>CAVLJG010000001.1:21363995-21963995 GCA_963669975.1 Acanthoscelides obtectus
TTCCAGCTTCGGTTGCCGCCTGATGTTTGGTGAAATACAGTCGAATCGAATAATCTCAAAATGGCGTTTAAATTAGCCTAAATTAAAAATAATCGTATATCTCTTAAAATTGCTTTTAGAATATTGATTAGTATATTTTTGATTTCTAGGTAAATATGTAACCAAATTAAAACGTTCAAAACGTAAAAAAATGTGCATGGTTGAACATTGTCAGAAAGTAGATTCTTGAATAGGTTTTGCCAAAATGGTTCAAAAATGTCAATAATTAATTAAAAAATACAGTAGCTTTATAATTACTTATAACTTACCGAATTTGATGAACGACATCTTATATTGGAAAGATGAGCTTGATGAGCTTTCATCATCGCTACTGCCTGAAGCACCAACGTCAATAATGAATGGCTCGACTTGTTCCTCTAAAATATTGTCCAGTTCCCACATTCTCTTTTCAACTTTGTCTTTCACGTGCTTAATACAGTTTTCCCATTTTTGCGCTGTTATTAATTCTAGTGCTTCTTTGAAAAGTCCTTTGAGGTTACAAAATTTAAAAGTTGTATTGTGCTTAGCTATATAATTTTTAACCTCTGCCCATATGAGCTCAATGAGATTGAGCTCGCAATGGTATGGAGGTAAACGGAGCACAGTTTTATTTTGACTTGCTGCCATTCCGTCAATGGCGTATTTTGATATTCCGCCTTGTGATCCTTGACAATTCTTAATAATTGTACTTTCAGCATTGCTTCTTCAAAGTTGATATTTTTCGAGCGGAGCCATTTTGAACATCAACTTTCCTTGAAGCCGTTGTTGGGACCTTCTCCATTCTTCATCCAACACAATTACTGCGCTTTCCTCTAAGTTCGGTAAAATTTTTGAAAATCACTGTTCAAACGATTCGCCATTCATTTCCTCGTGGTAATCTCCAATTTTCTTAGACTCAAAGCACCACAGACCGTCAACAACAAATCCATCCTCACTGCCAATATGGCAGATAATGAGCCTTTTCCCTTTACCTGGAAATCGAAGTACTAACTGGTGTAGATTTATTTCAATAAGCGAACCTTTTTCAAATGTTTTCATCACATTCAGCGAAAAAACATTGAGACATGAGTATCAGATTGATATAATTGGGATTATTTAGTCATATTGAAAGAAAGAATATTGAACGTCGTATGATTACTCAGCGCCTCACAATTTAATTTAAAGTTATAAACCTTTAAAAAATGAATGATCAGGAACCTGAAATACGCGCAAATATTAATATTAACAAATTATCACTTTATAAAGCTTAAAGTATGAATTAAATGATTAGAAATATTAGGAACGGTACACAATATAAAACTTAGTAACTTTTTTTAAGTTTATAATATTCGACGTATTTTAAGATTATATTAAAAAATTATTGAAATATCGAAAACACATAAAAACATGGCTTAAAAAGTTCTAACAAATGAAAATGACAATAAAACATCCACGCATTTTATCGAAAGTTATAAAAGTTTTGTTACTTGTAATATGTTTTATCTGCCCCCTGGAATTAATGTTTAGAACCTTGTTCCCAAGGTTTGAAAAACATCCGATTGTTGTCTATTACTCGTATTTACCTGCTGGATTTTTTAATCCGGTGGACAGTCCATCTAGAAAGGCCCTCCTGGATGAAGTTACAGAATCATCAACCCATACTTTACTTGTAGTGTGTCCTGCGTTTACCCACGTTTCATCAAGGTAATAAATCTTCCTGTTTTGATTTCTATATTTCCCAATTTTTGTTAAATAATCCCTCCTCCATAGCACAATTTCTTCTCTATCCAGTAGTAAACTATTACGACCCCGTTCTTTCCATTTGAAATTTAAATGCTTCAGTAACGCATGGAAAGTTGATCGTTTGAAATTTGGCAACGTTGTATCTCCATTTACCTCCTGCAGTACTTTATCTATAGTAGGTATTTCATTCCTAAAGAAGAATTCATGCACTTTCCTCCTAATCGCATGCTTATCAGCTTCATCCAATGATTTAACAATACTTTTGCGATGTTTACTGGTCATTGGCTCAGAAAAGGTGTGATTTTTTTTGTATTGTCTTAACACATTAAACACTGATGCGCGACACACCCCAACTTTGTGAGAAACCTTCACAACAATTTCTTTGATGGTTGATGCCTCGTTCTCCTCGCGCTCGATCTTATATATATTCAAAATGACCTCTTTCATTTCTGCACTCAGGTGTCTTTTTTTAGAGCGTTTCCTAGGTGGACTACAGGAGTTTACAACTTCATCGGCAGTATCTGTACTACTGGGCATTTTGCGCAAGCAGTTGATAACAATAACAATCAATAACAAGGTATAACAATAACAACGACAAACTCAACAACTTAATAAGATAACAAACGAAAACGTCCAAAGAAATATCAAATTGCAATGATGCACACGACATACGTAACACGTCTGAACCTGAATGTGACTCTGCCTTGATACGACTGCTCTGCCGCTCGGCATAGGCATTTAATTGCGAATTGACCAATGAGGGCTCCTGTTTTACGTCGAGACGGCGTCGTTAGCGTGAAAATCACCCGAACCTTTTGTTTACATCCGGTGTATCTCTTATCTGAATATACTGTAGATAAATTTGTAACGTGTTGCTTAAACCTCATCTCTAAACCCATAACGACTCCTAAATGCTTTTCATGGTTCACGATACGTATTATTAAGACTAAGGACAATTGTCTTCTCAAACTTTGTAATAAATGCCTTAGGCCAAAGAGGATGGCAGGATATTTTGTAGCATTGATCTTTAGACAACGTATCCTACAATAATTTTCAATATTAGCTATATCTAAGATCAGTTTATATGAGACGTCATACAAGTCAAATAAGCTGAACGTCCATCTGTGTGTTTGAATATTCTAGTGTTGAAGGCAAGCATGTGAATCAAATGAACAAACCAATTGGAGTAACGGTCCCAACGCTGGGCCTTGAGGTACACCGGATGGAACATTTCCTCCGATGAAACACCCTTACATGTTTTTATTTTCTGGGTACGACTGTTCAAATATAATTCGACGAAACTTGACAGAAAGAACATACAATTTCAGCTTACTCAAGAAGCTGCACAGATATTTTTGGTATTATGAGAATTTGTTGTACAGTTGTAAAATATCAGAAAGTCATGTTTACGATTTTCTTGCTCTTGGCCCTTCCGAAAAATATTCTTGTATTTGCGCCCAGAAATCACCACAAGCTCAGAAGGTATCGAACATCGTAGTTTGAGGGTAATTGCCGAAGAAACTTTATTTGCGCATGACCGCCGCCACTGGCCGATACTTAACCGACAAAGATTTTTCAACCTTCGAATAGTAGCATGTTTGTGGAATTATTTTAATGAAATCCGTGCTGTACATTTTTAGTTCTAGATAGGCCAAGGATAACTAGACAAATGCCAGGCAGACAGCATGTTCCTTTGTACACCTGACCTTTCCGCAAATTCTTATTTTGCAACGTTTACGGAATTGCTATTTCTTTTGATTGGAGCGTGTTAATTCATCGTATTTTTTTATTAGGTGTGGATATTATTAGTTTCAAATGACAACTGACCTGCTTACAGAAAAGACCGTGGGTGATCGGTGTGAACCGTTTTGACGCAAAAAGATTCACTTTAGCCAGTTTAATATTGGCGAAACGACAACTTCCAACACACTTAGTAACCGATAAACATACGGTAATGGACAAAAGTGTATAGACAAATTAATATTGTGCTGTATTTCTTTTTTAGCTTATTTTATTAATACACCAACCTGTATACATAATTCGTTATAGCATCATACTCACTTATACATAAATAAATTCATTAGACTCCCTTTAATAAAAAATTAATTGGAAAAACTGGAACTATGAAGGACAAAAATATATAGACAAAGCAAAACAACTATAGAAAAAAGAAGCAAAGTTCATTGAATTATAAAAAACTAACCATGTTTGTGTTAATATTTTGTAGCATAACCATTATTATCAATCACCGCCTGGCATCGTCTTGGCATAGATTGTAGAAGTTTCTTGATATAAGATTCATCAATCTGTCCCCACTTTTGCTCTAAAGCGGCAAAAAGTTCATCCTTGTTTGAATAATTTTTATCTCGTATTTGCTTATCTAAGTATTCCCATAGATTTTCAATGAGGCTTATATCGGGAGAATGTGAAGGCCATTTGAGAACTGGTATTTCTTCATCCAGAAAGAATTTATTTGCGAGATTTGAAGTATGCTTCGGGTCGTTATATTGCTGGAAGATTGATTTTAAGGGCATATTGACTTCCATATAGGGTAACATGACATGCTTTAGTATGGTCCCATCCCAAACCCGGAAAAGCACCCCCAAACCATAACAGACCCGCCTCCATTTTTGACAGTGGGCAAAGTGTACTTGGGGTTCAATCTTTGTCCACTACGACGTCTAACGTAATGAACACCATCTGATCCAAACATATTGGATCCGTCACTGAAACATACCCTCTTCCAGTCACAGATGCTCCAATCAAGATGCAACCGTGCAAATTGTAATCGGTCCTCAAGGTTTTTCCGCGAGATTAGTGGCTTCTTATTCGGGCGACATGCAAATAACATCAAATCATTTAATCTTCTACTTATAGCTTTCGTAGAAACACTGGCAATTCCATACGTCTCGATTTCGGCTTTTATTTGTCTTGGGGTTTTAAACGGATCTTTGGACGAAATTACTTTTATTAATCTAACTGATCTAGCATTTAGTGTTCTAGGCCGACCACTTCTCTTAGAGGCTTCCAAGATAACTTTTTGTTAATATTGTCCAAACTGCTTTACGCTTCAGCTTCAAATTTTTGGCAGTGTCGAATTGACGTTGACCATCTTTGTATAACTCAATGATGTTAGTTTTCACATCGAAAGAAATTTCTTGTTACTTATTCCACAATACTTGATGAACACAAGCTACTTCTCTTCTGACACGAAACTGTACTAATGTTGAAAAGAATTTGTCCACATATTTTTGTCCCTCATAAAAAAGTGCTTATATTCAGACTTGTGTTCATTTGTTTATGGAGTAGTGAAGTATGAATTCGTTTTCTAAAGGTATTTAGGTAAATATTCATATTTGTCTACATATATACTTTTGTCCGTTGCTGTATATGAGACGTGACATTTTGCAGCTTCAGTATATAGGTAGTAATAATAATAACAGTAATAATAATAATTCGAATAATGCCTATAGTTACTGGACTATACAATCTAAATCAGAATTGACAGGGAAATATGGGCAAAAATAAAATAAAAACCTGGCGAATGTGCTAGGCAACGCGACATCATTTTTTCATGATAGCGAGTTAAAAAAAAAGTGGAAAACGAGTGGAAAAAATATGGAGAATGATCGATAGTTATTGCTGTGCGGTGTTACGCGAGGGCGCGAAACGAAATAGACCTGTAAAAATATGATTTCAGAATAGATGGGTGTCATATTTTCAACATTTTTCCATTAGCAATATTTGATATTTTAGCCTATACACTTCGATTCTCGTACGGAGACTTCGAGACATTAGAACTGAGTTCAATCTGTGACAGCAGTTGTTTATTTTTCAGAACTTTCAAAGGTGATTTTAAGCAAAGTCTGATAGATTTGCATTTCATCAACAATCTATCCAAGAATGTTAAAGGTGATAGATTGAATTGAATATTTTCTGTCCATTATTAAAAAATTAATTTTGTTCAGCAAGAATATGAAAAATGCAGTTTATATCTCATTGCAAACAAAAAATAACGGTTAGAGTATCTTAATCCCGGCGTTGTAAAGTGTCCTACGAGTCTAGCAGGTCTCATCGATTAAACTAATAGATGGTATCTGTTTCTACAATATTCTTGCACGAGAAAGATATTGCACAGCGTAAGATGTGTTACAATGACGTGGCTCATAATACTCATAATGCGCGAGTGCAGGTGCAATGTCCTTTCAAAGCCATCAAGAGGATTCAAAGATCTTAAATGGAATGGCACATGAAAATAGGCTTCCTCTTGCCTACAATAAGCTTCTGCCGTTAGAGAAGAAGAAGCATAATCACCTTATGTTTCTGGCAAGCAAGGTCCCAGTGATATACAAACCTCTTTATGATAGTTTCACTTATGCTGACGTAGGTGATCCAGAAAACAGTAAAATTGTTATTTTATTTATTTATATTTATATACGCATCCTTGAGGGATCTCATGTTTTTGTTACTATATTGTATTCATCTATTTTATTTTTATCCAAAGATAGATTTAGATTCCTGCTTTGTGTAACATAGATTATTTCTCATTCCTTTTCTATACATAAGCTATTTTTATACAGGGTGGTCCATAAGTCGTTTGAAATTTCAAATTTGAATAAAATTCAACGGGTGAGCGTGAGCGGCGCGGGCGAGGTGGGGGCAGTATCTTCAGTGTCTGGGAATTCAGTCGCCATGGAGTGTTTCACTGGAGCGGATCGTGCTTTTTGTGTGCGCGCGTTTTATCAAAATAATGATTCGGCAACCATTGCGCGGCGTAAATATCGAGAATACCACAATTTACACAATTTTACAAAGTGTCCAACAGCTCAAACGATTAAGAACTGGGTTGCTAAGTTCGAAGAGACTGGTTCGACGTTAGATAAACAGCGGTGGGGTCGACCAAGGACAACTCGTATTGAAGAAAACATCAACATTGTGGCACAGTCTGTTCGTCAAAATCCTACCCAGTCTACTCGTAAGCGTTCCAGTGCACTAAACGTACCCAGAACATCTTTACAGCGGATTTTAAGGAAAGATTTACGTCTGCACGCTTACAAAATTCAGTTAGTGCAGGAATTGAAAGATAATGACGCTATTAAGAGACTAAACTTTGCAAATGAAATGTTGAATCGATTTTCTTCGCTCAATAATGTGTTGTTCTCGGACGAGGCTCACTTCCATTTAAACGGGCATGTAAATAAACAAAATTGCCGTTATTGGAGCCCCGAAAATCCAAGGCGTAAGCATCAGAAGCCCTTACACAGCCCTAAAGTTACAGTTTGGGCTGCTATGTCAGCGCATGGCATCGTAGGCCCTTATTTTTTTGAGGACGACAGAGGTCGCGCATTAACTGTTACTTCGGAGCGGTATGTAACAATGATAGAAGAGTTTTTGACACCAGCGTTGCAGAATTTTCCAGGCTATAATACGCAGACCTGGTTTCAACAGGACGGAGCAACTGCCCACACCTCCAACACTTCTATGCCCGTCGTCTGTCAACTTTTTCCCAGCAAAGTAATTTCTCGAAGAGGAGACATTTCCTGGCCACCACGTAGTCCAGATTTGACCCCAATGGACTTCTTTTTATGGGGCTACCTCAAGAGTAAAGTGTACGACACCACTCCGCGATCAGTTGATGTCCTGAAAGAAAATATCCGAAGAGAAATGGCAAGCATTGCAGTGTTGACTTGCCGCGAGGTCATCGACAATTTTAGACGTCGTTTATATGAGTGCCGTGATCGTAATGGATTGCATTTAGACGATGTGATTTTTAAAACATAATTCCCATTCAATAAAGATGATAACAAAATATAATAATTCTTCATAATGTAACTAGTTTGGTTTTATTCCTTTTTTTCCAGCTCAAAGGACTTATGGGCCACCCTGTATAAGATATCCTTAAAAAAGATATGCCTAGTATTCGTTCAATTTTTCTTTCAACTTCCATCACAAACTTCGTTTTTTCATATGGACGTTATGTTGGTATTTTGTATATTTAAATGGACTTTCCAGTCCTAAATTAGTTGGCCATGAATTTGTTGTTGGTTGGAAATTATAAGGAAATAAAAAGGTATGGCAAAACCTGAACACAAAATGATAATTTTATTGACAGTAATAACAATAATAATCATAAATAAGCAGAGGTAAATCGTAGCATATGTTTAAACTGTTGGCTGTTACTTTGTAGGAAAAACCTGACCTGTACATTGCTCACTGCTCAATTTATTATTTTCCTTCTGTTTTTCCAATTTGGCATCCATAAGAAAAAAAAAAGTTGATTGAGGAGAATCTGACGATACGTCTATTGAAATCTTATTTAGAGGAAAAAAAGTGTCAATGTTAATGTGCAATTTATTGTAAAATCCCGCTACAAGTCAGGCAAAAATTATAATTAATATAGTATTTTGGGAATATCCTTTTTTTCTGTCTCTCTCCGGAAGTACGAATATTAAACTTTTCTGAGCGGCATTTTGTTAGTCACCTAAATACGCTACTTCGTTTCCGAGATCCCTATAGTGAGGGTCGAATTTGAAACACCCGGTATACTGTATGTCATGGTACCATATTAAATGTTGAAAAGCTCGACTGATGTTGCTTAAAAATTGAAATGGCTCTTCAGATAAGAGTATATTTGGCCCAACCGGTGCATAGCTACATAATATCTTTTATGCATTTATTTTGTCTTAAAAAGGGGTTTGTACGAACAATAATTGTGAGCCTTTTTACTAGTTTACCTACTCAAAAAAAAAATACAGATTTGGGGAAGGTTTTACTACCGTTTGGAAAATTTTAGTGCCATCTCAGTTGTCTAATATATTTTTGACTTGTAGTTTAACTTTGCAGGGGTAGTCAACACTTAAACCTTATCCTCTCTCCAAATATCGGTGGTCTATCATTAAAAATAAAATGATTAAATATTAAAAATATAGATTTTTATTCAAATATGTGAAATGTTTTATTTATTGCAATGTTATTAGCTGAATGTATCGACACCTTGCCTTCTAAAGGCCGTGTGTCACGATACGAAATTTTGTTCATAATTTGGTACTAAATTTAGTGAAAACGTTCGTTACTGAATTTAGTTCCCAATTTGTTTACAAATTAAAATTCTATTTGATACCTACGTAAAGAAATTTTTGTACTCAATTGCGTACGAAATCATGCGCAGTTGGTAAAAAATAACTGTCAACTTCTAACTGTCGTTTATCACTCTAGTCATCTTAACCATAATTTTAACTCTGCGGTTGTTACTTCATTCCTTTATCTTTAAACGAATAGAAAATTTAGCGATCCCGCAATTCGCATATAATAAATTATATGCGACTTCCGCAGCCGCGATCTGCGTTGTAGCTGCCCACCTCATAAGAGAATGCAGTAAACGAAGCCGTAAAAGTATTTGGTGTCGAAAATGGATCAGGGAAGCGGACCAAGGCATGTGTGTGCTCCATATGCAGAATGAAGGATCCATTGGCTTATAAGCCTAATTGGTTTTTGAGTCATTTTGATGTCATCCAACGCAGCTTATTTGGCTTTTCTGTTTTTATAGGCCTTGGTTTTTGACAGCATATATTCAATCATATTTCCCATACTTGTTTACTAGTGTCACACTGCTCTTTTGATCATGACAGTTAGGCAGCAGCGGTGGCCGCAGTAGTAGACTCTTCGGTCTCCTGATCAGTCGCCGTGCGGTGTGCGGGTTCGAATAGGTGTTTAGGCGTCAGGCGTTCATGGTAGTTGGAGTATAAAAAAACATATTTTAAGTTTTCAATCTATAAATAGAACAGCATACGCAGGGAAGTTTCGCGAAACTGATGAGCACAACAGCTGATATCAACTAATGAAAGTGTTTGAGGTTATATCAGCGATTGTACTGCTCCAAATGCGCAGTAGTTGTCTGCGCACTTTCAGTATGATATTATTTAAAACAGTTTCGACAACATTTAGCACTAAATTTGTTCATACCAAATTATGTACTAAATGCTCTCTGACACTATCCTTGATTTGGTACGAAATTTAGCACAAAATTTCGTATCGCGACAGTCGGCCTTAACAAGTCGGTTTTAACTTCAACCAGTATAAGAGTACGTGCCGTCATCATACCTTTATCCTGGACCATTACCGGTGGCAGTATATCCATTGTCGAGTGCCTGTGTGCCATCATAACCGTTAAAAATGTGAGTGGGAATTAATAAAAATACTGTGTTGTGTGGTGCTTTGCGAGGTGGCGTGGACGCTCGACTCTATGGCTCTATGGTTTGCCCTGGTGGTTTTATGATGATGGAGGAGGTCTGCTTGGCCTCTGCGCGCTTCGATCGCTAATACGCTCAAAGTAAAAATGCGTGTAGGCCATTAGCCGGCTTTTCTCGACACTTTTTTTGTAGTCGCGTTCCCCTTTCCGATGTTTATGCACGGAATTGGCATATGCGCTGCTTGGTGTCAGATAAGAGGATTGATTGCTTGGTTTGATTGGACATATACCGACTGTTCCGAATTCGACTATCTCGGAAATGGAATCTCGGAAATTGTAAGAAATACGAAGTTGCTTAAATGGGGGCAAAGTTGCGTATTTAGGTAATTAACAAGATGCTGATACCACCCCCAAAATTTTAAAGGAAAGGAGGGTCGAGTGATGCCTTATTTTAAAGGTCTTTCAATTCCCTTTATAATGATATATGTTGGAACATCAACCTATTCGCAATGTACCGCCGATCATTCTGATTTTCAATTATGGCTGTTAATGCAGGATCTATGGCGTCTTCCAGTATTTCCAAATACATTTCACCGGACAAATTTCCAGGTAAGGAAAAAGGACCAACTAAATGATCGCCAAAAATACCAGCCAAAACATTTAAATTTTGTGGCTGCTGTGTATGAACCTCATGATAAATTCTGGGATTAGAATCGGACCAATATCGGCAATTATGACGATTTACTACGCCATTTAAGAAGAAGAAACATTCGTCGGAAAAGCAAGTGTTGAATAGAAAATGTTCATCATTTATAATTCGTTCACTCATATCTTCACAAAATTGTAATCGCCGAACAAAATCGTCTTTATTAAGTTCTTGTACCAGATGAATTTTATGCGAATGAAAACTATGAGCCTTTAGAATCCGTTGGACAGTACGTCGACTAACACCACCCACAGACTCCAATTTTCGGGTACTTAACGTAGGATCTACATAAACTTGGCCTAAAACCCCCACTTCTATTGCTTCGTTCCTTATGGGATTTTCAATGTTGCGGTTTTTATTGGCGACTGACCCAACTTCCCGAAATTTAGCTACAACTTCTAGAACATATTTTCGATGCACGTTACTGTTCTCATGTCGCTCATTAAATATTTCTGCTGTTCTATTGGCGCACTGATTATTTCCGAAAAATATTTCGATAATTTCAACTCTTTCTGCTGTGGAATATGCCATGGTTAATTTATGTAATAAAGCGTTACAAGTAATTTTAGCAACAAAGTTTGGTCAAATCAATCGCAAACTATGTACTAATTTCCTATTTAAAATAAGTACGAGATATTTCCTTATCTTTCTTCAATAAATAACTTTTTTGCCACAAAAAAACGCTCCAATAGCTATTTTCAACAACAAAATGATAAAAAAGCCATGGGCGTAGTGAAGAAAAGCATTTACTTATTAAGTAAATTCTTTTAGTAAAATTTCTTCTGAAAGTAGTACAAACTAATCTGATGTACCTATTAAAGTCTACTTTAAGCTTTAAATCAATAAATCTTCAAAACTACTGAACTGAAGCTCATGTGTTTTACATCATTATAAAGGGAATTGAAAGAACTTTAAAATAAGGTATCATTCGACCCCCCTTCCCATCTAAGATTTTAGGGTTGGTGTCACCCCCGCCCAGGGGGCTGCACGTGTTAACGTGATTTTTTGCCAAATTTGTGTACCCCTCGAAAGCAAAATCGACGGGTCTGAGCGTTTTTCCAAAAAAAAATGAGCTGCCAGTAAATGCGTCTGTTTTGTTTTCGATGCGCCACCCATATATATATATATATATGGAAACAATTGATGATAATTACAAGGCCTTCCTGTTTTTTGTGAAACAACTGAGGTTTGGAAATGTCAATGTCATATTGAAATTCTGCTTATGCCTCCTCCTAGTGGAGAAAAAGTTGCAATGTTAATATGCAATTTATTTTAAAATCCCACTACAAACAAAGTCAGGAAAAATTAAAACTATTTTGGAAAATTTTTTTCCTCTCTTTTTTTCGCTATATAAATGTCATACAATATCCAAGAGAATATCTCGTTCTGGAAGCTTCTCGGGATTACAATACTTACTCGGCAGTTGTCCTCGAAAGTAAATACAAGAAAATCAGGTCGATTCCAAATGTCCTTATTGTTTTTAACAAGATTTTGATAATCCTTAGACCTAGTCATAAAATTTGTTCTGGATCTCAAAATTTATTGAAATTCCACCGCTTTCCGTGTCTCTCATTTCTTAACCGTGCCGTCAGAATTTTCCAGAGAGCTTTAAATTCAGCAAGTCACTTATTGAGTTATTTGTCTGTCGATGAGTTTAAATTTTGCACGAATGAGAAATTTAAAAATAGACGTATTTGAATACATTGGAAGTACCAAGTCAATATACGCGCTTCCATATTTTCATCGTCCGAGTTTTAAGGCACGTCACTGGCCAAACCATTCCGCTTGATTTATCATTCACGCATTACCAGTGATGCAGCTGACGATGCTAACTTGATGTCTAAACATCCTGGCGCACACCTACCCTGATAATTTCCAGGTTAAGTAAGCCATTAGCATTTTTATTACGGAATTAAGGGTACTTATGCACCGTAAAAGATCGATGGATGTCTTTAAAGTGCCTTCATTCTTTCGAAGACTGCTTCCAGCCTTATCAGATTTCATCACTCTACCGAATAACCACTTATAGCGTGTATATTTAATTTCCAAATACCTCAAAAACTCGGCAAAAACGCTTTTTTTGAAAGTAGTCTCTTATAAAATTTTATTTATATAATTAGTTTATCATTGTAATCGCGAAAAAATTTGAAAATGTGATACTGTTTTTTGCATTTTACATGATATGTTCATCACGAAAAACCATGTCACTAATTTCCGTCGATCCATCGGTCTGTATGTCTGTGGATCTGTCTGTCGCCGCTAATCCTTTTTCGCGTCTTTAACTTGGAAAGTACTCGGATTTTGAAGAAATTTTCTTACAAGGTTACTACTATGCCAAGGACGAGAAAGCCTGATTATTTTGAAAATCGTTCCCGTGACGGCGGAACTTCAAGCAAAAAACGAATAAAACAGAAATCGTTCAATCTTCGTTTTTTGATGTTTCAGTGACTCCTGATCATTTTCAGTAGGATTTTGATTTTGCCGGGCTAAAAATTGGGGTTGTTGGTGGTGGGGGAGGGTATATTTAGTTTTTTTGGTTCAACTTCAATCGACTCTCCCTTCAGAAAATGCCTTAAACCACCGAATAACCTGGGCTCTTTGCAAAACAGTATCTCCGTAGGTCTGCTGACGTTTAGCAAGAGTTTTCGTTCCAATGTGCCCAAATCTGAAGCAAAACCTGCTAGCACACCGTTGCTCGAAATTGATGTCACTCATTTTTATAACAGAATAGAAAAACCTGTTTCACAAAAAAAATTGATGCGGACAACCAAATGACTCGATTGAGTTCAAACTTGAACTGAAGGTGGATCACTTGTCGCCTTCAAGCCTGACACCTCCAGTGTTCCCAGATCGAACGCACCTGCGCCAGTCTCGTTACTTAATTTACAGACCTATTAGACATATTTAAGTCATCATATATTATCCCGTACATTTACCCTTAAAACTTCTCTCCAACATTCACATCTCGCATGCGATGTGGTCCGGCCGATGGACGAGCGTCGTAGTTCGCAGGAGATCGAAATTTTAAACAGCCCCAAAATTGTACAGAAAAGTGTGTTAAGTATACAAATTTTAATTGTATGAAGTTGTTTGACTGGCTTGATTTAATTTCTTGTTATACATGTTCGTAGCTGTTTTCTCAGAAGAGAGAACTTGTGCCGAATATAATCTTTTGTGAGCTGAAGCCACATCTACGATGGCAAAAATTGAGAAGCTGGTTAACCAGCTGAAAGAAAAGAAGGATGCTTTCGCCATGCTGGAAGAGCAGATGCGAAACCTGCAAGAAGCCTTCTTGCAGGCCAGACAGGAGATCGAGGACCTGAGCGGGAAGCTCCGCAGGGCCAAGAAGAAGGCCGCAAAGAAGACAGGAGAAGAGGAGGAAGAGGACCACCAGGCTACGTCGGACGAGATGGACGCCCAAGAAGAGGGCACTCAACGGACCGAAGGAATAGAAGAAGAAGCCGAGAAGAGGACGGACGACAACGATTTCAGTGTCGCCACCAGACGGAGGAAGCGGGTGCGAGTTTCCTCTTCCGAAGATGAGTCATCCAAGGCAGCCAAAGATGTCAGCTGCCGCCACCAAGAAGACTCCTAGAGCAACCAGGACCACCGAGGCCCCCATGGCAGGAACAGGAGTTCCGCCAATCAATATCGAGGGCACCGCTGATTGGTCATCCTTAAGCAGGATGATGAACAGCAAGGGGATTCAATTCTCCAAGGCGAGGACGGCTGGTAACAGTGTGAAGGTCTTCACAAATACACCAGCTGACTACCGTCAGCTAGTCGCACTGCTGGAATCCATCAAGCGGCCCTTCTTCACCTATCAACTGAAGGAGGACAGGATGGACCAGAGGGTCATTCGTGGGCTACCCAGGGAGATGTCAGTCAATGACATCAAAGAGGATCTAGTGAGCCAAGGCATCGCAGACGCCGAGGTTCAGCAGATGACCTCAAGGACCACCAAGAAGCCGCTTCCGCTCTTCCTCGTCAAGACGAAGATGCCGGAAAAGCTTGCAGATATCCAGAGGCTGGCCATGCTCACGGTCAGCTTCGAGAGGAAGAAAAAGCCTTCCGAGCCCAGCCAATGTTACCGCTGCCAGCGGTACGGGCACACACAGCGGAACTGCCGTCTCGCTGAACGGTGCGTTAAGTGTGGAGAGGACCACAACAGCACCAGCTGCAGTCTGCCAGCGCCGCCAACAGGGCAACGAAACACCAAGTGTTGCCTCTGTGGAGAAGGCCACCCCGCCAACTACAAGGGATGTAGTAAGGCCCCGAAGAAAGCTGCTTCTACCCCCAAAGCAGTCCCCACCACAAATAGGACTTCTTACGCTCAAAAAGCGAAGAAACCTATGTCTACTTCTGCCCCAGCAGCCGCCACTGCTACTGGAACTACTTCGCAGAAGCAACACGGCGATGACAGACTGCTAGCAATGATGCAAGCCATCATAACCCGCCTGGATGCACTCGAGGCCAAGATGCAAGAAAAGCATTAGACCCGAAATGACTACAGGGCAAAACGTAGAATCTCTACTCATTATCTCCTGGAACATCAACGGATTCAGGGCACGGAAACTAGAAATCCAGGAGATACTAGATCAGTACCAACCAGAGGTGATGGCCATCCAAGAAACGAAATTGGATGCTGCCCATAGTCTGACGTTCCCGCGGTACGAGACGTACCGCTACGACAGAAGGGGCAGAGGTGGAGGAGTCGCATTACTCGTCAAACGTACCTTGACGAGTCATGTCCTCGACGATGCCGCAGACATAAATGGGGACGGAATCACGGTCCAGGTCCATCACAACCACCGTCCCTACAGAATCACCTCCCTATATGTGCCACCAGGGGAGGCCCTAGACGAAGATGACATCGCTGACCTCCTGAGAGGCCCAGGAGCACGCATAGTCATCGGAGATCTAAACTGCAAGTCTCCGGCATGGAACAACAACGTCGAAGACAGGAATGCAAGGCAGCTCCAGGAACACGTCGATGCCCTGGCGGGGGTCATCGTCGGTCCGGAGCAACCAACCTACATTCCATTCGGCCTTGGGCGACCTGCGGTACTGGACATAGCCATCCTCCGCAACATCAGAGAGGAGTTCGAGATAGAGACCCTGGTGGAAGGATCGTCGGACCACAATCCGATTCTACTAACACTTGGCACAAGGTCTAGAACTCGAGATAGCTTGAGCACCAAACGGACGAACTGGAACCTGTACAAATCCAACGTCCAAAGGAACATCACTCAAATTCCAACCATCCGATCAGCGGAGGAACTGGACAACGCAGTAGAGGAGCTGGAGAATGCTGTCCTGCGAGCGCACGAGGACAGCACCCGCTCCGAGACTACGGCAGTTCCTAGACACCTAAATGGTCCAGCACCGCACCATATTAGGCACCTGATCAGGGAGAACAGAAGACTCAAGCGAGAACATCTCCAACTGTTGACAGAGGAGTCGAGAGTTGCGCGAAACAGAGCATCGTTAGCTCTGAAGAGCGCACTCGCGGAACTCCAAAACAGCAGATGGAATGCAGCCTGTACAGAACTAGAGACCCAGGATGGTACGGCCTGGTCTATGCAGCGAAAATTTCGTCGTCAGCGCACCACGATCCCCATCCTTCACGGCCAACGCGGCTTGGCCTACTCCAGTGAAGAAAAAGCCGAAGCATTCGCCGATTCGCTAGAATGCAGACTCAATTACCATGAAGACGAGGACGACAACCACGAGGAGGCCGTGGAAGTCGCAGCCGAAAACATGAGGAGTCGACCACCTGGCCAGGAGACGGATACCCCTCCAGTCCAGAGGAAATCCGTCTGATCATCCGCAGGTTGAAGGTCAGAAAGGCGCCGGGAAGGGACGGCATCAACAACAGGATGCTGAAGAACCTTCCCACCAAAGGCATTGCTGCGCTCATCAACATCGCCAATGCCACCCTAAGACTTAACCACTTCCCGCGGCGGTGGCGGGAAGCCCAGGTTATAATGCTCACCAAGCCAGGCAAGGACCGGAAGTTGCCCCAGAACTACCGGCCCATCAGCCTGGTTTCCTCGATGGGCAAAGTAGTCGAAAAGGCTATCGCCGTTCGACTAGAGAAGCAGGCAGAAGAACTGCAACTTCTCCCCCCAGAGCAATTCGGCTTCAGATCCTCGCACAACACAGAACTCCAAGCGCTACGACTGACAGAAAACATCACCAGCGGCTTCAATCTCCAGGAGGCAACCGGTCTCGTCCTGCTGGACGTGGAACGAGCCTTCGACCGAGTTTGGCACGATGGACTCATCGCCAAAATGGAAGCCGCCGGAATCGATGCGAACATGTGCCAACTGATCCAGAGCTATCTAACACAAAGATGGTTCACGGTGAAGATTGGTACATGCCATTCAACAAGACGACAGCTGGAAGCAGGCGTGCCCCAGGGGTCAGCCTTAGCCCCCCTGCTCTACAACATCTATACTTACGATGTGCCGAAGACAGCTGACACAATGCTGGCCCTATATGCAGACGACACTGCTATAGCCGCCAAGCATAGACGACCACATTCAGGACTGGTGCGTGAAATGGAAAATCCGCATCAACGTCCAGAAGACGCAGGCAATCTTCATTCAACGAAGAAGGATTGCAAGACCTCTCGAAGCATCCATCTTCGACGAAGATATCCAGTGGAGCGACAATGTCAAATATCTGGGGATCGTATTTGACAAGTCCCTCACCTGGAAAGCGCACATAGAAGCTGTCATCGCAAAAATCAGAGCAGCCATGGCTCAACTCTATCCATTACTGGGTAGACACAGCCAGATGCCGCTAGCGACCAAGCTACGGTTGATCAAGGCCATCGCCAGACCTCAGCTCGCTTACGCCTCCGCGGTCTGGGGGTACGCTGCCCCCAGCTACCGCAAGCGACTTGCTGCTCTAGAGATGAAGCTACTCCGGATCGCCACCAATGCACCTTCCTACGTAAGGAACTCAACCTTGCGTAGAGACCTGCATTGGGATACCATCCACGAGTACATGAGGAAAAAAGCGGAGAAGACCTTCGAGAAAGCTCAGGACTACCCGAACGAGCAGCTACGATTCCTCATGGACTACGATCCGGACGAGAGGCCTCGCAACCGCAGAACCAGGTACCCCAGACCAAGGTCTCAGCTGGCACCCGCTAACTGGAACCTTGACTAGGAGACTAGGAGAACTTGCGGCTGCTCCCCCCCCCCCCCACCCCACGGCGTGGATGCAGAGGACCAGGAACCACCGGGACCAGGACCCATCGGGACCAGGACCAACCAGGACCAGGACCCGCCACGACCAGGACCCACCAGGACCAGGACCCTTCAGGACTAGGACCAGGAACAACATATTGGTAAGAGGACTTGAAACTCTTGATTTTTCGAAAACAAGAGTTTCAAGAGAACCAGCAGACCCTCTATCGATGATCGCTTAACGACATCGATAGAATGTGCGAGGTAAAGGGAACCAACCCGGCGTTCCCAGAGACTAAAACACATGAGGAGACGTTTTAGCAGACCGCAGGTCACGCACAACACATGGCCTACCGAGACGCTGATGAGTCGGGCCACGCGGAGGTTTAGGGTTTAGTGGGTATTAGGTGCTCTCCTCAAGACCCTGGAGTCCCACACACGCCGTAGCTCGGGCTATGGTATGGTGCGTAAATGCATTCCCCCCTCACCAAAAAAACAAAAAAAAAAAAAAAAGATCTTGTTTACGGATAGTCCTAGAATGAAATTCCGGACAGGGCAGGTATATACTTGCTCTAGGGTCGCCTTGACATCAGTCGACATTCAGCCGTCGTTCAGTACGCACTAAGCATGTGTACACGTCTAAAAATTCTGGCCTGTTCCGAAGTGCTGTAAAACACACGAAACTATCTCAATTTGAATTGTGCAAAATGGAATCACTTTCTGAAGGTATGCAGAATATATAGTTGCACAGTTGTTGCTTATTTTATGAAATATTAAAATTTTACACCAAATAAGCATAAACAATTGTACATTTTTTTTCTAAAATCGATTTTCTAAAGTAGTTTTAAAATTGTCTTCGGGAGTCTCGATCTTGTTTCGACAAGGAAATGATATTATAGTATGAAATATAATATAGTAAAAATCTGGCTACCCAGGAGTGCTCAACGAATGGTTAGACTAATTTTTAGGGAGAAATATGTGGCGCGACATTAATGGTCGTGTGACTGTAATGCATTGATTATTACCGATCGGACAACTTTCTAAGAGGCCCAAGAGTCACGCAATAAGGACATTAAGAAATACAGATTAAGTAATACAAGAAAATGCTCTAGAGAATCGAATTCGAGAGATATCTTCAAAAGGCTCTTAGTAACATCAGATCCATTTCTCTCAAGCATCAGGAAATTGCCCCAGAGACCGTCGAAATCATTACATAAAGAAGCTCTACAATTGTTAAAACAACCTGAAGTCACCAGACAAGAGACAAGGAACGATTCCGATTTAGATGCAAGTGCGTCAACATCAGAATCCGAATGGAATGATTCGAACATTGAAGGTGACGTACAAGATGTTTGTTACTAGAAGTAAAGCAAATTTTTTATAAAAGAAATGTTTGATAAATAAAAAACATTGCTCGAAAGATTTTTTACTCATTAAAACCTAAAAATATTATAAAACATTTTCTATTTAAAAATTTAAAAAATTAAATTTGCTTGCGGAATCCTCCATATATCGCGTCTACTATTTTGAAAATTAACATTTTGATAACCAACTCGTAATCAGCGATTCCAAAAACCATAAACAAATACAATTGGGAATTTTTACTGGATTATTTGACCAATTGGTTAAATTATGTCCGCCATTTTGGGTCCGCCATTTTGAAAATCGTAATTCTGATAACAGATTCATATTCAGCGACACCTCCGAGAAGAAAATTTGAGATCATTTACGACACTTTCTGAATTTTGGCCAGGTTTTTCTGATTCTGCCCCACTGTGCGGCGCTCCGTCTGAGGTTTAATTGAATGGAGCTCGGGTACCATGGGAAAGCTCTGCTAAGTATCTCGGTGTCACTTTTGACCTAGCAGAAGCAAACTGAAGCGTTAAAAACTAAATTCCAAATCTCGTTTCGGCAATTCTACCCTATGCTATGTAGAACATCAAAATTAAGTTTTATCAACAAGGTTCGGCTATACAAGATGGTTATTAGGCGAGCGATCGCTTACGCAAGTGCGGCTTGGTGTTTTCTCGCCAAAACGCATTTGCGTAGCCTGCAGGTTTTGCAGAACAGAACCTTGCGTACAATCACTAACGCCCCATGGTATGTTTCCAACGAGACCCTTCACAGATACCTTGACATCCCTTACCTAAGGGACTACATCAAACAACAAGCGCAGCTACGTTATAGTCAAGCGGAATCGCATAGCAACTCTTTGTTGCGCGAGTCAGTAGACCACACAGTCGAGCAAGTTTGCAAGCACGCAAGGCCGCGACTCGCACTGTGAACAAAATTAAATCTTGCGACTTCAGGTTCAACCAAAATTATAGTTTTTCTTCAACAACCAATGTCAAACTTAATTTTAGGATCAATTTAAAAGTGCCGAATACTAATTAACAATGCCAAGGCTCCCCTCTCTTTTCTTTGCTTTCCCTCTTTCCCTGCTTTCTTCTTCCCTTCTTGCTCCCTGACTTTGTTTGGTATCTGACTTACAAGACTTTAACCAAGAGCAAAGGTCCTATGGACCGCTCTGACAGACAATAACGAATAGAAACTATACGAGGAGCCTCGACAACATCAAGTGTGCTGAGGCTCCATCTGACGTTTCCAATTGCAAGTTTGACATTTTTAAACATAAGCTTCATCAGAACGTTTTGTCATTTCAGTGATAGCGATTTGAAAACTGTGTCTCAATGAAAAAGTGGACTTGGCTCGTGAACATTTTCGTGCGATGATCTATTACGACTTTCGGCGTGGATTATCAAGGCAGGAATACATCGATCAACTTACTTCGATTCTTGGTGATGAAGCCACATCCTTTGTCACTGCGAAACGATGGTATAACGAACTTAATTGTGGCTGCCATTCTCTTGGAGACGAAAGTCGTGAAGGACGTCCAAAATCAATTGTTGTGCCAGAAAACATTGATGCTGTGCAAAAACTAATAACGCAAGATTGTCATGTGACATATTGTATGTTTGAGGCAGCCTAAGGCATCACTTCCACTAGCATACATAAAATATTACATGATCATTTAGCTGTGAAAAAGGTCTGTTCTCGTTGGATTCCACATAATTTGACCATGGCTCAAAAGAGGCTCGTGTCGACTGGTGCAAACAGATGCTCAAAAAATACAACGTCGGTACTTCAAAATCCGTCTATAAGATTGTAAAAGGTGATGAATCATGGATCTATGCTTATGAGCCGGAGAGCAAACAGCAGTCGACTGTATGGGTGTTTCAAGGCGCAGCCAAAACCGACAAAGGTTTGTCGCGCACGAAGCACTTTGATACAAATGGTCCCCTGTTTTTCCGAAAAACCTGGTCATGTGGCAACAGTACCTTTGGAGGTACGTAAAACATTCAATTTTGAATAGTACACAACTGTTTGTTTGCCGTAAGTCGTCGGTGAAATAAGGAAAACCAACAAGCGCCGTCGGATCATTCTTCATCAAGACAATGCGACGTATCAAGTCTCTCGTGAAACAATGGACTATTTGAGCACTCAGAATATTGATTTAGTTGGTCATCCACCATACACTTCCTTTTGTTCCCGTAGCGGAGTGGAGAATGCGTTACGAAAAATGGTTCGAACGCATGAAAAAGTATATAAATTAGTCTTTTTTCACTATTAGACTCAAAATATAAATAGTAACCCTCGTATTAGGTTGGCCTGTAGCTGAATACATCAAAATAAGTAAAACATTTATATCCCTGAGTTTCTTAACCTTGCGTTGAATGTATACTAAGTGACATATAAATCCGAACACCCAGTTTAAATGGTTTTATTTTAATAAAAGTTGGTGAATGTATTTATCTTACTGTAAATAACAAGTGAAAAATTTTTCAGCCTTATCAGTTGGACATTCCGGTTTTGATACTGCTTTTTTTTAATTCACTAACGCTCTAAAAATGAATATTTCAGCCGCAGTAAAGAATCAACGTTGGCGGATTTTGGTTCTTGACATCCTTTATGATCGGTTACGATGCCTTGACCTGTACGATTTCGTCAACTTAGTGAGTTTGATAGGGGCCGTAGAGTGGGACTTCGGGGAGCTGGACCTTCTTTTCGGGCAATTGCAGTTAGAGTGCAAAGAAGTGTAGACACTGTGGTTAGGTGTTGTCAGGCATGGCTTCGGGAAGGCCGTACGCAAAGAGCAAGGGGCACTGGACGCCGCCGTAGAACAACAGACCGTGAAGATCGCCGCCTAAGATTATTGGCCTTAAGGGACCGTTTCTCCACTACCAGGTCCATTGCAAATGAATGGTTTGTAGAACACGGAAGACCTATTGGCATGCGAAGTGTTTACCGACGAATGAGAAGTTTTGGCTTGTTTTAATACCGGCCACACTGGGTCCTCCCTTTAACTCGAGAATACCGACGTAATCGCCTTGAGTGGTGCAGACAACGGTCACTCTGGGATCAGGAATGGAACAGTATTATCTTTAGTGACCAGTCTCGATTTTGTTTAGGCATGCACGATGGTCGTGCCAGGGTTAGAAGGCGACGTGGTGAAAGGAGGAATCCACAGTTTTTTGTTGAAAGACATGTTCATCACACTGTTGGAGTTATGGTTTGGGGTGCTATAGCTTATGGTTCCAGGTCACCTTTAATCTTCATCAGAGGTAACATGAACGCGCAGCGTTATATCCATGAAGTTCTAGAACCTCATCTTTTACCCTATCTTGACACCCTGGCAGATCCAACTTTCCAACAAGATAATGCCCGACCACATGTTGCAAGAGTGACAATAGACTTCTTTCAACATAATGATGTCACATTGTTACCATGGCCACCAAGATCTCCCGACTTATCTTCAATTGAGCACGTGTGGGATATGATGGGTAGGAGATTTGCAACGTCCTCCTCAGAGGCTAGAAGCACTTCGAGAGGAGTTGGTGGTTGCCTGGAATGAGATACCACAGGAGGACATTGACCACCTGATCAGAAGCATGCCTAGGCGCGTTGGAGGATGCGTAGCACATCAAGGTGCATCCACACATTATGAAAGGTCAAAGGGCTTTAAAGCAGTGCAATCATTTTGAAATTTTTATCATTTACTTATTATGCTTCATTAAGTACTTATACAAAATTTTATTAAAATAAAACCATTTAAACTGGGTGTTCGGATTTATATGTCACTTAGTATATAAATGAAACAGCCTCATTGGTTATTTTCAGTTACGGTAACGAGATTTTTAACTTTTTATTGCCTGGGGATTTCAGAACAGCTGAAGTAAAGCAGAATATACATTCATCGCTCAAAAGCGCAGCGAAATCCGATTGACGTAAAGCGAATATGCTTGTATTGTATGAGAAATCCGCAAAATTGGATTGTTTTCGCATCACTTACCGCGCATCTTTTATATGCTCCAGAGCCAATCCTCTTTCCTAGATTTCATCCACTTACTGTTTTATCCATGTATGTGCAGCAGTCTCTGATCGAATAAGATTTATGCTTGACTTCGAAACAATTTTGCTGTCCAAAGCACTGCTATAAGCTTCCATTTGCAGAATTTTCAAAAATGAGATTTCACGTAACTACGTCGAATTCGGGCTAGGTAGAAGTAGCAAATATACAATTTCTTTGTCGCAAAAATTATGTAGTCAGCAGTCGGGATGTAGTTGATACTACACTACAAATCGATGAGGCGTAAGTTAAGAGTTTGATAGCTGTTGGCATTTCTCATTAAAGTCTTACTTTTCTGCGAAAACATATAAAAGTACGTTGGAAAATATGTAATATACAGGGTGTTTCAAATTCGACCCTCACCGTTGGGAAACTGTCAACGATATGAGGTCGCTTAAATGGGAGCAAAGTTGCGTATTTACGTAATCAACATTATGCAGCTTAGAATGTTTCTACATTCAAAGTACTTCCAGAGAGAGACGGAAAAACAGAATTTTCCTAAAATAGTTTTAATTCTTTTCTGACTTCATTTATAGTGGAATTTCAAAATAAATTGCACATTAGCATTTCCAATATTTGACGACATTGCCAAACCTCTGTTAATTAAAGAAAACAGAATTTCGAAGGTAGGCCTTGAAACTATCAATCATTTCTGTCTCTTATCCTCCAGCATTAACATTTTTTTCTTATGGATTCCATATTGGTTTTTTGCGCAGATCGATAGTTTTTAATTCCGACTTCAAAAATGCATAATATGCCATACATATTGACATTGTCAAACCTTAGTTATTCCATAAAAAGCAGAAGTTCCTAGGTAGGCCTTGAAATTATAAGATTTCATTTGTTTCATATACCAGACTTCAAATGGAACATTGCGACAGAGCTTGGAAGATTTGGGGCCGATTTCACAAACATTAATATTATGGACCAATGGGAAAATACCTTATCGAAATACAATTTGACAAAAGCTGTCAAAGGTCTCTGAATATTAGTGATTTCTATTGAAATATTGAATAAAATCGTGAAAATTCGACTGTATTATAAACAAGACCACTTTTTGATTCCAACATGATGCTTTTGTACAGAAAAAACAGGACAACTTTGATGTATTTTGATATATGTTATAGGTTTACATTTAACAATCCGTTATCCCCCTCAGCGAATGGGAATCCGGCAAATAATAGGTCGATTTTCTAGCTGTTAAATTTGGCAGCAGATTTGGACGTTTATTAATGCATGGCACTCTCGAATTTATCAACTTCAATATAAGGAAAGTTATCATTACATATCTGTTGAATAGTGTGGATTTGTCTGTATTTTGCAAGAAAATAGAATATAAAATACATTCATCATTTATTAATTTATGGGTTAATGAATTTCTTCAAAGCAATAAAAACAGTATGTCCTCTCCATCCTAAAACACAGATATTATGTGTAAGACGTGTCAATCCCTGCATCTCCCTGATGCATAATCCAATTACTATGGACATAGACAAAAAATTATGAAAAATGTTTCACAGATAATGGCTTTTAAGTCCAAAAATCAAAAAAGCTAGTAATGTTTATTGTTTGTCTATTTTTATTTTTTGACTGGCGGGGATATCTATCTGTCACTCGCAGGTTTGCCAAGTCTAACGACGATCACGTCCCGTGGTGGAGTGTGCGAGATGAATCTTTTCCATTTGCTGGTTTTGAATTTTTTCGTGAAAATTTACTAGGTATCATGATTATAAGCATCTTTGGTAGATTGTTCGATCCGGAATGGGAAAGATCTCCTATTTATGAAAATATTTTTAGTATCATCTAACCGTTGCAATCAGTGCACAAACACTGTGACATATGATTTATAGCATAACCCGCTGCCTTATCAATTCAAATTTAACATACAGGTCGCCTAGCCGTGCGTATGCAGTGGTCGGGATGAATATCACGGCAGCAACTGATGATTTGGGCATGTCTGGTAACATCGTATGAAGTGAAACTCGCTAACTTCACAAATTTGAAGATTTTGTACAATTTCTTTGAAAATGATGAAAGAAGTGTATGATTTGGCAGGGTAATGTCGCAGCCAAATGGCAGTCACCCTTTCTGACACAGTCCTGATCGAAAGATGACGACACTCGTGAAATGTATTGATACTTCTAAATATAGGATCATATCGAACATCCCTACTGTCGAGATGTATAACCCAAGGTACCGACGGAGCTATATTGCGGCGTCATGGAAATAATTTTCATTTGCAATTTTTCAAGTGTTGTGCAATGATTTTGGGAAAAATGTCACGAATAGTCTTAAAAAGCATAGTAGAGTATATTTCAACAGCTGGCGGAACTTACTCCACTGGGACCAGGTGGGTGAAACGGGATATTAATGCACAATCTGGCAACCCTGTCGCCCCCTCACAAAATGGCCGCTAATAACCACACAAGTCACCGTGTTGTCATTGAATAGCATGGAATTAAACCTTCAGAGTATATGTTTTGTGACTGGTACCAAGAGTTGACAGTTCCCACACATGTGTCACTCCTTGAAATGCAATAATCAGCTGTGTTCAAATAATGTGTAACTTAAATATAACCTAGAATGTGTACTCGTGAAAAAAGAAAAATATGGCAAATTTGTAGTTTTTTTGCAGGTTTTAGGTTTGCTGGTAGCTTTAAGGCATATATTTGGGAATTTCTTAATCGCTGTGAATATAGTGTGGATGTTTGTTCAGTTCCTGAACAAAGAAAAATATTCAACTTTATGGATGTATGGATATCAAAAAACCTGAATGGTTTTGTGGGAATATCAATCTAAGGTGCCATAATGGTTCTGATGAACGGCAAGTAAATGAATGTTTGGAAACGAGCAATAGGTTTATAGAAAGATACACCCAGTATCACATATCAATTGAAGAAAACAATTACAACATGAATTTCATTCAAAAATCAAACATTTCTCAAAATTTTGACTGAATTGTATGTAATTTCTTTATTGAATAAGCTGGTCATGTTTCAATGACAAGTTGTCATCTCATACTTTGATAGTATTTTGTTTTCAACATTTCATAGTCATTGGTTGCTAAAATTTGTTGATTGGAACTTGAAGCTCATTCGCTGTATCTGACGGTCTGTTACCCTATAGGTGGAGAATAACGGACTGTTGTTGCTGAAGTTGGCCCTTAATCGGGCATTGTACAATGTACATAGGCTTTACCTACAAAATAACTGAGATTTTGAACATCTACTATGATTTACCTCTGCTTATTTACGATTATTATTGTTATTACCATCAATAAAATTTTCATTTTGTGTTCAGGTTTCAAAATACCTTTTTATTTCTTTATAATTTTCATGACTAACAAGGAATACATCACTGAATTAAGTCTGAAAAGACCATTCAGCGAAATTAGGAGGGATGGATCTGTTTCAAATGCACTACATAAAAGAAATAAGAAAACTTTTATATTAAAAAAATATATATTTTTAAAACGTTAAATGTTTGAGATAGGGTCAGGATTGATTTTTCAGCATGTGCGAGTTTTAGTAGAATATTTGTTGCTGTTTCATTAATTACTCCTTGACAAATGCAATACGACTATTGCAATATTCGTATTCATTTTTAAACATCCAACACCGCAAAGAAACGACAAAATGGAATTGAGAGCGGTTAATGCTGTCTCCGTCCATCAAAAAATAATAAATAATCAGCATTGTGATGTTAATTGCAGAAAAGGTGGTTCCTTTTATGTTTGAGGTCGTAAAATGTTGGACTGATGGATAGCCCTGAAATTAAGCAATTGAAGAAGACAGGTGCCCGCTGTAAAACTGTCTGTTTGATTTTTTTAAGAAAACGGTCTTTGCAGTTGCCTGACCATGAGAAATGCTAACCAGTGGGTATGAAAAAGCCTCACTTTTACGATTTTCCTGTCTACGTATTCCAATTAGTTTTGAATTGAGTCCGAGCATTCCTATGTATTCGTGAGTACACCAAAAATTCAATACACTTTGACTATAACGTCGAAATCACGAAATATTACGATTACGTCATCATTTTAGTCTGTAGTAAAGACAAACGACAGCGATTTGTGAATATATTTAATGAAGTTTCTGATATGTTAGACAGAGACAAACAGAACTTTATTGTCTAAACAAACTGTATTGCTAATTTGCATGTATCCGACAAAGATAGACGATGTTTTCATGTTGCATGATCGATCAAGTTTGAAAGATGAACAGTTAGGTTATGTTGAAGCAGGTTATGTTGTTTTCGAATAATACTTTGGTCTTTGGTGTTACGGTATTCTACTCATAACTATTTTTTCGAAACAAAAACTCCACACTATAATTATTATTAAGGTACCACTCCAAACCATGAAATAAAATGAAAATAAAAATAATCAGTGAAATAACCTAACTTCACAAAATCATAATATAAATTTGTTGTCACTATGTTTCTGACTCGTGATTTTATCATCGACGTACGTCCGTTGATTACTTCAGTACAATTTATGGTATGACGTAAGAGACATCTTTCGTGATTTTGACTATAATCAACAAATTCGATTCATGTATTTTTCATAGTTCAGGACAATTCTTCTTTTTCAAAAACTGGCGTCAAGCAGGTTGACCATGCACTTCCTATGCAACCCTTTTATCAATTCATAAAGCTCAAGTCAATCCCTCTTAGAAAAAAGTTGGCTACGAACATCTATAACGAAGGAATTAAATGGATCGTGTCAGTCAAACAGGCTCATAAAATTAGTCCTTAGTCCATCTACATATCGGCACACCGACAGTACCGACCAGGTGGCACTCACAAATTCAGCACGGCGTTGCATCCACGGATACACGCATTATCATTCAAAAAGTCATCAGCATTCGGAGCGGACAAACAGTAATGGACAAAAGTATATAGACAAATATGTATATTTACCTAAATACCTTTAGAAAACGAATTCATACTTCATTGCTCCATAAACAAATGCGTTATTAGTAGAAAAACTAAATTCCTTGTTTTTACATTATCTGCAATGAACACAATACAAGTCTGAATATAAGCACTTTTTATGAGGGACAAAAATATGTAGACAAATTCTTTTCAACATTAGTTTAGTACAGTTTCGTGTCAGAAGAGGATTAGTTTGTGTTCATCAGGTATTGTGGAGTAAGTTGAGTGATTTTAAGACCATGCCGCGTGGTCCAGAAATTTCTTTCGATTTGAAAACTAAGATCATTGAGTAATACAAAGATGCTCAACATTGACAAAAATTTGAAGCTGAAAGGTAAAGTAGTTTGGGAAATATTGAACAAATATAAACAAAAAGGTATCTTGGTAGCCTCTAAGAGAAATGGTCAGCCTATAAAACTAAATGCTAGATCAGTTAGATTAATAAAAGTAATTTCGTCTAAAGATCCGTTTAAAACCTCAAGACAAATAAAAGCCGAAATCGAGACAAAAGGAATTGTCAGTCTTTCTACAAAAACTATAAGTAGAAGATTAAATTATTTGAAGTTATTTGCACGTCGCCCGAGTAAGAAGCCGCTAATCTCGAGGAAAAACCGTGTGGACCGATTACAATTTGCATGGTTGCATCTTGATTGGAGCATCTGTGACTGGAAGAGGGTATGTTTCAGTGACGAATCCAAGTTCAATATGTCTGGAGCAGATGGTGTTCATTACGTTAGACGTCCTAGTGGACAAAGATTGAACCCCAAGTACACTTTGCCACTGTCAAACATGGAGGCGGGCCTTCACAGTGTCCCGATATAAACCCCATTGAAAATCTATGAGAATACTTAGAGACAGAGAGACAGATTGATGAATATTATATCAAGAAACTTCTACAATCTATGCCGAGATGATGCCAGCCGGTGATTGATAATAATAGTTATGCTACAAAATATTAACACAAGCATGGTTGGTTTCCTATAATTCAATGAACTTTGCTTCTTTTTTCTATAATTGTTTTGCTTTGTCTATATATTTTTGTCCTTCATAGTTCCAGTTTTTTTCAATTAATTTTTTATTGAAGGTAGTATAATGAATTTATTTATGTATAAGTGAGTATTATGCTATAACGAATTATGTATACAGGTTGGTGTATTAATAAAACAAGTTAAAAAAGAAATACAGCACAATATTAATTTGTCTATACTTTTGTCCATTACTGTAGGTCAAAGACATAGACAGGTAGTTTCAAAACCCACCATCTCCAACTTGTTTCAATAATTTTTAGGTGTAAGTAGTTGAAACTGATTATTTCATATTACTAATACGTCTTTATATTAACTGATAAACATTATAAAATATATAAACACAAAGATTTTCCTCGTTAGTTTCTTACCAGCAGTTTTTTGCATTTTTCTCAAAACGGTTTTGAAATTATACGGTTCAATCAAGCATTTAATAAACATATCTTATGGGTATTTTGAGAAAAGTTAATGATACATTTTTGACCAAATGAATTAATTTCACCTCACTATACGTGAGAGAGCGTTGACATATGGCTGTCCTGTATTGCGGTAATGTGAGGAGATTGTTGAGCGTACTCAAATTGTAAATCAAATTCCTATAAACCAGATTTGGCCCAAGGTAACAGGGAACACAAGTTTTTAACATTTTCATGACAAATGTGACATTTTGGATATGTTTAAAAAATTCATGGAAGCTATTGAGTGACAAATGTGATCGTACCTTCTTAAATTGTTTATATAGCGACAGCATGTATCTTGAATCTTTTGCAGCCTGTATTTCTCCTCGAGACAGGGATAATAAACAATGTTGCAGTGAGCTATTTTACTCAATATCAATCATATCTTATAGTTTTTTTTTGGAAAAGTTAATAATAAATTTTTAATTAAATGAATTGATTTCACCGTATTATACGTGAAAGAGCGTTGAAATATGGCTGTCCTGTATTGCGGTAATGTGAGGAGATTGTTGGGCGTACTCAAATGTAAATCAAATTCCTATAAACAAGATTTTGCCTAAGGTCAGAGGGAACAGAGGTTTTTAATATGTCCGAGTGAGAAACGTGATTTTATAATTGTTTATACAGGGTGTTTCAGTTTATTGTTGCATAACTTTAAGATTCGATAGAACTTTTAAAATTAATGCATAAAGTCTATATAAACATGGGTCGAAAAATACGTGTCCTCCGAAATATAGAGTGTTTAAATTTACTTTCTAAAATAGTTTTTCTTAAATATGTCGAACAATATTTGATGTATAACAGTGAAAATTGGTATGCAAGGGGTTTTTGGTACGACAAAACGAACCATGGGCATAGTTTTTAGCCGCTAGAAGGCGCTCTCTACTGTACCTGTAGTGTATTAAAATGAGTGGAAATTTTTTCTCAGTGCAATTCTTTGCTTTTTGAACAAAAAAAAAACTGATTCTTCGCACTTTTCAACATAAAATTTGTGAATTTTCGTTATAGTTAGCCGTTTTTGAGATATTTCGATTTTTAAGGTTCGATGCATTTTTAATTAATTATGATAAAATAACGTTAAAAAGTCAGTATCTCGATAATTTTTAGAAGTAGGCTGTGCCTGCAAATGTTTTTGATATTGAAAGCAGAATAAGGTTAAACGTCAATTAGTTGACAGTTAGTTTTGTTGTCTGTTGAAACCTGAAACGTTTTTTTGCAATTGTGAATGCACGAAATTTAGTTTCTTTTACCTGTTTTTTTTGCAAGTTTTATAAAAATGCCATTTTTATTCTCCAATCAAGAGTTAGCGGATTATTCATTCTCTGTATGGCTTTGTAAATGGAAACGCAGCAGAAGCAGCCAGAGAATACGCACGAAGATTTCCAAACAGACGACATCCAACTCGCTCAGTATTTGTAAGAGTGCATCGCCAAATAATTGAAAATGGTTTTGGAAATCTCCAAAGGGATCAAAACATAAATGTTCCTCAGCGCAGATTTACCCGTATGATTCTGCGTGAGTTTGATAGAGATCCGACCACAAGTGTTAGGAGAGTTTATGGTTCCTTGGGAATTTCAGCAAGCCATGTTCACCGTATTCTTTGGCCCGTATCGTCAGTCGTCCCTACAATTGTAGGCGCGTTTAGGGCCTCCTTGATTGTCATCCTCCTTTCTCTTCCTAAAAAATTTCTAGATTACACTTGTCCCGTGTCAGCGTCAGCACTCTCCTATTGTGAAGATATGTTTTCTTTTTAAATTGTAGGAAATTTCAGGCTGATAAAACATGATATTACTCAAGTGCAAGCACAATTTGATGCAAATAGATGTTTGTGACATAACCTCAAAATAGAGTTCTGACACGGAGAAGCAGAAAACTATGGCAATCAAGGAGGCCATAAGGGGGCAATACAATTGTAGGGACGACTGACGATACGGGCCTTAGAAATGACCATAGACGTCCTTTCCATTTGCAACCTGTGCAAGGACTACAGCCAGGGGACGGAGAACGAAGAATCACATTTTGTCAGTGGATTCTTGATATAACTGATAATAATAGGGAGTTTTTAAGTAACGTTTTATGGACCGATGAGTCATGCTTCACTAGACGTGGAGTGGTAAATTTTCATAATCAACATATTTGTTCGCATCAAAATCCGCATGTAGTTCGGGAAAGAAGTTTTTAGCATGAATTTAGTGTGAACGTGTGGATTGGTATCTACCGTAATCGACTATTTGGACCCTACCTTTTGCCTGCAAGGTTAAATGCTGCGACCTTCTTGGAATTTTTAAAGGCTGAACATGCAAATATGTGGGATGATGTTATGTTATATTTAAGAAGATTGGCCTGGTTCCAGATTGCTGGTTGTCCAGCTCATTATTCGAGAATAGTTAGAAACTTTCTGGACGAAAATTATCCAGAAAGATGGATCGGCCGTGGAGGACCAGTCGCCTGGCCTCCACGATCCCCTGACCTAAATCCATTAGATTTCTTTGTGTGGGGATTTCTAAAAGAAAAGTCCCATAACCACAAGAGATATGCTAATAGACAGAATCAGGAATGCATGTGATGAAATAAGGCCTTATTTGAATAATGCTATACCACGTTCGATCATTCGTAGATGTGAATTGTGTATTGAACAATTCGGTTTACATTTCGAGCAACTACATTAGATTTTGTATGTTTGTCCTAACTATCCAATAGCATTTTAGTTGTAAATAATTAATATAATTTGTTAAAAATAATATTGGAAAATTAAACAAATTAATACTCTGTTTTTTGTGTTTATTTGGAGTTAGGAATTATTGCTGTGTTTAAAAACACAATCTAAACGATCATCTTAATTACTTGTAATGCCCAAATCGAAAATGTAAAAAAATATTATTTTCCCATAAATAATTAAAAATGCATCGAACCTTAAAAATCGAAATATTTCAAAAACGGCCAACTATAACGAAAACTCAGAGGAGAGCCTGTTTATGTTGAAAAGTGCGAAGAATAATTTTTTTTATTGAAAAAAAAAAAATTGCACAAAGAAAAAATTTTCGGTCATAAATACACTACAGGTACAGTAGAGAGCGGCTACAGTAAAACTATGCCCATGGTTCGTTTTCTCGTACCAAAAAACCCTTGTATACCGATTTTTACTGTTATACATCAAATATTGTTCGAAATATTTAAGAAAAAATATTTTAGAAAGTAAATTTAAACACCCTATATTTCGGAAGCCACGCATTTTTCGACCCATGTTTATATAGACTTTATGCATTAATTTTAAAAGTTCTATCGAATCTTAAACTTATGCAACAATAAACTGAAACACCCTGTATAGCCGCAGGATGAATCTTGAATTTTTGCAGCCGTATTTCGTCCAGACAGGGATAATAAACAATGTTGCAGAAAGCTATTTTACTCAATATGAAATACTCGCATAGCATTACCTTAAAACAACAACAACAAAACAAAACGTGAGATCATGGTTCGGGAAATACAGAGTCGACATACTTGATTCTTTCTTTTCTATAACTTTAACAAGGAACCACTCCGTTGAAGTTGAAGTAATCATTTGATGTTCATCCCTGTGTATATTTTTCTGGGGGCAGTGAAATAATGTTCCGTCCGTTACAAAAAATTCAACTAAACGGGCACTGGCACTACATCACTTATTGTCCGATCACAGCATTGCAATCATCGACGGCCTTTTAGCTCAAAATCGCGATGAAACATTCGTGTCACAAAAGTTCAGCACTGATCGACCGTATTGTATCTGGACAGTGTTGCTGTATGTCCTGTTTACTTTTTATCAACATGTTTGAAAGCGATTGCTTTATGCGAGGACGAACGATGCATTAATGGACTCTTATCTTCGGGAATAAAAAATGTTTTTGCTGGTTTTAGTTCCCAGACGAGGAAGTATTATGATCGTGGAAATGAAAATATCGGAAATGAGTTACTATATTTTTTAGATTGTTTACTGTTCGATTTATTTACCATCATCTTAAGTATTACAGCTATAGGATTACTACACCACCTAAAACAGCATGTAAAATTGTACCGTAAAACTTATAGGATTTCTGGACCACTACACGCTCTGGACCAAAGTACATTCTAGACCAGTCTCTCTAGACCAAAAGTAATTCTAGACCAGTAACTCTAGACCAAAGTAACAAAAAAAAATCCCAACGCTCCTCCGTGGCCATCCCCCATACCCTCTCGCGCGTGCGCGCATGGGCATGGGGCTCGTTCTGGTGGTGTTGGGGTAGGTAATGCGCGGGTAAGTTTGCGTTGTGTACTTTGGGATAGGGGTAAGAATAAGCGATACGCTGTAAGGAGTTTATCTATCTTTATTTTGAGGTACGTTATGCATAAACAAAACATTGTACATCTTGTTTTGCTATTCTAGGAAACTTTTTCTTAAATGCTTCCACCAGATCTCGATACCCTAGTTTTCCTTTTTCAACAGAATAGATAGGAAAGCACGTCTATGCGTAAGTGATATGACTCATTTCATGTTTTGCAATAAATTTTTGCATATAGATGGATAAAAGCCGATGAACAATGGTAATTATAGATGCAATTCTGTGAATTCAGTATAAATGAAAAAACGTATGTATTATAAAATTCTCGGGAACAATGCGCATAGGATGATCTCACTAGTCAACACGTCATACTCAGTGTACATATAAAAACGGAATTGCTCATTCGTCGTGCATACAGTTAATGAGTAGCAATAGATGCAGTTGCACCTTATTTACATACAGGCTTGTAAAGTGCGTGCGCGAAGTGATTGTAAATAATTTCTGGTAAGTTTTAATTTTTAACATTGATACAATATTGAAAACATAGTACAGACTATATATTGTGTATCTAATAAATTCCAACAAGGCTAGTATTTTAATTTTGTTTTTGATGTATTGAAAGAGCAAATAGTTAGATGAATGCTAATATATTGATTTTTATGTTAACTTCTTGGTAACTTCTATCACTCACAATTTTTTATTCATTCATTTTAGATAAACATGGACCTAAACAAGATAAATGAAATTGCAGCTACGGGCCACACGAGTAAGCCGAAAAAGAACCTGTACGAGCTACCGCTTAACCAATACCAGACTGTATTTTCATTAAGAATCGTACAAGGACGTTTTGGACAGGTGCCGTTGGTGGAGCTACAAAATTTCATAGTGTTTCTACCAGGGAGAGCGACAGAAGTGATCATCGAAAACCTAGAAAATTTCACTCCGGGACGTTACGCAATTGCGTATACAGGCAGCGAGGCCAGCTCTTTCGAAGACAATCAAGTTCACCATTTTAAGCTGAAGGATCTACACGAATAAGTAAGAACACTACTTGTATTATATGCTAAGATTGTTATTCTCAAGGTAAAGTAATATTGATTTGTTTTGAACGAAATTCAATGACCCTTTCAGAACCATTCAGCGAATCGGTTAAAAATACTGTTAAGATTTTTAAAAAAGCTTATGAAACTCTTACTGAAAAAATACATGCTTCTGAATCAGATAAAAAACGTTGGATAAAACTGATTAATGAAAATTTAAAATTTTTTTACAAAGCTCTTATAAAATGGTGAACTTGATTGTCTCCGAAAGAGCTGGCCTCGCTGCCTGTATACGCAATTGCGTAACGTCCCGGAGTGAAATTTTCTAGGTTTTCGATGATCACTTCTGTCGCTCTCCCTGGTAGAAACACTATGAAATTTTGTAGCTTCACCAACGGCACCTGTCCAAAACGTCCTTGTACGATTCTTAATGAAAGTACAGTCTGGTATTGGTTAAGCGGTAGCTCGTACAGGCTCTTTTTCGGCTTACTCGTGTAGCCCGTTGCTGCAATTTCATTTATCTTGTTTAGGTCCATCTTTATCTAAAATGAATGAATAAAAATAATAATAATAACAATAATAATAATAATAATAAGTAGTAGTAGTACCTACAGCTATAGGATTACTAGACCACCTAAAATAGCATGTAAAATTATACCGTAAAACTTATAGGATTTCTGGACCACTACACGTTCTAGACCAGTCTCTCTAGACTAAAAGTAATTCTAGATCAGTAACCCTAGACCAAAATAACAAAAAAAAATCCAAACGCTCCTCCGTGGTCATCCCCCTTACCCTCTCGCGCATGCGCGCAGGCGCATGGGGCTCGATCTGGTAAGTTTGCGTTGTGTACTTTGGGATAGGGGTAAGAATAAGCGATTCGCTGTAAGCAGTTTATCTATCTTTATTTTTTTCCCATAGTTAGATGTTGTTTTGTATTTAATTGTCCTATATAATAATTTCCCTTTGTTATCATAATGTACCTCTACAGTTATGTTTCTTGTTGGTTGGTTTGGTAGGGCTGATACGCTTTTCCTCTTCTTGCAAGTGCAACTTTGTCCATGTTGTTGTTGTTACGTGTTTTTGGTGGATGGACCAGATGTCATTGATGTAGGTGTCGCCGAAGATGGTGTCGACTCGATCGATTCAGAGCAAACCAGAGAGTTGTCTTCTTCTTCTTCTTCTGAGAGCGTGTGATAATTTATAGACTTTGGGCAGTAGCAGAAGTGTTTTCGTCATTTTAGGCAGTATGCTGTACCGTACTGTGACATTATAACAAATAATGGAAATAATCAAGCCCAACAATTATATATGTGTAATTTGAATAGTGAGTATCGTTTGTTTTTTTTTAATAGAAGGAAGAGATACATAGTCATACATCCTTCAATTGAAAACTGTCGAGTTATATTTTTCAACAGAATAGATAGGAAAACACGTCTATGCGTAAGTGATCTGACTCATTTCATGTTTTGCAGTAAATTTTTGCATATAGATCGATAAAAGCTGATGAATAATGGTAATTATAGATGCAATTCTGTGGATTCAGTTTAAATGAAAAAACGTATGTATTATAAAATTCGCGGGAACAATGCCTATAGCATGATCTCAATCAATAGTCAACACGTCATAATCATAATCATAATATTTTTTCAATTACGCAGTTGAAAAAAGCTCTCAGTCCATACGATGATAAACGTTATTTAATCAAAAACAATCATGATACTTTACCTTGGGGACATTATACCATAGTATCAAACGAAGATACGTAACATGTACAATTTTATTTTAGTTATGATAAGCCTTAGAGAATTATCACTCAAAAAAGTTTTGTAAATGTGTAAATTCAATCGTTACTTTTACTAATGTGTCACCATTACCATGGACACTAACTGTGGAAGTCATCAAATGTTATGCGAATTTTAAATGGTGAAAAGTATTGCTTGAGGCACACGATAATCCTTTATGAGATATTTTGATTATACAATCAGTGGAGCATACAAGGGAAATACCTAGTGAAACTCATAGGAAGGCACTTTTATATCAAGCAAATTTTGAAGACATATATATTTTTCCAAAGTATTGTGTTTGGGTTGACATTTGTTACATTCCAGAATATAATTTAAGATTATGTCGTGGTTGCTGTAACGCATTTATGGTAGTATTAGGTTTCAGGAATCAAAAAAGAGCCATTGTTCTTCGTGACCATATTGATATGGTATCACAGGTTCAAGAAATTCATAGCTTATACAGATCTAAATATATGTAATGCCAAAATAACTTTTTGGAACCATTGTTTGGTTTGAAAGACGAATATACTTATGTAAATGACCTACATAACATCGATGATGATAATAATCTCCCATATTTTACGAGATTCGTAGATTCTGGTAACGATGATTCCGACATAGACTTTTAAGAATGTATGTAAATGTACTTGCATATACTGCTAAACATTGATTGTATCATATTATATGTATCGAAAATAAAAAATACGTTTTGCAATATGTCTATATGTTTCCTTATCCCTCGCTACAATAAAAAACACAAATTTCTTACAAAACCGTTTATTCAATCAAAGCTGCTTCATATACTGATAATTTACTAGCCAAATCACTTAAGAGCTTATTTTTATAGTACAGTAAGCGTTCTCGTTCACAATAACTTTCTATGTTATCATTACATACGTCACAAAAGGATCTTATTACAAGTTCATAATTTCTTTCTTGAGTTTGTAGTACTACGTTATAAACAATCTCTAAAAAGTTTTGATAAAATTGTTGGAAGTTCATTTTATATAAAGCACCTACTTTATATTTGATAATATTTTCATCAATATAATAATAATAATAATAATAATAATAATATTTATTCACTCAATGTACAAAGATAACAAACAATATGAGTAAATAAATATAAAATCAAAACAGGCCCAATAGAAGGCATCGCCTGTACATGGACCAATAAATTTAAGTTGAAACTGTAGAATGCAAATGACAAAAATTAGCTACAGTAGATTATGTATTTAGTTGATGTTCGTATTTATGAGTTTATGAATTTCAGTCCTAGATATAGAATGTAGCCACTTTTTTAAATTTCTTTTGAAACAATTTCCGAAACGTAAATCTTTTAAGTCTTTAGGTATAATTTCATAAAATTTAGGCGCTAAATAGAGATATGATCGCTGCATTATAGATTTATGCGGTTGAGGAACTACTGTGCCACGAATTTTGTACCTGGTATAATGATTATGTTTAATTTTTTGGTCGGTGTTTACAAATTTATGGTAGTGAGTGATACTGTGTAAGAACTAAAGCCGTCTTATATCATACATTCGAACATCTGCGTATAATTTTTCAGTGGGATAAAGTTTCGGTTTTTTAAATATCATTTTTAGAATACATTTTTGAAAAACTAAAATTATAGATATGTGAGGAACATGCAGCTCCCCATGAGATGAGGTTCAATCAGTGCATGGTATAATGTTCGAAGATATTTTTCTGTCAATATATTCCCAAGGTATTTAATTTTGTAGGATACAAATCTAACTTTCTTTAAAATATAATTGACATGGATGTCCCATCGTAAGTGAGGATCCAAGACCTATCCAAGGTATTTTATGTTGGGCACTCTATTAATTTGCATTTTTTGATCATTAATATTGAAGGAGAAATTTGTGTAATTTGGCAGATGTCTAGCATAAGATCCAAATGGTAAAAAATGTGTTTTAGAGTAGTTAATGCTTAATTTTCTACTGTTAAACCACCGAATAATTTTGATAAAATCATTTTCAATTACATTTTTCAGATCAGACCAGTCAGTGCCTTCATATAATATTGCAGTATCATCTGCAAAACTAGTTATTTTGCCAACACAATTAATTTGGAAAATATCATTTTAAATAGTATATTGAATAACAGCGGACCTAAGACAGTTCCTTGTGGGACACCACACTTAATATACATTTCTTTACTAAATGATCATGATATCTGCACAGATTGTGGGCGATTTGACAAATAACTTTCGATCAGTGAGTACGCGTTTCCTCTGAAACCAATTCTGTCCAATGCTTCTAATAATAATTTGTGATTAACTGTGTCGAAAGCTTTCTTTAAATCAACAAAAATGCAGATTGAAGGGATTCTGTTATCAATATTTTGAGGTATTTGATTTACAATTTTAGTTATTGCGTCCGATGTAGCCTTCCCTTCTGTAAATCCATATTGATTTTCACTTAAAATTTTGAATTTTGTGAGGTATCGAATCATTCTAGTAGATAAAACTTTTTCAAAAACCTTTGCTACACTGGATATTATTGATATTGGTCTATAGTTGTTAACATCTGTTTTTGTTCCTGATTTATGTATCGGTATTATATTACCTTTTTTTAAAATTGAGGGATATATGCCAGATTCAAAGCATTTGTTGATTAGGTAAGTGAGTGGTTCTGTTATGTCCTCGGCTATAATTTTCAAATGCTCGCTTTTAATACCATCGAACCCAGGACTTTTCCGATTTTTTAAGGACATAACAGTGGTGTATACTTCACATTGCTCGACTTTATCCAAAATAAATGAGTTCAAAGTTCTTTTTGGAGGCTGAGTATTTTGTACATTTGCTTGTATATTACTTGCTAAATTTTCGCCTATGTCAGTAAAGAATTGTACAAATTCATCGCATATCAATTTATTTAGGTAATGTTTTCATTTGGTTTGCCTTACAAGCTCTATAAATTTATTTTTATATTGGTTGTAGCAGTCGGTATTCTCTGTAGTTGGCGTTAGTTTCATTACATTATATAGTCTTTCTTTTTCTATTGCCGATGTTATTAATCCTTTGGTAATCCAGGCATTTCTGCTTTTCTCTTTGTGACTAATTATTACTTTATTGGTACTAATATCTATTAGTCTTTTTATTTTCTCTATGAACAGTCCCGTTGCTTTGTCTATATTATTTATAGAGTATAATTGTTCCCAGGATTCTTGTTTGACATTTGATATTAGTTTTGAATAATTGTCGACAAAAAATTTTTAATTTTCCTGGTTGTTACTAACGGTAGGGATGTTACAATGTTTTTCATTTGAAGATATCAGTAAAATAGTGGAGACGTGGTCAGTAATATCGCTTTCTAGGATTATTGGTATACAAGTAATTTTGTTGGATAGGTCTTTCACAAAGCAGTGATCTATACATGTGCCACTGATGGACCTTGTAGGTAGGTTTATATAGGACAGAAATCCGTTACTTGATAGGATATTCTAGTATTCATTTGTGATGGGATCATCGTCCAAAATATTTATATTGACATCTCCCAAGAAAATATGTTGCTTTAAATGAACTTTATTTTGATTTTGAAAAAAAATTCGATATTCTTTAAAAACTCGTGGGTTCTGAACATGGCGGACGATAAATTACAGATACCTCAATTTTGTTATGGTTAATTTGAATCATTATGTTTAAAATTTTGATTCCATCGGTGAAAGTGAATGTATCATGATTATATTGCAGTTTATTTCTTACAAAAACTATCACCCCATCGTTTTGGTTATAAGTGCCAAAGTTATACAGCGTGTCATATCCCTGCTGATTGAAGCAAGAAATATCAGCCACTTGCCACGTTTCAGTTAAAACTATTAGATCAAAATATGGAGTAAATCATTTATCACATTATGTGATAGATAAAAGCAAGCCCTAGTTGTGTAAACTTTAAAAATTTTACAATCTAAAGTTGATGTTTTGCATATTTTCACATCTTCATCACATTCAATATTTAATGTCCTCTTATTTGGATGTTGTAATGCATGGTACTTCATTGTCCGATAAATAGCTGATGTCCAAGCATCGTAGGGTGAAAATAAAAAACTCCCATTCGTCACTGAATGTGATTTGAGTTTCTATTCCTGATTTTTTTATCAATTTTACTGATGGTTCGAAACACCTTGCAATACTCAAACCACAGTGGATACTTAACGGACTACGATCAGCAGTTACATAATCTGTACCCAAAAAGTAAGGTGTTTTTTCTTGAAGAATTTTTTGTTTGCACTCCTTGTTTATTTTGTCAATATCCTTGCAGTAATTCTCAATCTCTGATTGATAGTTTTCACTATCTGATTCTTCACATTCTATGTCTTTACGGCAGAACATCTTTATGAATATTGATAGGATGAGCAAATGATAACACTATATCAATCTATCTCCCCACCACAATTTTTAAATATTATAAACGATTAGATGAGCTTATCCAACTGTTGTGAGAACTATCAAAGCCAAGCCATTTCACGTAAACTTTATTATTTTTCTTTCTTAGTACCTTCTCAACGAAATAAACATCTGGAATGGATGTTTTTTGTAATCCTACATTGTAAAATCCCCCTGAAATCGGATTTCCACGTAAATCTTCCAACAAATACGTTGTAGGATTAGTTATTTGAACTTTCCATATTTTAAATACCTCAGTTGTCCAATTCGGTAAATAATATCCTTTATTAAACGAATGCTTTTCTTTGGAGATTCTAACCAAGTTTCCAACTTTCAATTTTCTATTTCCAGTCATTTTGGTATGACTGTACACATTATTCAAAATATCATTTTCATTAGTCTTATTAACTTCAGATGGTCTTAAACCAATTGTACGATGCTTGATGATCATTATACATATCAACTAAGTCAAATAAAATATCATACCATCGATATGATCCATTCAAAGTAAAATGCTTAAATATTTTTTCTTTCAAAGTTCGTATTAATCGTTCTGCAATGGCTGCCTTTTTTGTCCTCAAGGTGCTGTAATGGTTTATATTATCTTTTTTTAAAATAAAACTAAAATGTTTGTTATAGTATTCTTTTCCATGATCACTTTGTATATTTTTAGGTACTCTATTTCCGTTGTTTTTTAGAATATAACTTCAAATGCTTTACATACTTCTTCTCCAGTTTTATTCTTAAGTGGTCTAGCCCATGCAAGTTTAGAGAAACAATCAATAACTATCAGAATATAACGATACCCTCGATTTATTTTTGCATAAGGTGGCATCTCAATGAGATCTGTTTGCCATAAATCATCTAAACCTCGTATTATGGTTCTTCGTGTTTTGAAATTCTTTCGAATAGGCGTGTGCAGTTCGTTCGCAAGCTGAATTTTTTCTGTAGAATGAGTAGCTTTCATGGTGACTATTAGTTAATTACTTGAATTATTTGGTACAAATGAGACCTTATACTACGCTATTTGATTGTTGAGTATATTTTTTTTCTAGTATGTCGTATTTAGTTTTCAATTTAGTAAGTTTTCCTTGAATTTCTGCAATTTGTGTAGAAATTATCTATGTATGCTGAGTCTACGTGATAGTTCAACAGTTTCTGTAGATTTGATTCTATATCTGACACTTTTTTACTCGTATTTCAATTGACTGTGGTTTCGTGAACATTCTTTTGATAACCTTCCCGCTTTATTAATTCTCGTGAAATGAGTTCACTTAGCTCTAAGCGAAGTTTATTTAAAGTAATTACCTGATTACCAATATATTTTTTATAAGTTGCATCTCCAGCGTCAGTGGGGTCTTTAACGTTACATAATTTCAAGTTTTCAAGCACGAAGATAGTATCGGAAAAATCCTTGGATTTTCAAAAAAATTATTAGATACCGATATTCTTCATTCGTCCGGTCTGCCAGTGAAAATAGTTAAAGTGATTACTGTACACATTGACTGTAATATTACAACAGGTTCATTCTATAACATTCCGCCCCGTAACTTGATATAATTACCTGTATCCGAAACACATACTATCAATAACATTAGTTTACGTATATTGCATCAAAACGGAGAGCTTGTTAACTTTAGAGGGGACGAGATAATTGTTAGACTGGAACTTAAAAAATTACCTTAAAATGGGATTACCTATTACCTCCAATAGTAACACATATAAAAAGAACAAGTTTGCAACTTATGATTCAGTCTTTCGTAATCATCTTACGAAGACAAGACATTCCTCAACTAAAGCTCTAACACCTACAACCGTTTTGTTTTTAAAATCTTTGGGATACAATGTTGCCAGTCCATCATACAGGGTGTTTCAGTTTATTGTTGCATAACTTTAAGATTCGATAGAACTTTTAAAATTAATGCATAAAGTCTATATAAACATGGGTCGAAAAATGCGTGGATTCCGAAATACAGGGTGTTTAAATTTACTTTCTAAAAATCTAAAATAGTTTTTTTTTTAAATATTTCGAACAATATTTAACGTATAACAGTGAAAATTGGTATACAAGTGTTTTTTGGTACGACAAACCGAACCATGGGCATAGTTTTACTGTAGCCGCTAGAGGGCGCTCTCTACTGTACCTGTAGTGTATTAAAATGACCGACAAAATTTTCTTAGTGCAATTTTTTGCTTTTTGAATAAAAAACCTGATTCTTCGCACCTTTCAACATAAAAAAGCTATCTTGTGAATTTTCGTTATAGTTAGCCGTTTTTGCGATATTTCGATTTTTAAGGTTCGATGCATTTTTAATTATTTATGATAAAATAACGTTAAAAATTAAATTAAAAATTAAAGTAAAATTGAAAGCAGAATAAGGTTAAACGTCAATTAGTTGACAGTTTTGTTGTCTGTTGAAACCTGAAACGTTTTTTTTGCAATTGTGAATGCACGAAATTTAGTTTCTTTTACCTGTTTTTTTTTGTAAGTTTTATAAAAATGCCATTTTTATTCTCCAATCAAGAGTTAGCGGATATTCATTTTATGTATGGCTTTGTAAATGGAAACGCAGCAGAAGCAGCCAAAGAATACGCACGAAGATTTCCAAACAGACGACATCCAACTCGCTCAGTATTTGTAAGAGTGCATCGCCAAATAATTGAAAATGGTTTTTGAAATCTCCAAACGGATCAAAACATAAATGTTCGTCAGCGCAGATTTACCCGTATGATTCTGCGTGAGTTTGATAGAGATCCGACCACAAGTGTTAGGAGAGTTTCTGGTGCCTTGGGAATTTCAGCAAGCCATGTTCACCGTGTTCTTAGAAATGACCATAGACGTCCTTACCATTTGCAACCTGTGCAAGGACTACAGCTAGGGGACGGAGAACGAAGAATTACATTTTGTCAGTGGGTTCTTGATAGAACTGATAATAATAGGGAGTTTTTAAGTAACGTTTTATGGACCGATGAGTCATGCTTCACTAGACGTGGAGTGGTAAATTTTCATAATCAACATGTTTGGTCGCATGAAAATCCGCATGCAGTTCGGGAAAGAAATGTTCAGCATGCATTTAGTGTGAACGTGTGGATTGGCATCTACCGTAATCGACTATTTGGACCCTACCTTTTGCCTGCAAGGTTAAATGCTGCGACCTTCTTGGAATGCAAATATTTGAATAATGCTATACCACGTTCGATCATTCGTAGATGAGAATTGTGTATTGAACAATTGGGTTTACATTTCGAGCAACTACTTTAGATTTTGTATGTTTGTCCTAACTATCCACTAGCATTTTAGTTGTAAATAATTAATTTAATTTGTTAAAAATAATATTGGAAAATTAAACAAATTAATATTCTGTTTTTTTGTGTTTATTTGGAGTTAGGAATTATTGCTGTGTTTAAAAACACAATCTAAACGATCATCTTAATTACTTGTAATGCCCAAATCGAAAATGTAAAAAAAAATATTATTTTCCCACAAGTAATTAAAAATGCATCGAAGCTTAAAAATCGAAATATCTCAAAAACGGCTAACTATAACGAAAACTCGCAGGAGAGCTTTTTTATGCAGAAAATTGCGAGGAATCAGGTTTTTTATTCAAAAAGTAAAAAGTTGCACTAAAAAAAAATTTTCGGTCATTTTAATACAGTATAGGTACAGTAGAGAGCGCCCTCTAGCGGCTACAGTAAAACTATGCCCATGGTTCGTTTTGTCGTACCAAAAAACCCTTGTATACCAATTTTCACCGTTATACATCAAATATTGTTCGAAATATTTAAAAAAAACTATTTTAAAAAGTAAATTTAAACACCCTGTATTTCGGAAGCCACACATTTTTCGACCCATGTTTATATAGACTTTATGCATTAATTTTAAAAGTTCTATCGAATCTTAAAGTTATCCAACAATAAACTGAAACACCCTGTATATTCGAAAATCCATCGTTCGATAACTCTGAATTAAAAGAGGAATGTCGTACATATTATCCATTTGTAAAATCATTTGATAATATTGATGAAATTGAAATAACTATTAATCAACAAGATGCCTGGTTAGCGATGTATGGAAGCTACTATCTGTATAGATGGTAAGGTGTTACTAAAAAGTAATTCTACTACCACTTCAGCTAAAGTAGAATTAGTCAATAACGTCGGCGCTTTTATGTTCGATTCAATTTCATACGAATTGTATGGAAAAGAACTAGATAGTGTACGTGATCCTGGTATTTTGAGCATGATAAGAGGTTATTTATGTTACAATCCTAACGATAGTAACCATATGGCTATAGCAGGATGGCATTTTCCATCCAATGCAATTTTGGCTATGACGTTTTCATTTCGCATAACCTGATGGCATCTTCTCGGTTTTTTTCTTGATTATAGAAAACCAATGTTTGGAAGGCAAACTGTACGTTTGGTTCGTTCTAGATATGATCATAATTGTCTAAAGGTCACTGGTGACGCAACGGCTACCATTCAGATAAATTCTATTGAACAAAGTTAAACACATATTTCTAAATGATGCACTAAAATTGGATGTACTTAAAAAGATAAAGAATGATACTTCTATACTTATGGGTTATAGAAAGTGGTCAATACATGAATTACCGTCCTTCCCTCATAATGGCACGAAAACTATACGGTCAGTAAAGACAAGTTCGGCAATAGAAGTTCCAAGAGTTGTTATTACTGCCTTTCAAACAGTCAGAAAAGATGTTGCAAAAGCGGATAAGCACATATTAGATAACGCAAAGCTTACAAACATGAAGTTAATGATTAATTCGGACTATTATCCTCATGAAGATATGAAGTTAGATTTTAAAAATAATAAATATATGGAAGCTCATCATATGTATTCGCAATTTGCCAAAACGTATTCAAATGATAACGATAAACACGGATTACTTGACTATTCTACATTCAAAACTCATGCTATATTTGTTATTGATTGTTCCAAGCAAAGCGAAGATTTAAAGTCGTCCACCGTTGATGTAAAACTAGAATTTGAATCCGCTGAAGGTTTTCCCGCTGATACTAGAGCTTACTGTATTATAATTCATGATTCTGTGATAGAGTATTTACCGCTAAGCGAGATTGTTCGCAAACTATTTTAAATGTAACGTACGAGCAGTCGAAGCTCTCAGTAAGTCGTGGTACGTAGTACTAGAATCATCTTAATCGGTTACGTGATGAAAATAGCAGCAGTAGATGTTCAAGGTTTTCAACTTTCAATCGCGATTTCGATTAGTAACCAGATACTATACACTATATTTTTAAACCATTGACACCGTTTTGTTTTTTAAGTACAAACGATAAAGTGCAAGCGCAATGGTTGGAAAAAAATTATCATGGCTTGAAATATTCCTCTGGATTCTTCGAACAGCACCAATTGAAGGATATTATCAAGTCGCATTTATCAGACGATGATTTTGTATACGTCAAAGGGCATCAAAAACAAATTTTGTTATCTTCCCTTCGCGATGAGGGATTCCAACCAGAAATCATAGACTTAGAAGATGTACTCCAGACCAGTCTAGATGTGTTGAACTTCAATAAAAATAAACCACGATATCTACATCACAGTTTGAGACTATGTATGTGTGCTTTAAGGAACTGTGCTGAACTTCAAGAGTGGCTTCTTGCGTTAATGAGAAGATAGTTGTCAGTCATCCTTGCAACAAGATGCATCACACTACAGCAGCCGCTGCAATAGATGCCTATCTAAGAAAATTACATAACCTCAAAAAATGTATTGAGGAATATGACCAAAAACAAAAAATTATTGTTAGCTTCAGAAATATTCATATTTGTAACAATGTACCAAATTAAGGACCCAAATTGTGTGAATATTGAATATATTCACAAAATAAAAGTCTTACAGTAATTATATTGTTTTATTTAATCGTTAATGTTATCGAACTTACAAAATGAACTAATAAATATGAAGCTAAAAGTAAAATCACATGGTGCATTATATCAAATTTCTTGTCCGTCTTCTTTCCCATTCTATTCAATAGCTTCTGCATTCGTTTAGCATAGCCACAATTTTTTGAGAATTTTAGATGATCCTTAATAGGACAATCGTCATCCTTCCATTTGTATATTATTATCCCACAACAAAACGCTTGGCAAATATCTTCACTTCCAACATAAAAAAAACCTGCTGTTGGTAAATAATTATATTGAAGAGCAAAGCAGTCCTACAGATGATATGGTTATTGTGACTCACAGAAAGCATGTGAACAACGATGAACTACGCATAATTGGAGGTTATCTACGAAAAGTCAACAGGCTATGCGAAAATAAATTCACCGAAATTTCAAGAAAATTAAACGAGGAACGTAAAAGACATCAAACACTGAAACAAAAAGAACATACTCAGTTACAAAAAATTAAGAGACTGGAGAAATGTGAGAAATTTGCATCCAAAATGACTAAGCGTCTGAAAATATCTTCAGATGACTAAGTACTATATACAGGGTGACTTTGAAGTTGAGTCATTAATTTTCAGATAATGATTGTAGAAGGAAGATAAACCAAAATATGTGTGTAAAAATAAAAAAAAATTTTTTTTACCTTGTTTTATAAAGTATCCTCCCGACAAGTATTTCAGTGCGGACCTGTATTTGATCGTGAGGTCCCCTGTGAGGTCTTAAGTCACCTGATTCACGAGCCCGTTGTACTACATTAACAAAGGCACGAGGGGTTGGTTGCACTCGATTGGGAAACCGATCCGCATAAACAATGTTTTGTTTATGCATAACGTACCTCAAAATAAAGATAGATAAACTCCTTACAGCGTATCGCTTATTCTTACCCCTATCCCAAAGTACACAACGAAAACTTACCCTCGCATCACCTACCCAACACCTACAACGAACGCCACAAACGCTATCTACACCCCCCTTAATACGCCCGCGCCAGCACCACCAGAACGAGCCCCATGCGCATGCGCGCACGCGCGAGAGGGTAGGAGAGATGGCCACGGAGGAGCGTTGGGAATTTTTTTTTGTTACTTTGGTCTAGAGTTACTGGTCTAGAATTACTTTTGGTCTAAAGAGACTGGTCTAGAACGTACTTTGGTCCAGAACGTGTATTGGTCCAGAAATCCTATAAGTTTTACGCTACAATTTTACATGCTTTTAGGTGGTGTAGTAATCCTATAGCTGCACTACTACTTATTATTATTATTATTTTTTTTTATTCATTCATTTTAGATAAAGATGGACCTAAACACGATAAATGAAATTGCAGCTACGGGCTACACGAGTAAGCCGAAAAAGAGCCTGTACGAGCTACCGCTTAACCAAGACCAGACTGTACTTTCATTAAGAATCGTACAAGGACGTTTTGGACAGGTGCCGTTGGTGGAACTACAAAATTTCGTAGTGTTTCTACCAGGGAGAGCGACAGAAGTGATCATCGAAAACCTAGAAAATTTCACTCCTGGACGTTACGTAATTGCGTATACAGGCAGCGAGGCCAGCTCTTTCGGAGACAATCAAGTTCACCATTTTATAAGAGCTTTGTAAAAAAATTTAAAATTTTCATTAATCAGTTTTATCCAACGTTTTTTTATTATTATTACTTTACCTTGAGAATAACAATCTTAGCATATAATACAAGTAGTGTTCTTACTTATTCGTGTAGATCCTTAAGCTTAAAATCAATCTTCTACATTCCAAGGGGTGATGATACTTATATTTTTTATCAGTACCTTACCAAGTTCAGGAAAATTAAAAACATAGTTGTTCAAGGAAGTATTTAACACATGGACGGATAAAATGTTTACACTAATTTTTGTGGGAAAGATTTTTATTTGACAACAAAGACGGATTAAACGTGTTTTTGGGGACTTAATCGAAAGTGTTGACAGGAACGAAAAAATCTTTTGAGCAAGATTTTTAGATATCTATGAGACCTACAAAATGAGACCTCACGTAAAAAGATCCGAGTGGTAGCAAAAATGTTATGGCCGAAAAACGAGGCATAATGCAACGATAATTTTAGGCAACTACTTGTAGTTCTTCAAATCCGTATGATTCATACTTCTACAGTATATTCAGATAAGAGATAGACCGGATGTAAACAAAAGGTTCGGGTGATTTTCACGCTAACGCCGCCGTCTCGACGTAAAACAGGAGCCCTCATTGGTCAATTCGCAATTAAATGCCTATGCCGAGCGGCAGAGCAGTCGTATCAAGGCAGAGTCACATTCAGGTTCAGACGTGTTACGTATGTCGTGTGCATCATTGCAATTTGATATTTCTCTGGACGTTTTCGTTTGTTATCTTATTAAGTTGTTGAGTTTGTCGTTGTTATTGTTATACCTTGTTATTGATTGTTATTGTTATCAACTGCTTGCGCAAAATGCCCAATAGTACAGATACTGCCGATGAAGTTGTAAACTCCTGTAGTCCACCTAGGAAACGCTCTAAAAAAAGACACCTGAGTGCAGAAATGAAAGAGGTCATTTTGAATAGGTATATATAAGATCGAGCGCGAGGAGAACGAGGCATCAACCATCAAAGAAATTGTTGTGAAGGTTTCTCACAAAGTTGGGGTGTGTCGCGCATCAGTGTTTAATGTGTTAAGACAATACAAAAAAAATCACACCTTTTCTGAGCCAATGACCAGTAAACATCGCAAAAGTATTGTTAAATCATTGGATGAAGCTGATAAGCATGCGATTAGGAGGAAAGTGCATGAATTCTTCTTTAGGAATGAAATACCTACTATAGATAAAGTACTGCAGGAGGTAAATGGAGATACAACGTTGCCAAATTTAAAACGATCAACTTTTCATGCGTTACTGAAGCATTTAAATTTCAAATGGAAAAAACGGGGTCGTAATAGTTTGCTACTGGATAGAGAAGAAATTGTGCCATGGAGGAGGGATTATTTAACAAAAATTGGGAAATATAGAAATCAAAACAGGAAGATTTATTACCTTGATGAAACGTGGGTAAACGCCGGACACACTACAAGTAAAGTATGGGTTGATGATTCTGTAACTTCATCCAGGAGGGCCTTTCTAGATGGACAGTCCACCGGATTAAAAAATCCAGCAGGTAAATACGAGTAATAGACAACAATCGGATGTTTTTCAAACCTTGGGAACAAGGTTCTAAACATTAATTCCAGGGGGCAGATAAAACATATTACAAGTAACAAAACTTTTATAACTTTCGATAAAATGCGTGGATGTTTTATTGTCATTTTCATTTGTTAGAACTTTTTTAAGCCATGTTTTATGTGTTTTCGATATTTCAATAATTTTTTAATATAATCTTAAAATATGTCGAATATTATAAACTTAAAAAAAGTTACTAAGTTTTATATTGTGTACCGTTCCTAATATTTCTAATCATTTTAATTCATACTTTAAGCTTTATAAAGTTATAATTTGTTAATATTAATATTTGCGCGTATTTCAGGTTCCTGATCATTCATTTTTTAAAGGTTTATAACTTTAAATTAAATTCTGAAGCGCTGAGTAATCATACGACGTTCAATATTCTTTCTTTCAATATGACTAAATAATCCCAATTATAGCAATCTGATACTCATGTCTCAATGTTTTTTCGCTGAATGTGATGAAAACATTTGAAAAAGGTTCGCTTATTGAAATAAATCTACACCAGTTAGTACTTCGATTTCCAGGTAAAGGGAAAAGGCTCATTATCTGCCATATTGGCAGTGAGGATGGATTTGTTGTTGACGGTCTGTGGTGCTTTGAGTCTAAGAAAACTGGAGATTACCACGAGGAAATGAATGGCGAATCGTTTGAACAGTGGTTTTCAAAAATTTTACCGAACTTAAAGGAAAACGCAGTAATTGTGTTGGATAATGCGCCTTATCATTCTCGAAGAATGGAGAAGGTCCCAACAACGGCTTCAAGGAAAGTTGATGTTCAAAATTGGCTCCGCTCGAAAAATATCAACTTTGAAGAAGCAATGCTGAAAGTACAATTATTAAGAATTGTCAAGGATCACAAGGCGGAATATCAAAAATACGCCATTGACGAAATGGCAGCAAGTCAAAATAAAACTGTGCTCCGTTTACCTCCATACCATTGCGAGCTCAATCCCATTGAGCTCATATGGGCAGAGGTTAAAAATTATATAGCTAAGCACAATACAACTTTTAAATTTTGTGACCTCAAAGGACTTTTCAAAGAAGCACTAGAATTAATAACAGCGCAAAAATGGGAAAACTGTATTAAGCACGTGAAAGACAAAGTTGAAAAGAGAATGTGGGAACTGGACAATATTTTAGAGGAACAAGTCGAGCCATTCATTATTGACGTTGGTGTTTCAGGCAGTAGCGATGATGAAAGCTCATCAAGCTCATCTTTCCAATAAAAGATGTCGTTCATCAAATTCGGTAAGTTATAAGTAATTATAAAGCTACTGTATTTTTTAATTAATTATTGACATTTTTGATCCCATTTTGGCAAAACCTATTCAAGAATCTACTTTCTGACAATGTTCAACCATGCACATTTTTTTACGTTTTGAACGTTTTAATTTGGTTACATATTTACCTAGAAATCAAAAAATATACTAATCAATATTCTAAAAGCAATTTTAAGAGATATACGATTATTTTTAATTTAGGCTAATTTAAACGCCATTTTGAGATTATATTCGACTGTATTTCACCAAACATCAGGCGGCATCCGAAGCTGGAAATCGAAGCGAAAATTTTGAAACCCTTATGTATATTTACATCATTATATATTTCTTACCCCACCCCCACATGATCCTATATCCATCACCAATCGTATACACATCGAATTGTGCTAATTTACTACAAAGTTACGCAAAGCAGCATCTACTATCTAAAATATGTACTGCGTGACTCTTAATACGTCCCTGCCGAATGTTACAGCGTTCGATGATCACGTGGTCTTGTTTATGTCCGGTCTATCTCTTATCTGAATATACTTTAAATAGCAACAACCAAATTGGACTATGTTGGTCAAGTAGTTTTTTAAGAATCTCTAAATTGTTTATAACAAAGCACCTGTTTTCTGGCCATCACTACTATTTTATTCAGCAATATACATGGTTCGTTTAAAGGGCATTTAGTAGCAAAATACACGTGTTTACCTTGCCGATATGAATCACAAACTATTCCGGAAGAGAAATGTTATTTTGATGCGCAAAACAAAGGTTACGTTTTTCCTTCTAAACAAATTCGAACATTTCGTATTTGTGAGTAATTGAACAAATGCGCTACGATATTCGAAAAGCATACGCTACTATACACATTTTAAAACAAAGCGAATGTGCCTATCATCTTTTGTTGACATTTACTCACAAATAGCAAATGTTTGAACTTGTTTAGAATAAAAAACGTAACCCATCCTTTTTTGCATAAAAATAACATTTATCTTCCGGAATGGCTTGCGATTCATGTTGGTAAGGTAAACTAGTCTATTTTGCTATGAAAAGCCGTTTGAATTAACCTTGCAATAATGCTCAACAAACTAGTAGTGATGGCCGGAAAACAGGTGTTTTGAGATAAAGAATTAGAAATTCTCAAAAACTACTTGACCAATCTACTCCAATCTTGTTGTGGTTGTTAAGTACGAATCCTACGAATTTAAAGAATTTCAAGCTACTGCGAGAAACCATCGTCGTATTATCAACCAAGCCAAAACCTGTAGTTTGCCTCGGTTTTAGGCCATAACTTTTTTGCTGTTAGTCGGACCTTTTTACGTATGGTCTCATTTGGTAGGTGTAATACATACCCAAAAATCTTATATAAAGAGGTTTTCCGTTCCTGCCAACTTTTTCGATTGAATCTCAAAAACACGGTTTCTGATTCTTTGTTGTCGAATAAAAAGTTTTGCCACAAAAATTGGTGTACCCATTTTATGCGTCCATGTTTTCAATACACATTCGAACAACTTGCACCAATAAAACCGCGCTTTACAATTATTTCGCAAACCAGAGGTATTTTCGTCTTATGATTAGACTAACAATAGATGTTTATCCCATAACAAATTCGCTCTCATACGTCGGACAATCAACGAATGTGGGTGAACCATTTCATTGTACTCAAGACTATTAAAAGAGAAATTAATCAAAAAGTCCTCCTCCCCAGAGCAATCACGCCACAGTCACAACAATAAGAGAAACGTTGACCGCCAAAACAATCGGAAAATGATCGATGTACCATGTTCTCCTCTCCCCTAGTCAATCTGCCTTCGCTTTACTTTGTCCCTTGATCATTTCCAGTGGATAGAGGACGGATTAATAAAAATCTTTGCTTTAGTTAAGGGGGCAGGTCTGCTTCGCTGCACATGTGGTCCTGTTTTATGTCCAGATTGACGACTGACGTACATATGCGCTGGATTTGTTTTCTGAGCCCTTTGTCGAAGATTCTAAAGAAATCGCTGGGAATAATTATTTTGCGAAGCTGTGCGATTAAGCATTGATTGCTGTGTCCTGAAAAGCGTTATTTCGGGACTCAATTCGTTACAGTACAGGGTACAAAAAAACAGAGAATAGAATAATGTAAATTAGAAAAATGTAGTATACTTAAAATGACGTCAATCGTTTCGAGATAAGTTCCTTTTTTATCTCAGGAGCAATTTGAGATAACTGGATGTGTTATATGACAGTTTTTCAAAAATAGCTTTTTTGCATTAAGTGATTCCTTCATTCTGTGATCACTTTGTTGCTTACCACTGAATACAACCAGTGGCGGGGTAGCATTATGCTAAACTTCGCCTCATAATAGATTCGAGATAAAAAAACGTTTAGTGTCCTTCTTTGACACCAGTATACCGAATAAAGGTCATTTTGGCTTCCGGCGTAAATGGTCTGCTACACACGGAGGTTGTGCGATGTGCCATCGACGGTCCTGAGGAGGGTAAGCTCACGTCCTTGACGCTTTGTGATCCTCCAAAAGCCTTTGACCGTGTGTCGGATAAAATACTGCTGGAAAAGTTACAATATTATGGTATTCAAGGACACTCTGAACTTTTTCCATTCTGATTTGGTAAATCGTTGTCAAATAGTTTCTGTGAATAGCGAAGATTCAAACTATAGATCAACAGAATATGGTGTAGATAGATAGATAGAGATAGATTGTTTATTGTCCTATTAGATCATGTTACATGATATAAGACTTGTCAATATCAATTTGAGGGTCATATATGCGTTTGAGCAAATATGCCAGAAAAATACTTATAATTATAAAATAAATAGGGACATTACAATTACAAAACATTTTAAAACGTTAAATCACATTATAGGTACAGGTACAGTGCAAGAATCGTAATGTGTTCAATCTGTAACGTTAAAAATATATACATATACAGCGACTTTTTTATCACAAAAAATGTTCGTCTAGCCGGTAAAAATCATTGAAGCTGATACAAAGAAAAGAAAAGCGGTAGGAGAATCTGTTAGAAATACATAATATATAAACACAACAAACATCGAGCAGTGAGGACAAATGGTTAAAAGCTTAAAAAGAAAACATACATACTTTCGTTAAAACTCGAATAAAAAGTGAAATTAAAATACATTTACTCCACGATAATAGACAATTCACTTATAACGAAATGATTAACAGCTTAAAAGAATTTGAAAAACAGATACTTTCATGTGTTAGTAAAACTCATGTAGAGAGTAATAGCATTTTTCAACCAGATATTTCCTGAGATGTTTTTTCAGCGCAAGGATATTAGTGCTTCTCCGCAACTCACTCGGCAGATTATTGTATACCTTAGTGCACGCTAGAGTGGGAGATTTTTGGAATAGGGCAGAGTTATGTGTCGGTATACTCAGATCATGCCCTATTCTAGTGTTGTATTGACTATTAATGGCGTTGTTACGAACAAATCTATTGCTATGTTCAAATGCGAAGATGACACATTTGTAGATATAGATGGAAGTTAATGTAAGCAGATTATAGCGTCTAAATATTTCTTTACAAGAGTCCCTCTTATCAATATTAAAAATTAATCGAAGTACTCTTTTCTGCAGGATGAATAATCTGTTAATCATTGTTGCCTGTCCCCATATGATTATATTGTTAGTGAGGTGAGAATAAACTAGCGCGTAGTACATATCTAAGAGTGAGTTTAGATGGATGTTAGGCTTTAATTTCAATATTGCAAAATAAGCACTGTTAATTTTGTTGCAAATGTGATTTATTTGTGGTTGCCAGCTTAACTTACTATCAACATGAGTTCCTAAGAAGACAGTTTGATCTGAAAAGCTATCAATATCCATGCGTGGTTTCTTGTTGAAGAAATGGATTTCAACAGTCTTATATTCATTCAAAATGAGGCGGTTAGACTGGCACCACTTGCTCATTTCACTTTTGACTTTCTCAATAGATTCGAGAAGATCCTGCGGTGTCGTGGCACTGACGACGATAGATGTGTCATCCGCATAATTAATCATGAAGCCAGACAATTTCAAGTCATTTATGTATACAATGAAGAGCAGTGGTGCAAGTACTGAGCCTTGTGCCGCACCTATATTCACGGAATATTGAGTTGACGTATGACCATTGACCTTCGTTTTCAATTTTCTATCTGTGAGGAAAGACTGGATCCAGCTGAGAATAAAATCCCTTATACCTAAGCAGTACAATTTTTCTACGATAAACGAAATATCCATTATATCGAATGCTTTCGAAAGGTCAAAAAATAGTCCAGCAACGTATCTGTTTTCGTCTACTTTTCTATATATATGGGAAAAAAAGTCAAAGGTCGCCGTTTCTATAGATCGTGAGGGTCTAAACCCATGCTGGGTATCTGATAAGACATTATAGCGATTGAGAAAACATAATATACGTTTATACAGACATTTTTCAATGACTTTAGAGATCATCGATTAAAGTGATATTGGTCTGTAGTTTTCAAGGTCTGTACGGTCACCCTTTTTGTATACGGGAATAACAATCGCTAGTTTCAAGCATTTCGGGAATTTACCTTGCTTCACTGATTCATTAATAAGGACTGATAGGGGGGAAGATATTTCACGTTTCACAAACTTTATCACACGCGTTGAAATTCCACCATTTCCACTGCTTCTTTTATTTGGAAGGCTGCTGATTACTTCCACGATCTCTTCAGTGGTGACATCCTCGTAGAACATTGATGATGCTACCCGATTTTGTGATGGACATCTTGATGGGTTGTCACATTTAAAGTGTTCTGCTAACTTGCTCTCTGCTATTGTGGAAAAATACTTGCCAAACTTGTCGGGTACGAGGGTGTCAGTAAATTCTTTGTCTTCATTTTTCAGCACTATTTGATGATGTTTCTTTATTCTTCCGGTTTCTTCATTGACTATTTCCCATATTTTTTTAGCTTTGTTGTTGCTGGATTTTATTAGACTACTGTAATACTCTTTTTTTGTTGAAGAAATTAATTTCTTGTGTTCTTTCTTGTTGTCAATGTACTGCTGTCTCATACTTACATTGTCTTCATGCCTTTTCACCAAATCATGTAGTTTTCTTAGATCTAGGCTGGACTGTTGGATTTTTGGCGTCACCCACGGTTTAGATTTCTGCTTTTTGTGTCGTGTTGTATGCCTCTGGGGACATTTCAAATCAAAATGCCACAAAAAATTGTTGAGAAACCGTTCAAATATTCCAGTTTTCCTGAGCTAAGCTAACCTTGAGGTGATTTAAATTATCATCATTTATAGGCCTTGTCATGAGCAAGTGGTTGTCTTGATGTTCGAGGTTGTCGTGGGATGCATGAGAGAGCGAAAGAAGTTGTGCAGTGCGGTCTGAAATGTGGGGTTCAAAGATTGTACATGTCAATTGCCTGGGTCTGAAGTTCGTTATGATATAATCTATTGATGTACGTGTCATTATGTTATTTTTGTTCACTGCAGTGCGAGTAGCACTATTACAGTGATTTATCATATTGTAGGATGATATCAGATCTTGAAGTAGATATGAATTTATGCTGGGTTTCAGGCTATCTATGTTAAGGTCCCCACAAATAATGTTTTTACTACTTTCCAAAAATAACCTGTCCAATATATTCCCTAAGTTCTCCAGAAATATCGCTACGTTACCAGATGGTGGGCGATACACACATATTATGCCAAGCTTCTCATTAGATCTTCCGGAATTCATTGTAAGTCCACATGCCTCGATTTCTCCCTCTTCCGACGCCTTGCTCACGAACGGTATGCATTTGGCTGTTAAACTGTTTTTGACATAAATTGCACATCCTCCATGTATGCGTCTCACTCGACAGAAGCACGAGATAAGGGTATAGCCGTCTATATTCGCGGATTCTATAGCGCCTTATGGTAACCACGTTTCGGTAAGACATAGTACATCTGGTGACGAATCGTTAACAAGTAGCTCCATTTCACCGAATTTATTTAAGAGACTGCAAACATTAAGATGAATTATTTTGAAGTTATTCTCTTCGAGGCATTTCTTTGAAAATTTTGTTGTTTTGATTACTTCTGTTTACTGTGAGAGGCGACAAATTTAGTGGAGTTAGATATATAGTCTGCATTGGGCAAGGTGGTCATTGGACTTCTAGTGTTCTGTGTATTAGCTTCCGGTGAAATAAGCGTTCTCTGTGTGTGATGTCTTGTTGATGACCCTTGCTTGACTGTGACAGAGGTATCTTTCGGTGTGACTTGTGGGGCTGACGATGACGTGCATTCAGGGCGTTTTTCATGTTCGTTTAGAGTTTGTGGTGGTGGCATTATTTCGTTGCTATCTGAGTTGAATAATGATGATGGTCTTGTTCCAAAGCTGTTGTGTAATATTAGTTCTGTGATTTCGTGGCAGAGCCTATGTTTACCCTCGTTGTTCAAATGATTGGAATCGTTCTTGAAATGATAGCTTCGAAGACAGTCAAATAAGCTCAGTAAATGTGCATTTGACCCGTGGCATGTGGATTTAATCTGTCTGTTTATGTTGGCAATAATATTATTTAGTATGGGGCGGTTTGATCTCCACTGTGGTATAGTGGTTAGTACGATGTGACAGCTTCTAGTTTGTCCTTTAGCTCGTTCGCTTTAATAAATCCTTTGGACAGGGCATCATTTGATCCTGCGAGAATAATGACATAATCCATTTCATTGAAGTCGGCTGTAAGTACATCTACGTTCTTGATTACATCACTTATAAGAGCATTTGGACTGAGGATCATTTCGACGGCAAAGTTTTGCAAGGGCAACATTTTCCTTAGGATGTATACAATATTTCGTCCAAAATCATCACTGAGTAGCAATATCTTATACTTGTTATGGTTTTGGATTCCTCTGTGAGCTTCGCTATCAGAGCTGGATTTGACATCTTTCATGTGGGTCCTTCCTGTATGTAGGCTGTTATGACTCGGTGTCTGGGTTGCATTTGTTTGGGAGACACGTTGTGTCTGTGTAGATTTCTCGACTAGAGTTTTTCTGCCTGCAACTTTTTCGATTATCCCTTTCAAGTATTTGCAAGGCCGCAAGCCGCAAGGCTCTATTTTAGCGCCCTTACTTTTCGTTATATATTTGAACGGCATCTTCCATTATTTATCATCAATAAATTGCGTGTTTTGGTGACGGCACTACCTTAGCTCAATCACTGAGAATCCAAAGTAGAAAGATATCTTGCGGCATTGAGACATACTGCTTAAAACTTGAGAGACAAAACTCAAAAGATCATTCTGTCAGTAAACAATCGACTAAATGAAAATGACGCAGTTCCTCCTTCTTGGCATAAAAAATGATGGTGCTCTCAAATGGGAGGCCATGTAGAATCTTTATATGAAAACTTTTAACGCATTCGTATTGCGACAATTACAGTATATCTAACCAAGAAGGCTTTTTAACCGCATATTTTGGCATTTTTCACTCTCATCTGATCTATGGCATCATGATTTGGGGAGGATCATGTCACGTGCGCGCGTTCAGAATGCAAAAACGTTCAGTGAGGATTATAGCAGGTGCTCTAAGAGCACTGCAAACCTTTCTTCCAAATGTTGGAGATACTGCACTTGCCATGTATCTGCTTTGCTACACATCCATGAAAACTTGAACTGCTATACAACCCAGTCAGAAATCCACAACTATAATACAAGACAGGCTGGAACACTGAGATTGATACGTTATAGACTAGATATATCTGCCAGAAATTCAATGAATCTGTTTTTTTACAATAAGCTATCTCAGACCATCCGTTAGCTGAGTTATATGCAATGCAAACATCGAATAAAGTGCATGCTCCTCGATTAGTGTTCTTACTCGGTGCAGGAGTTTTTAAATTACATTCATTTATGATTCATGACTTACGTGCATTCGATTTTGTTATTGTATTGACCTTCTTTTACTTTATGGATTCTACATCCAATCACTTGTCATGGATATAATTTATGCCGGGTGTTCCTTAATGATATGCGAATATTCAAGGATGTGAATCTACATGAAAAATTAATGTTAGTTTACTTTATAAACTATAATTAATATTTTCTGAACCGCTTCAGATATTTCACTGACATTTAGTACGTAGTGAAAGTTAATAAAGATGCATATTTTTCAATGCAAAATAATTTTTATCTTCAACAGTGGCGTGCGTACGGGTATTGACTTCGATATTTTTAAAGAAAAAAATGGTACGCCAATCGTTTTTTGCCAAATAGAAATTATTTTTGAATTCCCCGTTCAACTTAAAACAAATGATATCTCTTGAATTGTTTTTCTTCGATGCGCCATTTTTGAGTAAAAAAATAAATACGGTTCTATTGTCTAACTTGCAAAATTATTATTAATTTAATTAGAACAATTAAACACATTAGGGGTAATGAACAACAACAACTGACAACATAAACATAACATTAAAACCAACGAAATGATTAGAAAAATTGTTGAAAATGGCCTCGCAAATAAATATGTAATTACGAACCGCTACACTGAAATGCGCTGGTGCACCATCATGCATGCACCACATATTGCTTCTTATTACTAACGGAACATCATCAAGCAGCAAAGGCAACTGTTGTTGAAGAAAATTGAGGTAAGTCTCTCCGTCAAGTCGTCCCGGCAAGAAAAATGGGCCAATAAACCGAAAATTGGTGTTGGAAATGGGTTTCGGTTACGGCTAAGAGATTTTCTTCTGCCCACAAATGATTGTTGTGGAAATTCTGAATGGCACTTCGAGAAAAATTGGCTTCGCCCGTGAACAGAATCATTGATTCAAATTGCGGATTTTGTGTAATTTTTTGAAGATACCACTGACAAAAGGTCACACGCCTTGGAAAATCAATGGGAAGTAATGCCTGTATTCTTAAAATATGGGAAGAATATAACAAAAAAATCCACTAAAATTCTCCAAACAATTTGATGGCAAATACTTAAGTGTCTAGCGATCTTCCTCGTACTCGTTTCAGGATGTTCTTCGACTTCGTGCAGCGCTGCTTCCTCAATTTCAGGTGTTGTCACACTTAGAAGTCTACCTTCAGATGTTCCTTTTCGAACAGAACCAGTTTCAACAAGACGACGATGAATATTAGAAAAGGTTCGACTATCTGGCAAAGCTTGATCGGGATATCTCTGGTGATAAATCCGTCTGGCTTGCTCACCATTATCGTCGGATAGGCCATATATGCATTTCCGCTATTTCTGCATTTGAATAATTCACCATTGTTAACAAGATTGTAAAAACTAAATAATGAAAAAGATGTCACAGCGAACAGATTTTGATAACAGAAACCTGTCAGATGTGAAAAGCCAGTTACATATTCCAGGGCAACTAGACATTTATTGCTAAATTGCATTCTTCAATTATTACATTAATTTTCTCGGACAATAAAACGGTTTTTATTTTTTTATTTTATTTTTTTTATTTTTATTTTTTCTTAAAAAATAAGTCAATACCCGTACGCACGCCACTGTTGAAGCTAAAAATTATTTTTGCATTGAAAAATAAGCAACTTTATTAACTTTCACTACGTACCAAATATCAGTAAAATATCTGGAGCGGTTCTGAAAATATTAATTAATTTCCATTTTTTCCCTAAAACTTCAACACCCCGAGTTTTTGTAGGGAAACATTTTTGGACCATAGTTTATGAAGCAAACTTACATTAATCTTTCTTGTAGATTCACACCCTTGAATATTCGCATATCATTAAGGAACACCCTGTATAATATGTCCAATAAAGTGTCAAAAAAATAAAGACGATTTATTATTATTATTTACAAAGTGATGACAACGTACTGAATGCCACTCGTTTCTTGAATAAAGTTTTATCGTTTCATGCAGTACCATTTTATCATATTGATAAATTCAATCCTCCCCACCACTGTTCCGCTTCCTCCTTCTCTCTTCTCCATTCACAGTCATTTTAGCGGACACAAAGTGCCGCTGTACCACATCACAAACTCCCGCTGTACTCCGCTCGCTCGACTCTGCTCGGGTGGTAGCTGGAGAAACCCCGCTAAAAATCCGCTAAAATTTCCCTGGAAATTAAACCTCTTCTTTGACACGTTTAATCCGGAATGCGCCGTAGGGATTCATGCCAACCTAACACCCCCTCCCCGCCCCCTTCTACCACCCTCACCGCCATATTTTCTCTTAAGCCTCGCAGGACGGATCAACGGGGTACAGGTGCGGAATGGCTCAACAAAAGCTAAATAACCCTGAAATCTTCTCACGTTGAAATGTTTGAAATGCACGGGTATCACGTATCTTGAAAAGTGACATTATGCTAGTTTTTTTTGACATTATGTAGGTTTTTCTAAAAGATGTTAACTTAACACTTAGTTGTACGTGTTGCTTAAACGGCATGTGGCTTGTTATCAATCTTTGGCTTTGATGTGATGTAAAATCTGCTTCTGAGATGGCATTACTGGAGGTCTAAGCTGTAAGTGGTATGTGTTGATGATAATTACATTAGGATACACTTAATTGGGAAACCATATTGTGGGGCCTCTATTCATCGAACAAACTTTACCCGGGGACTGTATTTGGATATGCTGGAAAATACCATTGACCATCTAATCACCGAAATCGTCGAAACGAATTTTAATGAATTCGATACTGATATTGTATTCCAGCAAAATGGTGCTCCACCACACTACTACAGACAAGTTAGGAATTATTTAGATGACAATCCCCCCCGGTCGTTGGATTGGCCGTCGAGGTCCTGTGGACTGGCGATATCGGTCGCCAGATTTGACACCTTTAGACTTTTTCATGGGACTATTTGAAGCAAAAGGTGTACGAAACTAAACCTCCTTCAATATTGGAAATACGGCTGAGAATAACAAATATTTGTAGAAATATCGATCTTACTGTGTTGAGAATATTAGACGCGAAATTACGAACCGGCTATTATTGTGTAAGTTCAAGGCAACCATTTCCAGCATCTTCTAAACTGAACTCAACGTATTTATTCGAATTTTCAGTTAAATGTCAATGTATTCAGGTATTTATTAAATGTACCACCATTTTGTAGCAGGTAAAGGTAGCGTTATAAAGTACTCGTCAGAAGCTTCAAAATGATGAGCCACAAGACCCCCGCTTTCATGTAATTTTTTTCCAAGATGGCGCCCCGTTCAAAACATCAAAGGGAAGAGGGATATTAAAGAAAAGAGCACTGTATATGAATATCTCGATATTGGTAAACCAACTGCGTGTGTTTTTGTTGACTTGGCAAAGGCATTCGACTCAGTCTCATAAATCGCTTTTAACTACATTAGAAAAAGTAGGTTTCCGTGACGTAATATACGAACTTATGAAAAATTATTTGTCAAGTCGAACACAGTGCGTCAAAATTGATATTACATTTACTGAACCCTATATCGTATCGTACAGTGTACCCAAAGGTACAGTATTAGGGCCCATTGTATTCTATTTATCAACGATTAAGTAATGAGGGTGAAGTTATCGGTTTTACGGATGATACAGCTATTTCTCTATGGAAGTAACCAGTTGCATACGCTAAAAATCAAAAATGATATTAGAGTAAAAGAAAACTTCCATATATTCAAAAAAAAATATGAAATATAGGTAAAACTGCTTCATAAAAAAGTTGTAAACAATGAAAACATGTTCGAAATGACCTCTTACTTGTTCGGTTTTCAGTTGCAGTTAATTTTTAATGCAATAAATATACAATTTTCAAACTAAAAGAGGAAAAACTGGATTATCTGGAAATCATTTAAACGCCCATGCTTTTCTAACCAATTTAGCCACATGCATTGCAATCTTCTTTATTGTACTTACAGTAAAGAAGATATATATACAAGGATAAATTTCAGATGTTACATTGGAAAAACTTCCTCGTGATTTACATCCAGCAAATGGTGCAAAAGGAATGCCTAAAAATTCATAATTTCCAATTAATTTTTGAGCCTAATTGTCACTTCTTACGAGATATGTAGCGACATAGCCTCTGTTGCAAATTGAATACACGAGGTCTCGTGTTCAAGGTATTTTGGCCCTGTACAACTTTTCTATAGGCCGCCTATTCCAATACTTCGTAGTTTTCTTAATGTGCGCGAAAAAGTGATTTTTTCAAACTTGACGTTTGATAAAAAAGTTGTCCTGCAAAATTGTTTTGTGTATCTAGAGATCTAGACGGAACCTTTAAAGGTTACAATTCCGTTGTACGACAATTTTTCTAGAACAGAGCTCATTTCTGAATAGATAGATCTATAAATGATCCGCAGAAGAGAGGTTAAACCTCTGGACGGATTGTAAAGGAAGACCTTTTTTTAATAAAAAATAATAGTAATTAAGTAAAAAAGATAAAAATAGTAAAAATTTGACAATAGTTTATCTATTAAACCAAAAAAATAATACTTTTTTTAGGCCCAAAATACTTAAAACTTTTTTAATTTAAAAATATACTTCTTAGACAGGCGAAAACTGTGTCCGGCATGTTTGTGAACAGCAGCTGACTTCTACTAGCTTACATGCAAAATATAGTAATTATCGTTATTGTATCATCCGAGAGTGTAAAAACACGTCGATAAAGACCGCAGAAAAGCTGTAGATTAGAGTGCCTAGAAAATACACGTAACACTGTTACCTAAGTTTGACGTAACCCATCTTACCGTAAGATTTTCTCGCGGATGTCTAAGAAGAAATACAATATTATATAAAATTATTCATAGATTATGATGCATGAGCTTAGTTTTGAATGACGGAAGATTATGTAAATGTATAACTCATTATTTCTTTTTATGTATATCATATATCACTTGCGCTGTACTTATATAGAAGCCTTGCTGTTCCCCAGCTCAGCAACGCAGAAATCTGGGTTTCACCATCCATCTATGTGTCAGTTTTCGGCAAATGTGTGCTTTCTACCTTTAAGAATCCAACGACCATGATTGTTTTTTCAATAAAACGAGATAACAATAACTTTTTATATTGATTAAGACTTTTTTAGAAATACTTAAAGAGGACAGCTTTAATCCACGAGTGATATTCGGATGACGGTTTTTTGTTTGCAATTTATATGGCGTCACATCTTGACCGATAGTGCTTTTACCGTTTTATATTGAGTATAAAACATATTTCTCCACATTGGACTTATACAACCATCTTGCTCTTTTAAAAATTAAAATCGATATATTTCGTTTTCCTAAGGTAAATATTGCAAGAAGTAATCATTTATTTATGAAATTAGATATGAAACCATATTGTATAAACTGTTGAGTATTGTCACTTAGCATGTAAATCCATTAAGTCGGCGACATATCGAATATTTGTCACATGGGCCCCGAATTCGGTTTCATCGACCCAAAAAGCATATTATAAGACATGTTGCGTTCACGTTCTCGACTGACCCATTTTGTGCCTTTTTGGTAACGATACCCCTATACATGGTAATTATATTTTAAAATGCTTTAAATGCGGTTCAAAAGTCCTTTTCTTCTTTTCTCAAAAACATTTTAGATACACTCTAGTCGTAAAAAATACATATTTGAAATCACTTAGACCTATAACTAATTGAACATCTGAACAAATAAACAATGTGCGAATAAATGCGCGAAGTTAACAAAGCAACAATTGAAATTTATTTTTTATTACGGATGAAATTCTTTGGGGCATAGTGTTGACCAAGTTTTTTCAAAAATTTGGTGTAAAACAATTCCATATTTCTTGAAGCTTTTGTCTCAGTTCGGTGATTGTACTAGCAGGATGTTGTCGTAGAACCTTTTCATCTCGTGCCACAAAGTTTCAATAGATAACAGATCTGGACTACTAGAAACCCATTTTAAAAGTGGTACATTATTTTCTTCCATCCATTTTATAGCCTTCTTTGAGGTATGGCACGCTGCACCATCTTGCCGAAACACAAAATCTTGGCCGGATGTCAAACATTCTTCTATCACTGGTAAAAGCGATTCTTATATAATTGCCAAATAATTGTTTGTATCCACATTTCCATCAATAAAATGAAGTTTTCCTACTCCTTTTGATGACATACTGCCCCAGACCATAATGGATTCTGGAAATTTCACTTTTCTCGTCAGACAGTCAACATGGAATGCTTCATTCTTTTTGCAAATAACTCTGCTGCGACTGTCACCAACACAAACTTCGAATCGGGCCTCATCACTCCATTATATTGCACACCATTGTTGAGGTGTCCATTGTCTATGACCTTTAGCCCATCTAAGCCGATTTTTCTTTTGCAGTGGAGTTAATAGTGGCTTTCCTTTGGCCTATAAACAAGTTGTGCAACTTTAGGGTTTTTAGTTCACTTTTTTATAAGAAAACTTACCTTACGAGTGCTAAATCTCAGTTTGTGGGCCCCTCTATGAGTTGTGGACCTCGAAATTCTCCTTCCAACAGCGTCACTCCACAGAGCACTTAATTGTAAATAATTGGCACGCCTGTTTTTCACGATTATTCTTCTTAATGCTCTTCAGTCGGCATTTGTGATATTACTTTTTTTCACATATCGTGGCTTAATATTAACTGAACCAGTTACGTTATATCTTCTAACAATATTTCTCACACTGTGCCGCGATAACTCTAACAAAGTTGCAATTTCTGAATTGGATTTCCCAGAATTAAAAAAATTAATTATCTGTAACCGAATTTTCTCACTAATAACTTTTCCTCAACCCATTTTGAAAACCTTAACTACCCAAAACTATTTTAAACGTATTCTGACAGCTGTGATTAATAAAAACAATTGTCATGGCTTTTATTTTTCACAGCCACCTATGCGTTATAGACTTATTTTGCATTGAAATGAAAATAGGTTGATATGCTGTAATTGCAACATGTGTTATTTTTATGCTGCAAATTTCATTAGGGAATGATAAAGTTGGTGTTTTCTACTATTTGAAACCTATAACACTCTGCTACATTTTTATTATTTGTGTTTGATAAGAAAAAAACTAAGATTTCAATAGTTGGGCCAACGGAAGTGGGAAGTGGCTCGTATATCCGAGGTCGTTTTACATGTATGTGATCCCGTTTATCATGTAGATAGAACAATTGCAAAACCATGCGTTTTTGAGACTTTAAAGTGCTAAAAATCCATTTTTACTATCGGTGGTCTTTTATCAGTACTCTATAGTTTGTTTTGTATTTCTGCAAGCATTATCTAAATGGTTTAAGAGCTTTTCATCTACCCACAAAATATAATAATTTATAATAAATGCATTAAAAGTTCGCGTATAAACTTTTTTCCGAATTTTAGGGATTTTTGTCTAGTGAACATAATAGCTATTGAAGCGGCATTATCTTTCAGCTACAATCTGCGAGAAACCGTGAAGTATCTGTGGACCAGCGCTGAAATGAGAACAATTTTAATCTACTGTGTCTTTAATTTTAAAGTGTTGAAAATCACCCCAACAGTAACGCGAGTTGGAGACCACGACTGGATCTATTGGGATGTTGTAATGGCGTTACGTGCACCTTTTCAACCGAATCACATTTTAGAATTTTCAACCCCAACCGCCTACAACGAGACTGAAAAGGATCTAAACGCATCATCGTCACGAGCTTTAAATGCTTGCTTGGATAATGCGAATGATAATTACATCATCTGGTTTTGAATTTAGCCGCTAGCTTGAGAGGCTGGATCGAAGAATTTTCAACCTTCTTCAATTCAATTCAATTCAATTCTTTATTTGTGTTAAGTACACCAGCGTGTTTACACAAGTCAAAAGAAAAAAAAAATAATACAAAAAGCAGTCTGACAAAAGACTGATGTTCAAATTAGACAGAAAAACATCAACTTATGACATTATGATTCAATAAAAGCAGATACAGCAAGTCCATATAAGTTGTAAAAACAGGAGGACATATATACGTACATAGATACACGCATATTCATTTAACCACAATACGTATGTTTACTTCTACACACACACACATATATACATATATACACATATACACATATATACGTTAAAATGGTAAGACATATGAAATGTTGATATAAAAATTTACCAGATGACTTAGTAGAAAGTTCAAGGAGCCTAGGGGATCCCAGGTGTAGGAACACTGTTATATTTGCTAACAATCCGACAATTCTGAAAAATTATTGCTCAAATACTCGTTGATCGAGTAAAATGCTTTAGTAGTCAGATAAGCATTAATTTTATTTTTAAAAACTTTCGCATCCAGTTTCTTTATACGGTCTGGCAACAGGTTATAAAAAACTATCCCATAATGGTTTGTGCCGTTCCTGATGGTTTGGAGACGGCTATGAGGTACTAAGATTTTATCCATATTTCTGGTTCTATAACTGTAGACATCACTGTGGGTAGTATATTGGCTCAGGTTAGTCTTTATATACATCAGACATGTGAAGATGTAAAGAGAAGGTACTGTCATGATTTTCAATTCTATAAAAGCTTCCTTGCAAGGTTTCGTGTATTTGAGGCCAGCAATGTACCCCAAGCAACGTCGTTGACGAATGGGCCGAGTGACCCCAGTTTAACAATGCGTATGAAATTCTTGATTGAAAGTAGGAATAATGTGTTAGAAGAAGAACTGACTGAGAGACATTTTGTTTCAAGTTCCGTATCAAATATATATATATATATATATATATATATATATATATTTTGCTAGTGCATCGAGAACATGGATTACGTGAGTTTCCCACGACAAGTGTTCATCAAAGTAGACTCCTAGTAACTTCACGGACTTTAGTGTATTAGTGTCGTGCTGCCTCAAGCTAAGAATAATCATCTGAGACTTGGTCTCATTGATGGTCAACTTATTAGCGGTTAACCAGTTTGCTAGTTTTCTTTTATGAGCCTCAGAGTCGAATATCAATGAGGCTAAAGAGGCATTGCTAATCATCAAGGTAGTGTCATCAGCGAATAGGATTAAGTTATTATTCACATTATAGTTAGTCATATCATTGACGTAAATTAAAAATAAAATAGGTCTCAATACCTAGCCTCGCGGAGCAGCGACTAACTGTGAGGATGATGAACCTTTAAAGAATACAAATTGGCGTCGATTACTCAAGTAAGATTTAATCATTGCAGTGGATGCTTCATGAAAGTTATAAAAAGGGAGCTTTTACAACAGGATGTCGTGTTGAACACAATCAAAAGTTTTGGACAAGTCCAACAAACATGCTGCGCCATATAGGTTGTTTTCAAAAGTCTCGTTCACAAACTGAATAAAACTGTTAATGTGGTGTAACTATTTTTCCTAAAGCCAAACTGTGTTGAGCAAAATAAATTATTAGCATCAAAGTATTCATTAATTTGATCTTTCAACAATAATTCCAACATTTTCGCAAAAATAGGTATTAAGGAAATGGGCCTGTAGTTGCATAACTCTTCAGTATCCCCTTGTATGAAAATGGGTATAATTTTAGATAGTTTGAAAAAATCCGGAAAAGTATTACTTTCTATACACTGATTGAATAACTTGGTTAGAAGATATATGATGAGATTTTGCAAGGTTTTGACAATCCTGACAGTAAAGCCATATGGGTCAGTACTCTTTGAGTTTTTTAGTTTATTTATGGCAGTTCTCACATCATGATATGAAACTTCCCTGAATCGAAAGTGTAAACTACGAGTAGGATCATTCATATAATGCGATGGAGAAACATCGGATGGGGTAATTTTATTTGAAAGTTTTTGTGGGATATGGGTAAAAAAGGCGTTGAAACGATGTGCTGTGAGAGATGTTGACGAGTCCTGGTTGTGTGCGTTCGGTTTAACATTCTTTATGATATTCCAAACAGCATGTTGTCTGTTGTTGGATTTATTAATATAGTCATCATTGCCTTTAATCTTAGCTTTGACAATTTCTTGTCTGTAACTGTATTTAAATTGTTTCAAGCAGTCCGTACTAACTAAAGTAACATCGTCTTTCTGAAGCTCTGTTAGGAAAGTCAAAGTCTCTCTCATATTTTTTATATGATCATTGAACCAATACACATTACAGGAGCTTCACCACTAGCAACATGTAAATCGTTTGTTTTACGGTTAAATGTGACGCTCTGATTGCACTCCTGGTTTTATAGTTTTGTCCCAAATTTTTTAAAGTTGATTGGAATTTGACGCCTACTTTAGCAGAGTGTATGTTTTACAGACAAAAACAGGAGCACCTAGTGACGAAGAGAACGCATTTCTTACTTCTTGGTAGTTGTATGAATTCTTTGTACAAGGCAACGATCATGTCAATACCACTGACCCCACGCAAATACATGATGGCCAGTTACGGGGGTAGGTTTTTTGCTTGGGATGAAAAGTGTACTTAGCATGTATCAAACATATTGTTAATTGATGGCCAAATCTTTAAAAACACGCAAGTACATCTCTGGAGTTGCCATTGCGTTTTACATTGACATGAGGAACTATCAACACTGAGTGTATTCTGCAAATCCAATAATTTTATTAGATACATTGTAAAAGTATTTTTAAATGTGAGATTGAAATAGTCTTTATATTTTTTCAATTCTCTCTGTGTTTTGGATACTAAATTTCATAATCCGACCCTGTTTCAATGCTCACCTTTTCTCTCCTTCATTGCCTGTGTGACTAAATTGATGAGACAATAAAATGGTAGTTTTCTAAGATGACAGCGATGCTCAGTATGCACTGTGTGCGTGTGAAGCGGTCCTTATAACTTCTTTTTGATTTCCTGCATATTTTGGATACTTACTCCCTTAGTCCGACCCTGTCTCAGTGTTCACGTCCTCACCTCCACGTCTCTGTGTGTAAATTAATGAGAGAATACGATGGTCGTTTTCTAACGTGACAACGATGCTCAATGTGATATGTGCGAATGAAAGAGCTCATGTTGATGATGCTGCTGCTGCTTCAGTGTAAGTGATTACTCTTCAAGGAGACACACTTTCATTACGGATGAACGAGCACACTGCTTTTTACAGCTTGTTCTGTTTGTTACGCCATGCTACGACCCTGCGACCCCCTTTTTGTCTTTCTTAAACCTTCTGTATAAAGTAGATGAGCGTAAACTCCCAACTCACTAGCTACGCTACAGATTGTACTGTTTCGCGAATGTCACACTATCAATTTTCACTGTGATCTATCAGTATTCATCATGTAATGTAATACTAATTGACTGTGTTGCCTGGACTTTAGTAATTATTGATATACAAGATGTCCAAATTGTATGGACGTATCAAAATATTTCGAAAAATACGCTTCCTAGACAAAAATGTTGTAGAACAAAGCAAAGGTTTGAATAGCGTCATCTAGTGGTGACCTTGAAACTGACCATGACAAAGTCTTTCAATGCCATTTAAAAGTCCGGACAGGTTTCTTAAATTGAATACCGGAAATGCGGGAAATTTTATCTAGAAGTATGTCTATGACCTTGACTATAACCATCAAGATCATTTGAAGATCAAATCAATTTTTAACGGGAGGCATCAATCTATCTTTGTACACGTCCCACTAAATCCTCGGTCATCGGTAAGCCTTTAAAATCCTTATCAAGGTCACCCTTGGACGATCCTTTCTCAACATTCCAACTTCATGGTCATTTCAAGGTGAACTGAATACTTTCAAATAGAAGCCTCCCTTTTTCACTGCGTAATTGATAAGATGAACAAAATTAAAGTCTAAGCAACAATCTGGCTGTGACCTTTAGCATTGTCTTTAAGGTCAAGGCGTTGAAAAGCGTTTGCTATATCAAAAATATTCTATAGCATAGATATGAGGCTATGACCCAAAGGTGACCTTGACAATTACCCTTATCAAAGTCAAGGTGATGTTAAGTATTGATGTTATTTAAGGTCCTTCTACTTCCATGTCCAGTATAAAAATAAGAGGCTTCTTTTGGAAATTTTGAATTGACCTTGAAGGCCTCGATCAAGGTCACAGATCCTCACAAACCTCCGAACTGTGCTGTCGAACATTTTTGCTTTAGAAAATTTGTTGCGATGTACCTATTTCACCTTGAAATGAAAGTAGGTTGACATAACGCCCTCATCAATACATACAGGAATATGTTTAGCGCAAACTAAACCCTCTGAAAAAAGTCAGTCAAACAGGTCCATACAATTAGTCCATAGACATTCTTTCCCTGCCCTATCGGTGGTGCATCTGGAAATGTCGCCTCTCCCCGATACCTAACTCGAGTAGATGCGACACCGTGGGCGTGGTATGATCAGAGTCAGCTGAAACGTCAAATAACGAAGTTTGACCGATTTTTATTTTTATGTTTCAGGCATTTTTCTCTGACAACACTTTCCGATTCTCAAAAACTACAGCTTAAAAATTTTATTGAAATCTGAGCTGCACGTCTCAAGTTATAAGATTAGCGATCAGACCAACGGAAATGTGTGACATGGTTTTACGTGTTACGTGCTTCCCAGGCAGTAGGCATGGGAGGTAAAAGGAGGGGTTCTATTCGAAAATATTCGCTTGACCTTGAAATGACGTTGAAGGTCGTAGTCAAGGTCATTCTTATAGCCACTATCATTCTGTCTTATAACTTTCAATCCCTCATGCTTGGCTGGCCAGTGAAACATGACTTGGAACTTTTTTAAGAAGCCTCATCTATTAACCTGAAAAGCTTTGTTGCATTTCGAAAAGGTCTTTTTATTAAGAAAATCTTGATACTGTCGGTTTCGATTAAGACTGGAACCGGTCCGTACAAAGTTTGATTGAGCGGTCTGAAAATTAATACCCTGATGTTTTTCCAAGCTACTGAACAGAATACAGATAGAGTTTCAAAACTGATAGTTATGTAGAAGAGTACATTTTTTCGGCTTGGAAATCAGACTTTGTAAAATGTCATCGTTGATTGGTTATCTAAAATCATTTAATTGTCTTCTATGGACATAATACTCTAACTGCAGTTGTTTGGTTAGATTACACACTGTGATTGAGAAGCCCGTGGTGACCTTTAGAGGCACATATCTACGTAGAGAAAACCTATTGAAGATTTTAAGAACTTGTGGAACCATTTTTTATGTTCTTCATGCTTCCGAGACTACATGATATATACAGGGTGGCGCATCGAAAACGAAATAGACGCATTTACTGGCATCACAGTTTTTTTTTGAAAAACGCTCATTTTATTTTAGAGGGGGACACAAGTTTGGCAAAAAATCACGTTAACACGTGCAGCTCCCTGGGCAGGGCTGACCAACCCTAAAATCTTAAATGGAAAGAGGGTTCGAGTGATACCTTATTTTAAAGGTCTTTCAATTCCCTTTATAATGATATAAAATTAATGTACTTCAGTTCAGTAGTTTTGAAGATTTATTGATTTAAAGCTTAAATAAAACTAATACATGATTAGTGGAGATCAATACATTTGGCAGCAAAGTAATTTAAAAATGAAGAATGAACTGTTCCGTTAGGCAAGTAAATGTTGAAAATGGCCACCATGACTCTCCATGCAATAATAAAGATTTTGCTCAAAACGTTGCCGCACATTTTGCAATGTTTGAGAAGTAATTTGAAGCCACTCATTCACAATTCTTTGTCGCAGGTCTTCTAATGATGTTGACTGAGTAGCATAGATTTTGCTTTTTAAATGACCCACATAAAGAAATCCAGACTGATAAATCTGGCGATCTTGGGGGCCATTCAATGGCACCTCTTCTACCAATCCATCGATCTGGAAACGTCTGATCTAAATGTTATCGAACACGTAATGCGTAATGTGGTGGGGCACCATCCTGTTGGAACATCAACCTACTCGCGATGTACCGCCGACCATTCTGATTTTCAATTATGGCTGTTAATGCAGGATCTATGGCATCTTCCAGTAATTCCAAATACATTTCACCGGTCAAATTTCCAGATAAGGAAAAAGGACCAACTAAATGATGGCTAAAAATACCAGCCCAAACTTTTATTTTTTGTGGCTGCTGTGTATGAACCTCATGATAAATTCTGGGATTAGAATCGCACCAATATCGGCAGTTATGACGATTTACTACGCCATTTAAGAAAAAGGAACACTCGTCGGAAAAGCAAGTGTTGAATAGAAAATGTTCATCGTTTATAATTCGTTCACTCATATCTTCACAAAATTGTAATCGCCGATCAAAATCGTCTTCATTAAGTTCTTGTACCAGGTGAATTTTATATGGATGAAAACTATGAGCCTTTAGAGTCCGTTGGACAGTACGTCGACTAACACCACACACAGTCTCCAATTTGCGGGTACTTAACGTAGGATCTACATAAACTTGCCCTAAAACCCCCCACTTCTATTGCTTCGTTCCTTATGGGATTTTCAATGTTGCGGTTTTTATTGGCGACTGACCCAGTTTCCCGAAATTTAGCTACAAGTTCTAGAACATATTTTCTATACACGTTACAGTTCTCATGTCGCTCATTAAATATTTCTGCTGTTCTATTAGCGCACTGATTATAATCAGTGAAATAATTATTTCTGAAAAATATTGCGATAATTTCAACTCTTTCTGCTGTGGAATATACCATGGTTAATTTATGTAATAAAGCGTTACAAGTTATTTTAGCAACAAAGTTTGGCCAAATCAATCGCAAACTATGTACTAAATTCCTATTTAAAATAAGTACGAGATATTTCCTTATCCTTTTCAGGAAATAACTTTTTTGCCACAAAAAAACGCTCCAATAGCTATTTTCAACAACAAAATGATAAACAAACCATGAGCGTAGTGAAGAAAAGCATTTACTTATTAAGTAAATTCTTTTAGTCAAATTTCTTCTGAAAGTAGCACAAACTAATCTGATGTACCTATTAAAGTGTACTTTAAGCTTTAAATCAATAAATCTTCAAAACTTCTGAACTGAAGCTCATGTATTTTACATCATTATAAAGGGAATTGAAAGACCTTTAAAATAAGGTATCACTCGATCCCCCTTTCCATTTAAGATTTTAGGGTTGGTAACACTCCCGGCTGCAGCTTTAGTTCTTCCGACGACAGACAAGTAACCATGGACAGCTGTTTCGTGCTATTTGGCTACTCGTCAGCATGGTCTAGGCAATGAGCGAAAACCGGATAACTATCCTCCATCCAGGACACAAGGTCCATCGAAATAAGAAAGCATAAAGTGCTGTCTTAATTCAATGTTTCACGTTTCTCACTTTTTTCTTTTATCCCATAATCGTCTTCTTTTATAACATTTTTCCTAATCACATGATATATAAGTCTCATTGAAATGATATAGAGTAAGTCTACTGGTTTAACGTTTAGTTTCCTTTGCCAAGAGGGTACTTTCCCCATCAGCCAATCCGTCTATTATGTAGTGAGTCCCTGGTGTCCTGCGATTAAGGGTCATCCATAATAGAGGACACAAAAGCGGTGGCGGTAGCAGGGAGAGCAAAGAGTAGAAAGAAGTGCGTATAGCACAGATTAATCTGCTGCTTTTTCTATTAAAAGCCTCTCTATCTGTCTCCCCTTTCGACTGGTGATGCTGCTTCGAGGGCGGAAAATCTGGAAAATCGGAAAGCTGTTCATAAAAAGATTCATCGGATTTGGCGGTGTTCTCTACATTAGGTTCTCTTCTCGTGTAATCGGTTATTTCAAAGGCGGTAAAAATGGATCTATCATATACTTGTGTACGAGGGTTGATCCCTACTCTGTTCCACTGCAATAAAGCTACATTTTATATAATAATAATAATAATTAACGTCTTTTATTTGTAATATTCTTACAGGGGGCGAGATTTAGATAATATATCTATTCTACCATCTAACCCTCTTACAATACGAGATGTAAAAAAACAGAATTTGTTGAAAATTTTGATTGATTTTATACAATAGCGACAGAATAAAGTATAATCCAAGTAAAGGCATAAGCAAAATATGAGGCCACTTGTGGGTTACAACAGATTTCGTTGCTGATGAGGTAGAACTTCTTTCACTTTTTATTTGGATTTGGGTAATGGATTGGTTTCTTTTAAACTGCGGTCTAAAGAATTATATGATTTGATCGCATTGCAAATATATGTATTCTGAAATAGAGGTGTGCTGTGGCGTGGAATTGAAAAATTCTCTCTATATTAAATATTAATGCCATGCATATTCCTAGTACGAAGTACGAATTTGTTTACTAAATATGATGGTGTTTTTGAATAAAGAACCTTATGAGTCAGATTTAGGAGCTGGTACGTACATTTTATCAATTTCCATCCATTTGACTTCATTAATGGCATTCGATATATGATCATACTTTCTGAGACCATTTACAAGTCTGCAACATGTATTCATAATACTTTAATACGATTTCTTGTTATAATATCTAAATAGGGATATTAAATCACTAAGTAATACGATATCTTTGAAGACAAGAAAGATTCACACGATTGCTTTCTTGCAGATTTATGTAATATAGTCTTATTTGCAAATAAAACTCTGAGAATAGCGTAGCACTGAGAAATTAGATAGAAGAGAACTGATATTTTTTCATCCAGAAAGAACTTCTTTGCAAGATTTGAAGTGTGCTTCTGGTCATTAACTTGCTGGAAAATTGACCTTAAGGGCATATTGTCTTCCATATATACAGGGTGTCCGCAAAGTTGGGGTTTTCCTTTACACGACGTGTAGATCTTGAAAACATAAGCAATTTTTCTTAGTACCATATACACCAATGTCTTAAGGGAACCGAGATAAAGAGCTCTGCAACATCAAAAATATCTGAATACCGTCCTGTAGCCGCGACATCACCGACTGGTACAAGGTCACTGACTCAACCCGACGACAGAACTGGGTCGGGGTCAGTGTGTCAGGTCAGTATGCAACCTTCAACCGACGGTTACGGTCACGCGTGTAGAGGTAATCGCGTAGACGAGAATCCTTCAACAAGCACTAGAGACGTGGTTAGAGAAGTGCAAGTATCAAAAACTAAAGTGTGGCAAACGCTGCGTGAAGAGGGGCTGTATCCGTTTCACGTCCAACGTGTACAAGCCCTTCAACCTGACGATTTTCCAGGAAGAGAGCGGTTTTGTGAGTGGTTGTTACATCAACATGACAATAATCCGGACTTTTTGAAGTGCATATTGGTGACAGACGAATCTACGTTCACTCGTAATGGGGTGAATATCTTTCGCAACACTCATGTTTGGTCAGTAGAAAATCCGAACGCTGTCCGTCGGGCACATTTTCAACAAACATTTTCGGTGAATGTTTGGGCTGGCATGGTGAACGGTATGCTCATTGGACCATTTATTCTCCCAAATCGATTGGACGGGATGCAATACCTAGATTTTTTACGCGACATTTTGCCTTCCTTGTTTGCCTGCGTCTGCTCGGTAGCGCATCGGCTGATTTCATTTTCTGTTGGAGCGGTATGATTTCGGGCAGAGACGTACTTAGCCCTTCTCGTCAACTGGAGAGTGAGTACTTTTTCCTTTATTTTTTTTTACTTGGTCGCCCTCGTTTCACTACACATTACCTTTGTTATTTCAAGGGTAGTTGTTTCTGAAAAGGAAAACCCCAACTTTGCGGACACCCTGTATAGGGTAACATGACATACTTTAGTATGTCTGTGTATACAAACTTATCCATAATGCCACCTATTCTATGTAAAGGTCCCATCCCAAACCCCGAAAAGCACCCCCAAACCATAACAGACCCGACCATTTTTCTTCGAGATTAGCGGCTTCTTACTGGGGCGACGTGCAAATAACTTCAAATCATTTAAGTTTTCGTAGAAACACTGACAATTTCTTTTGTCTCGATTTCGGCTTTTATTTGTCTTGGGGTTTTAAATCTCTGGACGAGATTACTTTTATTAATCTAACTGATCTAGCATTTAGTTTTCTAGGCCGACCACCTCTCTTAGAGGCTTCCAAGATACCTTTTTGCTTATATTTGTTCAATATTACCCAAACTAGTTTACGCTTCAGCTTCAAATTTTTGGCAATGTCGACTTCACGTTGACCATCTTTGTATAACTCAATGACCTTAGTTTTCACATCGAAAGAAATTTCTGCACCACGCGACATTGTCTTAAAATCACTCAACTTATTCTACAATACCTGATGAACACAAACTAATCCTCTTCTGACACGAAACTGTACTAAACTAATGTTGAAAAGAATTTGTCTACATATTTTTGTCCCTCATAAAAAAGTGCTTATATTCAGACTTGTATTGTGTTCATTGCAAATAATGTAAAAACAAGGAATTTAGTTTTTCTGCTAATAACGCATTTGTTTATGGAACAATGAAGTATGAATTCGTTTTCTAAAGGTATTTAGGTAAATATTCATATTTGTCTATATACTTTTGTCCATTACTGTATATGTAAATCTTTTAAGACAAACATACGACGCCTAAACATCCCTATTTATTGTTTTAGTTCCTCGAAATCAAATGGTTTGGTTTTGTATACTACATTTTCAAGTGCCCCCACAAAAATAATCGAGGGGTGTGAGGTCAGGAGAGCGAGGTGGCCATTCACTCGTACCTCTCCGTCTTTCAAAAAATGTTTGATCCAGAAATTCGCGAACATCTCGAGCGTAATGCGGAGGTGCACAATCTTGTTGAATCCATATTCTATCGTTATTTACTAAAAGAAAACACTATTGATATTTTTTATTGTTTGTGGTAATACTCGTAAAAGTTACAAGGATGGGGAAGTATTTCCACCAAAGATAGGACAACGTGATTCCTCAAAAGATGCGAATATCTTTTAACATTTAAATTTTCTTCTATGGTAAATGCACCGATTATTATCTTTTGACCTATGATACCGGTCCAAATATTAATCTCTTGTGGATATTGTGTATGATGTTCCGTGTACCCAATGAGGATGTTCTCTGACCCAGTAGCGGCAATTATGGCCGTTCAAAGAAAAATGATGCTCATCCGAAAACATTATTTTATACAAAAATGTTCATTTTTATTACACATGTCTATCACGGTCCCACAGAATTGTAAATGCCTGTCAAAATTATCATCTGATAGCTCTTGAACCAAGGTGGACTGTGTAAGGATTCCGAATTTTTCCGTCTTCAGAATACATTTCCATAGACATGTGAGATGTATTGTTATATTCACCAAGTGTTCTAGTAGAAACGTGGGGGTTTTCCGCTATGCTCACTGAAATCCAAAGCCTTACTTTCGTCAGTGGCTAGTTTGAGACGGCCAGATCCTTTACATGTCCTGTTATTTCAAATTACTTCAAAACTTTTCCAACAGCAGACCTTGTTACTGGATTCCGATTGGGATATTTGTCATTAAAAATTTCGCAAACTTCTTGCTCGGTTTCAGTTAGATGAATTTCTCTCAGTAACTTTGCTAACAAAACTCAATGGACGAATGTCAGAATTGATAGGGAACTACTTTCGATACCGGTCATTGCTTAGGTGAAAATAATACTCTTTATTATTTACACATCAATGTTTGACCGCAAATACCTATTTTGAAAACTATGAGGTCTACGTCAAAGTATGTTCAATAAAAAGTTCTAAGAATTTCTCGCATAATGCAAATATCGAATAAAATGTATATCATTCTATAAGAAAAACGATACTTGCTATCACGCCGTGTGTCAGATATTCGATGCGTCTCAGACTTTTTTTGCAGTCTGTATATCTCATGGGCTCATAAAACTCAACGTTTCTGTTTTTTAAATGGATCTGTATGTTGTTTTTACTTGCATGTGTGCATGTTTGTGCAGGAAATGTATCCTGAATTAATTACTGTATAGTCTGCCGCTTTGACTTATCCCATATCATGCGTAGATATGATTTGTGAACAAATAAAATATTTATAGTTGTAGTCACCGTTGTTGACGGTTACGTCATCAACGTCATATAAAATTAACACGACGAGTCTCCGTACCAGCGCATCTGCTACTCTCTCCAGTACGCATAAAGTGGGAAATAAGAGACCGCTGTTTTTATTCTCTTGCTGGAAATACTCTGATAACGCGGCCGGTTATAGTGGTTAGATGTCGCCTTGAAAATTCGAGGTCTTCTAGCCATTTTATACTACAATGTGTAGGTTGGATCTTGTTGTGGACTTCGTGTGTGTTTTTTCCCCTCTCCATCTTTGTTTCCTCAGGTTACACCCGTATCCGGATGTATGAGCATGTGTATCTACTTTTGTAGTTGCATATAGGCATTCATTTCGGGCCTGATGAAGCCAACCAGCAGAAATACGTATCGCTCGGGTTACCTATCCTATTTTCTGCTTGAAGCCCCTTTCCTCCTTTTTGCGGATTTTTCCCATTATTTTCCTATTTTTTGTTATATACATTTCTCCGCATGATTATTTTCTCTTTGTAGATCCTTTGGGCTTGAAGTACCACAGCAAGTATATATATATATATATAGGTTGGCTCTTGTTGTGGAATTCGGGTGTGTGTTTTGTTCTTTCCCCTCTCCCAACCAGCAGAAATACGTATCGCTCGGATACCTATCCTATTTTCTGCTCGAATCCACTTTCCTCCTTTTTCCTATCTTTTTATCTATATATTTTTGTGATATATCAATTAGGTCGTTTGGACTGTAGACCGTGAAATAGAATTTTTTGTCCTCATGCCCACGCGCGACAAACATAACCCCCTTTTTGAGGCAGTCTGGTAAAGGCTGTGTGCTCTCCGCCGCCGCTGACCTCATAACCACAACCATCGCTATCCAATATATCGTCGGGGTTGAGATTTTCGTGGTAGCAACGTCGACGGGGCGTGTAATAAAAAAGCGACAGCCGAGCAGAGCGTTGGCGGTGGTGGTGGTGGCATATAAGGGAAACGCATTACCACTTCCACTTCCGATCCGGAATAGCACTCCAGAGACTCTCCACGTTGGAATTGGGAGGGAGGCAGTCGCCGTAGCAATTTTCCGACGATAATGCTATACCGCTAGCGCTTTCCATTTTCCAGGGCATTTTCCATCGACGTCCTGTGGGATGCATGTTTTAAACTATGATCTTCTAATATTGCTCACAGAAATAATATTGACATTCTCTAACTGATACGCATACTTGAGTAGGTTCCTTTGTTTCGTTAAAGTGATTGAAAAATATTTTTAGTGTTAAGTGACATCTCGTTTCTCTGACAATAATCGTTGAGATTGTCGATATCAGATTGTATTTTGGGGCAGTCTTCAAGGTTTTCAACTATACTGTACATCTTTAAGGCAATGGATGAAACATGAGGCGATATCATTTGTATAGATCAAGAAGAATAATGAATAATGGACCTAGATGGCTACCCTGAGGAACTCTCAGTGATGGAGTAACAAGGATGGAGTTTCTATTTTTGAAATGCATAATTCTAGGGTTTTCGTCTTTTGTAACAAATATTGAGAGAACATTTGTCCACATAACTGTATTTTTTATCGCTAGCTGCTTGTCTAGCACCTTTATAAAGCAACTTGTTGATGAGAGTCAGATGTGTATTCGCATAGTGCATCCGATAGTCCTTCGATCTGCAGCTTTGGTGGTTTTGTTGCTTAAAGAAAATTACTGACAGATACTAACAATTTTTCTTTTGCTTTTGCTGCAAGGTAAACCTTACAATAACATTCTTGATTTCTTGAGTTCTATGGATTTAATCAACTTGTTCTAGGTCAGTGTCGATATCGACCTGTCTCCGAATTTGAGAACTGTATTTTCAAGTTTTTCATTGTCTTTCTCAGGAGTGCCTTGCATTTCAAGGTTATCGAGTCGAGACGTTTGCTCCATATCGTTCAGCTTAGCATCTAAGTTTTGGATATTAGTTAAGTTTTCTGTGTTGTATTATTATTTTACAATAGCTCAACTGATAGGACTTGCAAGTATGATAACACGCACCTTCTGAAAACGTTCAAGGTGCGATGTGGGCCTCTGTATCAAGCACAACAAATATAACTTTTAGCTGCTTACTCATTTGAAGTAGTGCTATTAAACTTTACTTTTATCTTGAAATAATACAAATAACGGGTGATTTTGTAAGAGGTATAGGATTTGATTTTCAAAAAAAAAACGATTAAATCTTTATTTGAGTCGATAGCACGGTCGATATAATTTAATGTTTAAAGATTATTTCATGTAAATTTTGGCCGCGGCTCCGCTTTAGATGGCCCCTGCGCAAGGTCCAATTTTGGCACACTCTCTCCAACATATCGGCCGGTATCTCACGAATAAATGCTTCAATATTGGCTTCCAGTGCGTCAATCGTTGCTGGTTTATCCCTGTAGACATTAGCCTTAACATGGGCCCACAAAAAATAGTCCAACGGCGTTAAATCACATGATCTAGGCGGCCAATTGACGGGCCCCAAACGTGAGATAAACTGTTCACCGAACTCGCCTCTCAACAGGGCCATTGTTTCGTGTGCGGTGTGGCATGTGGCACCGTCTTGTTGAACCCACATGTCAGCCAAGTCCAGCTCTTCCATTTTGGGCAAAAAAAGTTTGTTATCATCGCACGGAGCGCTCGCCATTCACAGTTACGTTCCGGCCATTGTCGTCTTTGAAGATGATGCCACCGGTCCATAATCCACACCAAACAGTGATTTTTTCGGGATGCATTGGTAGCTCTTGCAATGCTTCTGGCTAGTCTTCACTCCAGATGCGGCATTTTTGCTTGTTAACGTACCCATTCACCCAGAAATGAGCTTCGTCGCTGAACACAATTTTTCGATAAAAATGTGGATCTTCCTCCAACTTGCCAGCGCCCATTCACCAAATTGGAAACGTTGTGGGAGGTCGTGTGGCTTCAATTCTTGCACCAGCTGTATCTTATAAGGTTATACACCCAAATCCTGTCGCAAAATTTTCCACGTAGTGGAGTAACAGAGGCCCAATTGCTGCGAACGGCGGCGAATCGACATTTCACGGTGATCACTAACACTGCCGGATACAGGCGCAATATTTTCTTCAGTCCTCACTCCACGTCTGCATGTTGGTGGTTTAATGTCCAATAATGTAAACTGGGTTCGAAATTTAGTCACAAGCTTCCGAATAGCTCCCTCAGTAGGCCGACCAAATTGCCCATAAATTGGAAGCAGTGCTCGATGCACTCTCTTAACCGAGCATGAAATTTGATAGTAAAATTCAATAATTTGCAAGCGTTGTTCGTTCGTAAGTCGATTCATGGTTAAATTATAGACTAAACTGAACAAGTTTGACAATGACACAAGACACGATTCACGCGTTATCTGTCAAAAACAGTGTTGCCAAAAAGATACTAGCAAAAAAATCACCCATTATAATCAAACAATGATAACCTTAATTTTTGCCATGTATTGGTATACCATAAGTGATCGTTGGTTTCCTCCAACATTTTTTTATAAGAGCTGTGGGAAACTATCCAAACCTGAGATTACATCGAGATGATACCACATCACACACTATTGCTTTTCGCGGACCGGAAGGAGCCTACACAGGGTGTAAACGTTATGGCAGCCATTATTGGAATGGGTAATAGGTGGGGTCAAAACAAGTCAAAAAGTTCATATGACCCATGGTCCAAAAGTCAATAGATTTTTGTCTAAATGGCTTTATAGTTTACAACTTCATGTGCTTTACATCTACCACAATCATCACAATCTTACTAATTTTTATCTAATCTAAAACGTTTTTAAATTGGGTAGTTAACAGATAAATGGCATAAACTTTTTCTAAGTTAAGCCAAAATGTGTAGTCAGTAAGTAATTAAGTTTCATTAAATTAAATATTTAAAACACACATGACAACAGCGCGTCAGTCTTTCATCACTCTTATCGATCCGGCAATCGATCGCAAACGGTAACAGTGGTTAGTTATCGTTTTGCATAGCATCGGGCGTGTTGCTTTTTTTTTTGTTCGCGTACGTCGGCGTGTTTATTTACAATGTTCTCGAATCAAGAGTTCGCCGACATGTTAGTTTACGGTGAAGCTCGTCAGAATTCAAACCTTGCAGCTCAAATTTAACGCGACGGATTTCGCCAACGGGTACACCCAGACAGAATGACATTTGTGCAAGTGTACCAAAGACTTCCAGATACAGGAATATAGAATTTGTGGTTTCTTCATGACGGGGCACCACCACACATTTTTACAGGCGTCATTCAGCATTTAAATGACAATTATCCCAATCGCTGGATCGGTCGAAATGGTCCTGATTCTCTAAAATGGCCAGCAAGATCTCCTGACCTCAATCCGATGGATTTCTGGTACTGGGGAGAACTTAAAGGAGTGGTTTATGGGGCTGGTCCAATAACAACTGAAGCACGACTTCGCGAAAAAAAATTTAATGCGGTTGAAATAATAAATGGACAACTTCGAGGACCTAGAATAAAAAGAAACTGGTTACGTCGTAATGAAGCTTGCGTGGAAAGTGGAGGACGACATTTTGAACACCTTTAAATGCAAAAAAGGTGCAGTGTGGGTTTTAAAAAGAAAAACAATGTATGTATCAAAATTGTGTTCCCTATTTATAAGTGGATTTTTTTAATACGTTCAATAAACTTTCACACACCAGGTGAAGCGCTGAGACAGTTAGTGGTAAGTCCGTTTTTTTTATTGTTTGTATTTTGCGAGTACATTATCAAATAATGAAATAATATCTAAGAGCCGAAAATAATAACCTCAATCTTTATTTACACTGCGCTTTTTTTCTGAAAAAATACCGTTTTGACCCCCATGTTATATGAAAATGTTTGCTTCCTTTAACCCCCTCTATCACCCATTTAAATAATGACTATCATAACGTTTACACCCTGACTGTTTACATTGCAATGCTTCTCGACAAAATTGCTTGGTTTAGTGCATTCTTTTGACTCATTTGCCTACGTATCCCCAACAAGGTGACAGCGTTGTACCAATATAATACTTGCCGGTGGAAATATCAACTCCTATTAGTCTTATGCCGCTGTTCACAAATTATATAAGAAGTGTCTTGAAATCGTCTAACACCACAATTATGTGCAAATACTCGCACTTTGGAAAAATAACACTAAAAGTAGGATTTTAGTGACAGAACTGTAGATAAGTTGAGTACTGTCAAGCGCACTTTAATCCTCACTGCAGCCATTGAAAATTAGGTGACAGATCCTTGACCGGATCTTTCTACCTGAATTCGCTGCTTGACGCCGCTCCAAGAATTATTCTCAGGAAGAAAGGTGGGGAAGTCTAGCCATCGCTGTAGATAAAGTTATCTTTATGACGAAATCTCTAATGATATGAATAACCTAAGAACATTTTGATGCATTCATAAACGAACTTGATTGGTGTCAAAATCTGTCAAAAATTTTAAATCAATCTGTTCTAATGTTCTGGTCAGGGGGTCAAGTCTTGAAAACAAGAGAGCATTCTTTCAGTAGCATGACTTTGAAATAACTCTATTCTTGGCAACTGATAGAAGCCTCGTTCTCAGGAGAAAAAGTGTGGAAGTATTGCCATCATTCTCATCTAACTTTATAAGGAAACGTTTATGATATAAGGAATCTAGACACATATTACGACGTATACGAAACAAATGACTATCTGATAATTTCAAGGCCTGCTTAGAACACTCAATTTTGAAAAAACTTCATCTGTGCAAAATCCAATATGGCGACCATAAGAAAAAATTAGGTTGATGCAGGAGGACTATAAACGCATATTGAAATTTTGATTATGTCATCTTGTAGAGGAGGAAACGTGGCGATGTTAATGTTCAATTTATTCTTAAATCCCACAAATAAAGTCAGGGGAAAACAAATTATTTTGAGCAAATTCTGTTCTTTTCGTCTGTCTCCGGACCAACTTTGAATGTTGAAACTTTGAAAACGGCATTTTGTTAGTTGCCTAAATACGCAACTTTGTCCCCATTTAAGGTCGCATATATGTCCCTTTTTTCGCTTTTTTTCAACTGTTTGCAGTTGTATTCTAAATGCTTTTCATCTAATTACTTCATGATGTGTATAGAGATGACTAAAAAAAATCGTTTTCAATGTTGTTTTGTCATACAATGCATTTTTTGTGCATTTTATTGTGGATTTTTTTCTTCGATCATAACTTATTAACAAACAGCTCTGAAATTGTATGTGAATATTCCACTTTTATGGATGAATGAAGCAAGTGATTACTTTTATTCTTATAACTTTTTCTCTTCAAAAAATGTTTGCTTTACTTGAAAATTCAACTTTCTGCGAAACTAGGTTTCAAGAAAATCAGAGGTTCTTCGAAAAGAAAAAGTGATAAGAATAAAAGTAATCACCCGTTTCATTCTTCCATAAAACAGGAATATTCACATACAATTTCAGAGTTGCACTTATATTTGTTAACAAGTTCCGATTGAAGAAAAGTGCACAATAAAATGCATAAAAAATTCATTTTGTCTCAAAAAAAATGAAAACACTGTTTTTTAGTGATTTCTATACACACCATAAAATTATCAGCTTATAAGGACTTAGAATACTGAAAACAGGTAGTTGACAAAAAATCTATAAAAACCCAACTAGCAAAGTAGTGGTATAAGCTTTAGGTAAAAAAACCGTTCAGCCATACAAGCTCTCGATTGTTGTTGCCTGAACACCAAAATGCTGGCTTAATGTTGTGTGGAATGCAAATTTGCTTTCTGCAACATATTTGCTCTAAAATGAGGTGTTTAAAATATTCTTATAGTATAGTTATACAACACCTTATAGGGCAAATTTTTAACTGTTGCGTAAACGTTTATACAACTATTTTATACAGCATATTTGCAAGTTAGTCAAAATGGTTGTGTTGTGGCACCCATGCTAACGTTTATAAAACAAACCCGAGCCTTGTTGCTTTGCTGTTCAATTTACTACATTAGCCAACAAATTGCTCCCAACGGAAGCACTTATACAACTGTTACATATGCTAAATATGTTGGTAAACAACTTCACCATAACCTAACTTTCTGCTGTCATATTTTTGTTAAAATGCCATAACCAATGTTTTAAGACAAACAACGCATGCATATCGGTTCAAAAGGTTTTATCAATTGTTCAAACAGAAGATATAGATCTAGTACAGATTCTGGGTAAATCATTCGACTCTGTCGGTATTTCATTTCAGACATTTGTCAAATTGTTGTATAACACCGGCAGGCAACACCAAAATATTCTAATAACCTAAAGACAACATGGACGATGCCATGATTCTACACAACCACCCGCCATATTGGGCAAACATTTATTCCTCTATTTAATATTAAATAATTATGTTTCAGTTCGAAATTACAGATATAAAGTGATAAACATTAGTGCAATTGTATATAAATATAGGATTTGTGGAAGATTTAACGCAGATAAGTTCAGTTTTCCATCTTAAAAATCTAGACATACTTTTGATCATTGTCAAAATATGAATCAAATACGAAGCCCGTAGAAATTGGGTAACTAATTTGCACGATAATCACAATAAAATTTGCTGAGCAAATAATTCAATAGCCCTATATCAAAGTGTAGAAGTTTGTCATATATCTGTGTATGAAATTCACAATGGCCGATATGTAAGTAAACAAGATGACTGTAATGTGTTAGTTATATATTCTTCACTTCGTCTATACAGTACATAGGAAATAGTTTGGTTGCAATAAAGTAGAATCACGTAACAGAATAGTTGTATAGTTGATAAAAACTGAATCTTGCACTGACGCAAATGTCCTATAGCGGCTGCAAGAGGCTTACACATTTGTTGTATAACTGTTACCTGCAGCCCTTAAACAACCTCTTAAATGACTGTCCTATTAGGTGTGCCCATTCCGCTTGTATAGCTGTTCTAAGAAGGTTTTGCTAATGTTCTTACAGTATACAATGCTGTTTAAGGAATACTGTATAATCATTCTTGCAACTCTAATAGGAGTGGTAATTGTTAGTTGGGAAGGGACGTTCCACCTGAAGCGACATCGTATCTCTCACCGTTTCCTAGATCGCAATGGTGAATGTCGAATTTGAAACACCCGGTAGCTACGCCATTGGTTGTATCTGCCGTCAGATTCTACCTAATCCATCATTATTTGCGGTTCCGCTGGAGTCGATTTAGAGCCAGCATCCGTTTAGGGCGTGTTCCCCACATCCCCGTATTGGTGAGCGAGGGCGAGGATATACACATGATTTTATTAACGACATTACACACAGACGCATTGGCTGTCGTTGTACGGCACATATAGACAGGTACCAAGGCTCCCTTTGGAAATATCACCGATACAGGCACGCCGCATAACTGGCAGTGATAGATTATAGCTCGGTAACACCGTTTTAGGAAGCTCACACTCAAAATATACAGGGTAGTCAACAGTAAGATGGCGTTAGCGACAATGGTAGCGTTACTCGTAGTAATTTGAGAAAGTTTTCTGTGATTTGACCAAAGCTTTTGACTGTCACATGAAAACTTAATAGAAAAGATGATTGATACTTTAGCGCCAAATATCAGAATTTTTCATGCAATGAGAATCTTTCAAATAAACAGTTGCTTTAGGGCTCTGTACTTGGGCCAACCCCATTTTTGCTGTACATCAATGATTTACAAAATTGTGATTCTAACTCTAGCTTTTTACTATTTTCTGACGGTATAACAAACTAAATTTACAATAACTCCCTAACTCGTCATGTGAACGGACACAGTTCCAGAGTGAAAACCTCATGTCAAGCCAATTATTTCTGTATCAACAAGATGAAAACTCAACAGCTATATTTTAATCTTAAGGACTTGAAAGAAAACTGTGAATCTGTCAGTTTTTAAGGACCGTACTTGGACTACAACTTGACGTGGGAGCAGTATATTATCATCATTCAAGACTCAAATAATCAGAAAATGGAGTAAACTATCATCGTAGGGTCCGCCAAAGGAACCTGACGTTTTCAGAATGGATAGTACGAAGCTGTTTTTTGACGTAGAACATCGGTTACAGTGGGCAAGACATCGGTAGTAGATGCCATTTCAGTAGTCATGGAGCTGTGGACAAGTGAACATCGCGCATTTGTTGTCGAGACGTCTATTTCGTACACATTTCAATGTCGGACGTCATGGTTCTGTTCCATGCCGTAACACGATTAAGTTGTGGGTCAAAAATTTTCGTCGATCTGCATCAGCAGTGAAAGCTAAGCCACCAGGAATGCGTCGAACAGTTCGGACTCCAGCCAATATTGAGAGGGTGCGAACAGCGGTGCAGCAAAGTCCACGTCGTTCAGCTAGGCTACAAGCAATTAGTCTATGGCTTTCAGAAACAACAGTGTATTTTGCATAAAGATTTACATCATCACCCTTACAAATTAGCGATGGTTAAAGAACTGACAGCTGAAGACTTTGTGAACCGTTTGACTGCAAGCAACCAGATTCTGGAACTTTTGGATGAAAACGCTTTAGGTGGCTTAATTATGTCTGATGAGGCGCATTTCGAGTTATCAGGCTACGTAAATAAGCAGAATTTTCGCTACTGGTGTGCAGAAAATCCGAGAGAACTTCACCAGCGACCCCTTCATAGTCGCAAGGTTACTGTTTGGTGTGGAGTGTCGCGATTCGGCATAATTGGACCCTATTTTTTTGAGGACGATGCTGGAAATTCTGTCACGGTCAATTCGCAACGTTATCTGGAAATGTTAAACACATTTTTGGAACCAGAGCTTCGTCGACGGAACATAGATTTAAATACTGTATGGTTTCAGCAAGATGGCGCCACAGCGCATACAGCACGAGCAACAATGGTTCGACTGCGAGAAATGTTTCCAGGAAGAGTCATTTCGCGGAATGGAGATGTTCCTTGGCCGGCAAGGTCTCCCGATCTCACGGCTTGTGACTATTGGTTATGGGGTTATCTCAAAAGCAAGGTATATTTAACGAGCCCAAGGACCATTGAAGAATTGAAGGAAAACATTCGCAATGAAATTAGCGCGATTCCGATGAGTATGGTACAGCGCGTAATGGGGAATGTGCGAAACCGTTTGGAAGAGTGTGTCCGCAGTGAAGGAGATCATTTGACCGAAGTTATTTTCCATACATAAAATGGCATGTAATTCACTTTCGATTACTTATATATGAAAATAAATATCTTGAAAGATACATTTGTAGTTTCATATTGAAACTCATCAGGTTCCTTTGGCGGAGCCTGTATAAAGTTTTGCAATATGTTAGCCGAAAAACTAAAGATATCAAATACTTCACAGTTCAAGAGTGCTATTAAAAAGTACCTTTTGTATGAAAAGCCTTCTAATCCTTTGACGAATTTGTCTCTGACATCTTCAAAGATTTATAACCTCATACTTTGACTTCCCTAACATAAGCTTCATACATAATGTTCTATATTTTACTGTTATTTATGCATATTTGTAAATTGTCGATTAGTTTACATTTCAACCTTGATTTATTACTTAACGTGCATATACATTTATATGTATAACACAAATAAAATACTACTAGTACTACTACTACTACTACTACTACTACTACTACTACTACTACTAAATACTACTAGTAATGTCTCTTCCTTTCAGGTTAAATCTACACACTTGGACTTGGAACGCAGTAACCTCACAAGCACGTCTTCTGCCCATCAGTCATTCACTTTGTTGGTTCTACGACCATGTCAAGGTAAGACGTACGAAATGGACAAGCAATCAGCTTTGATACCGGAATTAAAATTTTGCAAAAATGATCTGATCAAAGCTCTATCCACTGTTTATATAATGCAAAAACAGCATTATAGTGGCACTGCTACACCCTACATTCTGTTGCATAATTCATTAAATCGTTCAAATTTGACAAGTGGTTTCTCTAAAATTATACCTCAAAACTCTGATTTGGTTTTCGCCCTCATTTTATGTCCTGGCGAAATTAGAAACATTTAATTCAAATTACTACAAACAACATTACTTTTTGCTGCATATTGTAATCTATGGTTTGGGAGGACATACAATATCACATAATACAACAGGAGTTATTTTACCGGTCACTATGACTGGTTTCGCCCTTTCTCTCCTGACAAAAAAAGAAATGCTTTAATCCAAACACAATTATTTTTTGCAGCATCATTGTAATCTGTGATTTGGAGAGGCAACCAGCCAAATCTCACATTACAACAGGAGTTATTTTACCGGTCACTATGACTGGTTTCGCCCTTTCTCTCCTGACAAAAAAAGAAATGTCTTAATCCAAACACAATTATTCTTTGCAGCATCATTGTAATCTGTGATTTGGAGGGGCAACCAGCCAAATCTCACATTACAACAGGAGTTATTTTACCGGTCACTATGACTGGTTTCGCCCTTTCTCTCCTGACAAAAAAAGAAATGTCTTAATCCAAACACAATTATTTTTTGCAGCATCATTGTAATCTGTGATTTGGAGGGGCAACCAGCCAAATCTCACATTACAACAGGAGTTATTTTACCGGTCACTATGACTGGTTTCGCCCTTTCTCTCCTGACAAAAAAAGAAATGTCTTAATCCATACACAATTATTCTTTGCAGCATCATTGTAATCTGTGATTTGGAGGGGCAACTAGCCAAATCTCACATTACAACAGGAGTTATTTTACCGGTCACTATGACTGGTTTCGCCCTTTCTCTCCTGACAAAAAAAGAAATGTCTTAATCCAAACACAATTATTTTTTGCAGCATCATTGTAATCTGTGATTTGGAGGGGCAACCAGCCAAATCTCACATTACAACAGGAGTTATTTTACCGGTCACTATGACTGGTTTCGCCCTTTCTCTCCTGACAAAAAAAGAAATGTCTTAATCCAAACACAATTATTTTTTGCAGCATCATTGTAATCTGTGATTTGGAGGGGCAACCAGCCAAATCTCACATTACAACCGGAGTTATTTTACCGGTCACTATGACTGGTTTCGCCCTTTCTCTCCTGACAAAAAAAGAAATGTTTTAATCCAAACACAATTATTCTTTGCAGCATCATTGTAATCTGTGATTTGGAGGGGCAACCAGCCAAATCTCACATTACAACAGGAGTTATTTTACCGGTCACTATGACTGGTTTCGCCCTTTCTCTCCTGACAAAAAAAGAAATGTCTTAATCCAAACACAATTATTCTTTGCAGCATCATTGTAATCTGTGATTTGGAGGGGCAACCAGCCAAATCTCACATTACAACAGGAGTTATTTTACCGGTCACTATGACTGGTTTCGCCCTTTCTCTCCTGACAAAAAAAGAAATGTCTTAATCCAAACACAATTATTCTTTGCAGCATCATTGTAATCTGTGATTTGGAGGGGCAACCAGCCAAATCTCACATTACAGCAGGAGTTATTTTACCGGTCACTATGACTGGTTTCGCCCTTTCTCTCCTGACAAAAAAAGAAATGTCTTAATCCAAACACAATTATTCTTTGCAGCATCATTGTAATCTGTGATTTGGAGGGGCAACCAGCCAAATCTCACATTACAACAAGAGTTATTTTACCGGTCACTATGACTGGTTTCGCCCTTTCTCTCCTGACAAAAAAAGAAATGTCTTAATCCAAACACAATTATTCTTTGCAGCATCATTGTAATCTGTGATTTTTAGGGGCAACCAGCCAAATCTCACATTACAACAAGAGTTATTTTACCGGTCACTATGACTGGTTTCGCCCTTTCTCTCCTGACAGAAAAAGAAATGTCTTAATCCAAACACAATTATTCTTTGCAGCATCATTGTAATCTGTGATTTGGAGGGGCAACCAGCCAAATCTCACATTACAACAAGAGTTATTTTACCGGTCACTATGACTGGTTTCGCCCTTTCTCTCCTGACAAAAAAGAAATGTCTTAATCCAAACACAATTATTCTTTGCAGCATCATTGTAATCTGTGATTTGGAGGGGCAACCAGCCAAATCTCACATTACAGCAGGAGTTATTTTACCGGTCACTATGACTGGTTTCGCCCTTTCTCTCCTGACAAAAAAAGAAATGTCTTAATCCAAACACAATTATTCTTTGCAGCATCATTGTAATCTGTGATTTGGAGGGGCAACCAGCCAAATTTCACATTACAACAGGAGTTATTTTACCGGTCACTATGACTGGTTTCGCCCTTTCTCTCCTGACAAAAAAAGAAATGTTTTAATCCAAACACAATTATTCTTTGCAGCATCATTGTAATCTGTGATTTGGAGGGGCAACCAGCCAAATCTCACATTACAGCAGGAGTTATTTTACCGGTCACTATGACTGGTTTCGCCCTTTCTCTCCTGACAAAAAAAGAAATGTCTTATTCCAAACACAATTATTCTTTGCAGCATCATTGTAATCTGTGATTTGGAGGGGCAACCAGCCAAATCTCACATTACAACAGGAGTTATTTTACCGGTCACTATGACTGGTTTCGCCCTTTCTCTCCTGACAAAAAAAGAAATGTCTTAATCCAAACACAATTATTCTTTGCAGCATCATTGTAATCTGTGATTTGGAGGGGCAACCAGCCAAATTTCACATTACAACAGGAGTTATTTTACCGGTCACTATGACTGGTTTCGCCCTTTCTCTCCTGACAAAAAAAGAAATGTCTTAATCCAAACGCAATTATTCTTTGCAGCATCATTGTAATCTGTGATTTGGAGGGGCAACCAGCCAAATCTCACATTACAACAGGAGTTATTTTACCGGTCACTATGACTGGTTTCGCCCTTTCTCTCCTGACAAAAAAGAAATGTTTTAATCCAAACACAATTATTCTTTGCAGCATCATTGTAATCTGTGATTTGGAGGGGCAACCAGCCAAATCTCATATTACAACAGGAGTTATTTTACCGGTCACTATGACTGGTTTCGCCCTTTCTCTCCTGACTAAAAAAGAAATGTCTTAATCCAAACACAATTATTTTTTGCAGCATCATTGTAATTTGTGATTTGGAGGGGCAACCAGCCAAATCTCATATTACAACAGGAGTTATTTTACCGGTCACTATGACTGGTTTCGCCCTTTCTCTCCTGACAAAAAAAGAAATGTCTTAATCCAAACACAACTATTCTTTGCAGCATCATTGTAATCTGTGATTTGGAGGGGCAACCAGCCAAATCTCACATTACAACAAGAGTTATTTTACCGGTCACTATGACTGGTTTCGCCCTTTCTCTCCTGACAAAAAAAGAAATGTCTTAATCCAAACACAATTTTTATTTGCAGCATCATTGTAATCTGTGATTTGGAGGGGCAACCAGCCAAATCTCACATTACAACAGGAGTTATATTACCGGTCACTATGACTGGTTTCGCCCTTTCTCTCCTGACAATAAAAGAAATGTCTTTATCCAAACACAATTATTTTTTGCAGCATCATTGTAATCTGTGATTTGGAGGGGCAACCAGCCAAATCTCATATTACAACAGGAGTTATTTTACCGGTCACTATGACTGGTTTCGCCCTTTCTCTCCTGACAAAAAAAGAAATGTCTTAATCCAAACACAATTATTCTTTGCAGCATCATTGTAATCTGTGATTTGGAGGGGCAACCAGCCAAATCTCACATTACAACAGGAGTTATTTTACCGGTCACTATGACTGGTTTCGCCCTTTCTCTCCTGACAAAAAAAGAAAAAATGTCTTAATCCAAACACAATTATTCTTTGCAGCATCATTGTAATCTGTGATTTGGAGGGGCAACCAGCCAAATTTCACATTACAACAGGAGTTATTTTACCGGTCACTATGACTGGTTTCGCCCTTTCTCTCCTGACAAAAAAAGAAATGTCTTAATCCAAACACAATTATTTTTTGCAGCATCATTGTAATCTGTGATTTGGAGGGGCAACCAGCCAAATCTCATATTACAACAGGAGTTATTTTACCGGTCACTATGACTGGTTTCGCCCTTTCTCTCCTGACAAAAAAAGAAATGTCTTAATCCAAACACAACTATTCTTTGCAGCATCATTGTAATCTGTGATTTGGAGGGGCAACCAGCCAAATCTCACATTACAACAAGAGTTATTTTACCGGTCACTATGACTGGTTTCGCCCTTTCTCTCCTGACAAAAAAAGAAATGTCTTAATCCAAACACAATTATTTTTTGCAGCATCATTGTAATCTGTGATTTGGAGGGGCAACCAGCCAAATCTCATATTACAACAGGAGTTATTTTACCGGTCACTGTGACTGGTTTCGCCCTTTCTCTCCTGACAAAAAAAGAAATGTCTTAATCCAAACACAATTATTCTTTGCAGCATCATTGTAATCTGTGATTTGGAGGGGCAACCAGCAAATCTCATATTACAACAGGAGTTATTTTACCGGTCACTATGACTGGTTTCGCCCTTTCTCTCCTGACAAAAAAAGAAATGTCTTAATCCAAACACAATTATTCTTTGCAGCATCATTGTAATCTGTGATTTGGAGGGGCAACCAGCAAATCTCATATTACAACAGGAGTTATTTTACCGGTCACTATGACTGGTTTCGCCCTTTCTCTCCTGACAAAAAAAGAAATGTCTTAATCCAAACACAATTATTCTTTGCAGCATCATTGTAATCTGTGATTTGGAGGCGCAACCAGCCAAATCTCACATTACAACAGGAGTTATTTTACCGGTCATTATGACTGGTTTCGCCCTTTCTCTCCTGACAAAAAAAGAAATGTCTTAATCCAAACACAATTATTCTTTGCAGCATCATTGTAATCTGTGATTTGGAGGGGCAACCAGCCAAATCTCACATTACAACAAGAGTTATTTTACCGGTCACTATGACTGGTTTCGCCCTTTCTCTCCTGACAAAAAAAGAAATGTCTTAATCCAAACACAATTATTCTTTGCAGCATCATTGTAATCTGTGATTTGGAGGGGCAACCAGCCAAATCTCACATTACAACAAGAGTTATTTTACCGGTCACTATGACTAGTTTCGCCCTTTCTCTCCTGACAAAAAAAGAAATGTCTTAATCCAAACACAATTATTCTTTGCAGCATCATTGTAATCTGTGATTTGGAGGGGCAACCAGCCAAATCTCACATTACAACAAGAGTTATTTTACCGGTCACTATGACTGGTTTCGCCCTTTCTCTCCTGACAAAAAAAGAAATGTCTTAATCCAAACACAATTATTCTTTGCAGCATCATTGTAATCTGTGATTTGGAGGGGCAACCAGCCAAATCTCACATTACAGCAGGAGTTATTTTACCGGTCACTATGACTGGTTTCGCCCTTTCTCTCCTGACAAAAAAAGAAATGTCTTAATCCAAACACAATTATTCTTTGCAGCATCATTGTAATCTGTGATTTGGAGGGGCAACCAGCCAAATCTCACATTACAACAAGAGTTATTTTACCGGTCACTATGACTAGTTTCGCCCTTTCTCTCCTGACAAAAAAAGAAATGTCTTAATCCAAACACAATTATTCTTTGCAGCATCATTGTAATCTGTGATTTGGAGGGGCAACCAGCCAAATCTCACATTACAACAAGAGTTATTTTACCGGTCACTATGACTGGTTTCGCCCTTTCTCTCCTGACAAAAAAAGAAATGTTTTAATCCAAACACAATTATTCTTTGCAGCATCATTGTAATCTGTGATTTGGAGGGGCAACCAGCCAAATCTCACATTACAACAAGAGTTATTTTACCGGTCACTATGACTGGTTTCGCCCTTTCTCTCCTGACAAAAAAAGAAATGTCTTAATCCAAACACAATTATTCTTTGCAGCATCATTGTAATCTGTGATTTGGAGGGGCAACCAGCCAAATCTCACATTACAACAAGAGTTATTTTACCGGTCACTATGACTAGTTTCGCCCTTTCTCTCCTGACAAAAAAAGAAATGTCTTAATCCAAACACAATTATTCTTTGCAGCATCATTGTAATCTGTGATTTGGAGGGGCAACCAGCCAAATCTCACATTACAACAAGAGTTATTTTACCGGTCACTATGACTGGTTTCGCCCTTTCTCTCCTGACAAAAAAAGAAATGTCTTAATCCAAACACAATTATTCTTTGCAGCATCATTGTAATCTGTGATTTGGAGGGGCAACCAGCCAAATCTCACATTACAACAAGAGTTATTTTACCGGTCACTATGACTGGTTTCGCCCTTTCTCTCCTGACAAAAAAAGAAATGTCTTAATCCAAACACAATTATTCTTTGCAGCATCATTGTAATCTGTGATTTGGAGGGGCAACCAGCCAAATTTCACATTACAACAGGAGTTATTTTACCGGTCACTATGACTGGTTTCGCCCTTTCTCTCCTGACAAAAAAAGAAATGTCTTAATCCAAACACAATTATTCTTTGCAGCATCATTGTAATCTGTGATTTGGAGGGTCAACCAGCCAAATCTCACATTACAACAGGAGTTATTTTACCGGTCACTATGACTGGTTTCGCCCTTTCTCTCCTGACAAAAAAAGAAATGTCTTAATCCAAACACAATTATTCTTTGCAGCATCATTGTAATCTGTGATTTGGAGGGGCAACCAGCCAAATCTCACATTACAACAGGAGTTATTTTACCGGTCACTATGACTGGTTTCGCCCTTTCTCTCCTGACAAAAAAGAAATGTCTTAATCCAAACACAATTATTTTTTGCAGCATCATTGTAATCTGTGATTTGGAGGGGCAACCAGCCAAATCTCATATTACAACAGGAGTTATTTTACCGGTCACTATGACTGGTTTCGCCCTTTCTCTCCTGACAAAAAAAGAAATGTCTTAATCCAAACACAATTATTCTTTGCAGCATCATTGTAATCTGTGATTTGGAGGGGCAACCAGCCAAATCTCACATTACAACAGGAGTTATTTTACCGGTCACTATGACTGGTTTCGCCCTTTCTCTCCTGACAAAAAAAGAAAAAATGTCTTAATCCAAACACAATTATTCTTTGCAGCATCATTATAATCTGTGATTTGGAGGGGCAACCAGCCAAATTTCACATTACAACAGGAGTTATTTTACCGGTCACTATGACTGGTTTCGCCCTTTCTCTCCTGACAAAAAAAGAAATGTCTTAATCCAAACACAATTATTTTTTGCAGCATCATTGTAATCTGTGATTTGGAGGGGCAACCAGCCAAATCTCATATTACAACAGGAGTTATTTTACCGGTCACTATGACTGGTTTCGCCCTTTCTCTCCTGACAAAAAAAGAAATGTCTTAATCCAAACACAATTTTTATTTGCAGCATCATTGTAATCTGTGATTTGGAGGGGCAACCAGCCAAATCTCACATTACAACAGGAGTTATTTTACCGGTCACTATGACTGGTTTCGCCCTTTCTCTCCTGACAAAAAAAGAAATGTCTTAATCCAAACACAATTATTTTTTGCAGCATCATTGTAATCTGTGATTTGGAGGGGCAACCAGCCAAATCTCATATTACAACAGGAGTTATTTTACCGGTCACTATGACTGGTTTCGCCCTTTCTCTCCTGACAAAAAAAGAAATGTCTTAATCCAAACACAACTATTCTTTGCAGCATCATTGTAATCTGTGATTTGGAGGGGCAACCAGCCAAATCTCACATTACAACAAGAGTTATTTTACCGGTCACTATGACTGGTTTCGCCCTTTCTCTCCTGACAAAAAAAGAAATGTCTTAATCCAAACACAATTTTTATTTGCAGCATCATTGTAATCTGTGATTTGGAGGGGCAACCAGCCAAATCTCACATTACAACAGGAGTTATTTTACCGGTCACTATGACTGGTTTCGCCCTTTCTCTCCTGACAAAAAAAGAAATGTCTTAATCCAAACACAATTATTTTTTGCAGCATCATTGTAATCTGTGATTTGGAGGGGCAACCAGCCAAATCTCATATTACAACAGGAGTTATTTTACCGGTCACTATGACTGGTTTCGCCCTTTATCTCCTGACAAAAAAAGAAATGTCTTAATCCAAACACAACTATTCTCTGCAGCATCATTGTAATCTGTGATTTGGAGGGGCAACCAGCCAAATCTCACATTACAACAAGAGTTATTTTACCGGTCACTATGACTGGTTTCGCCCTTTCTCTCCTGACAAAAAAAGAAATGTCTTAATCCAAACACAATTTTTATTTGCAGCATCATTGTAATCTGTGATTTGGAGGGGCAACCAGCCAAATCTCACATTACAACAGGAGTTATTTTACCGGTCACTATGATTGGTTTCGCCCTTTCTCTCCTGACAAAAAAAGAAATGTCTTAATCCAAACACAATTATTTTTTGCAGCATCATTGTAATCTGTGATTTGGAGGGGCAACCAGCCAAATCTCATATTACAACAGGAGTTATTTTACCGGTCACTATGACTGGTTTCGCCCTTTCTCTCCTGACAAAAAAAGAAATGTCTTAATCCAAACACAACTATTCTTTGCAGCATCATTGTAATCTGTGATTTGGAGGGGCAACCAGCCAAATCTCACATTACAACAAGAGTTATTTTACCGGTCACTATGACTGGTTTCGCCCTTTCTCTCCTGACAAAAAAAGAAATGTCTTAATCCAAACACAATTTTTATTTGCAGCATCATTGTAATCTGTGATTTGGAGGGGCAACCAGCCAAATCTCACATTACAACAGGAGTTATTTTACCGGTCACTATGACTGGTTTCGCCCTTTCTCTCCTGACAAAAAAAGAAATGTCTTAATCCAAACACAATTATTTTTTGCAGCATCATTGTAATCTGTGATTTGGAGGGGCAACCAGCCAAATCTCATATTACAACAGGAGTTATTTTACCGGTCACTATGACTGGTTTCGCCCTTTCTCTCCTGACAAAAAAAGAAATGTCTTAATCCAAACACAACTATTCTTTGCAGCATCATTGTAATCTGTGATTTGGAGGGGCAACCAGCCAAATCTCACATTACAACAAGAGTTATTTTACCGGTCACTATGACTGGTTTCGCCCTTTCTCTCCTGACAAAAAAAGAAATGTCTTAATCCAAACACAATTATTCTTTGCAGCATCATTGTCATCTGTGATTTGGAGGGGCAACCAGCCAAATCTCACATTACAACAGGAGTTATTTTACCGGTCACTATGACTGGTTTCGCCCTTTCTCTCCTGACAAAAAAGAAATGTCTTAATCCAAACACAATTATTCTTTGCAGCATCATTGTAATCTGTGATTTGGAGGGGCAACCAGCAAATCTCATATTACAACAGGAGTTATTTTACCGGTCACTATGACTGGTTTCGCCCTTTCTCTCCTGACAAAAAAAGAAATGTCTTAATCCAAACACAATTATTCTTTGCAGCATCATTGTAATCTGTGATTTGGAGGGGCAACCAGCCAAATCTCACATTACAGCAGGAGTTATTTTACCGGTCACTATGACTGGTTTCGCCCTTTCTCTCCTGACAAAAAAAGAAATGTCTTAATCCAAACACAATTATTCTTTGCAGCATCATTGTAATCTGTGATTTGGAGGGGCAACCAGCCAAATCTCATATTACAACAGGAGTTATTTTACCGGTCACTATGACTGGTTTCGCCCTTTCTCTCCTGACAAAAAAAGAAATGTCTTAATCCAAACACAATTATTCTTTGCAGCATCATTGTAATCTGTGATTTGGAGGGGCAACCAGCAAATCTCATATTACAACAGGAGTTATTTTACCGGTCACTATGACTGGTTTCGCCCTTTCTCTCCTGACAAAAAAAGAAATGTCTTAATCCAAACACAATTATTCTTTGCAGCATCATTGTAATCTGTGATTTGGAGGGGCAACCAGCAAATCTCATATTACAACAGGAGTTATTTTACCGGTCACTATGACTGGTTTCGCCCTTTCTCTCCTGACAAAAAAAGAAATGTCTTAATCCAAACAGAATTTTTATTTGCAGCATCATTGTAATCTGTGATTTGGAGGAGCAACCAGCCAAATCTCACATTACAACAGGAGTTATTTTACCGGTCACTATGACTGGTTTCGCCCTTTCTCTCCTGACAAAAAAAGAAATGTCTTAATCCAAACACAACTATTCTTTGCAGCATCATTGTAATCTGTGATTTGGAGGGGCAACCAGCCAAATCTCACATTACAACAAGAGTTATTTTACCGGTCACTATGACTGGTTTCGCCCTTTCTCTCCTGACAAAAAAAGAAATGTCTTAATCCAAACACAATTATTCTTTGCAGCATCATTGTCATCTGTGATTTGGAGGGGCAACCAGCCAAATCTCACATTACAACAGGAGTTATTTTACCGGTCACTATGACTGGTTTCGCCCTTTCTCTCCTGACAAAAAAGAAATGTCTTAATCCAAACACAATTATTCTTTGCAGCATCATTGTAATCTGTGATTTGGAGGGGCAACCAGCAAATCTCATATTACAACAGGAGTTATTTTACCGGTCACTATGACTGGTTTCGCCCTTTCTCTCCTGACAAAAAAAGAAATGTCTTAATCCAAACACAATTATTCTTTGCAGCATCATTGTAATCTGTGATTTGGAGGGGCAACCAGCCAAATCTCACATTACAACAGGAGTTATTTTACCGGTCACTATGACTGGTTTCGCCCTTTCTCTCCTGACAAAAAAAGAAATGTCTTAATCCAAACACAATTATTCTTTGCAGCATCATTGTAATCTGTGATTTGGAGGGGCAACCAGCCAAATCTCATATTACAACAGGAGTTATTTTACCGGTCACTATGACTGGTTTCGCCCTTTCTCTCCTGACAAAAAAAGAAATGTCTTAATCCAAACACAATTATTCTTTGCAGCATCATTGTAATCTGTGATTTGGAGGGGCAACCAGCAAATCTCATATTACAACAGGAGTTATTTTACCGGTCACTATGACTGGTTTCGCCCTTTCTCTCCTGACAAAAAAAGAAATGTCTTAATCCAAACACAATTATTCTTTGCAGCATCATTGTAATCTGTGATTTGGAGGGGCAACCAGCAAATCTCATATTACAACAGGAGTTATTTTACCGGTCACTATGACTGGTTTCGCCCTTTCTCTCCTGACAAAAAAAGAAATGTCTTAATCCAAACACAATTATTCTTTGCAGCATCATTGTAATCTGTGATTTGGAGGGGCAACCAGCCAAATCTCACATTACAACAGGAGTTATTTTACCGGTCACTATGACTGGTTTCGCCCTTTCTCTCCTGACAAAAAAAAATAAATGTCTTGATCCAAATACAATTATTTTTTGCAGCATCATTGTAGTCTGTGATTTGTAGGGGCAACCATCAAAATCTCACATTACAACAGTAGTTATTTTAACGGTCACTATGACTGGTTTCGCCTTTTCTTTTCTGTCGAAAGTAAACATTTTTTTTACTCAAAAACAATTAATTTTTCACCAATATTCTAATCTGTAATTTGGGGAAGCTTTTATTTTGTGAACAGAGCCACTCTGGTATGTTACACAACAGTTTCTCCATTCCAGATTCACAGAAATCAAAACGGTCTTTTGTACCGTTGCTCAAAAGTCATGTTCATTATTTCTCTTGACATCCAGTATGTCTGTACAGTTAGAAAGATATATATTTAATAATTTAATGCGATATATAGTAAGTGTAAATATTTCCCTGACAACTGCCCCATTCATAATTTCACCCGAAATTTATCGGGCCGCTCGATCTGTCTAAGCTCCAGAACAGAATGCTACATAAATAGATGGTTTAACAGCATATGGCCAAACATCATCGTAATAACAAACGTGGGCATTTGGCTGCCCACCGACTATTATCTGATAAAGTTAATCCATTAATTACAAAAGCCCAACCCCACTTAGTCTGCTTTTATCGATATTTTCACCTCGAACGCCTCACTTCATTTTTCTTAGTAGATTAACTTATTTGGGGGTTACGAGGGATTCTCGTCAAACGAGTCGGCAACGAACTGGAGAAATTAGAATACTAAAACAACGAATTGGCTTTAATGTTACAGCGCTGCAATGCTCCCATTATAAGGTATTTATAAGTAGTAATTTGGTTATAAATATGGGTGCCCATATAGCAAAATTCAGGTGGGTACGTTAGTGGCCAGCGATTGAAAAGTGAGTGCTTTTCGGTTTAATAAAAAAATAAACCTTGGATTCGTACTTCACGGGATAAAGTTCAAACGATTTGATCGATTTTGACATATGAGGCGTCTCTGGATTGATTTGTCTTGATAGCGACACTGGGTATATTAAGGTTTTATGAAATAAAAATGGCGAAATTTGATCGGAAATTTCAACCTAGAAGCTTTAGTTGAATGTTTTGATGGGTTTTGACATATAAAGTCAAATTCATTGTTACTAGAGACAGTTGGAAAATAAATAAGATTGCCCACTAAAATATTCAGTCTCTAGATAATACTGGTTAGTTATCGTTTTGAATAGATAAGTTACTTTATCGTTTTGTCGAGCAGAGCATCGGGCGTGTTGTTTTGTTTTTGTTCGCGTACGTCGTCGTGTTTATTTACAACGTTCTCGAGTCAAGAGTTCGCCGACAAGGTGTTAGTTTACGGTGAAGCTGGTCAGAATTCAAATCTTGCAGCTCAAATTTATCGCGGCAGATTGCGCCAACGGGTACACCCAGACAGCAGGACATTTGTACAAGTGTACCAAACACTTCGAGATACATGAAGTGTTCAACCCACTAATATTCGCACTCGTGAAAGACAGGTTACTGTAGAGCAGGAGGAACAAATTTTAAATATCGTGGAAATCAATGTAGAGATTAGCACTACGGGAAAATTTGCTTTCTCCCTACCATGTACAACGAGTGCAGGCCTTGTTGACTAACATTCTGTCAGTGGTCATTTCCAACAGCGTTTTAAAATAAATATTTGGACAGGTATTTTTGACGATCAGGTAATTGGCCTTTTCGAGTTTCTCCCAAAGTTGTCAGGAGAAGGATATCTTAGATTTCTAGCTAATAACCTACCAGAACTTTTGGAACAGACCTTAGACAACATGCCATTACAACGGAGACAGAATTTGTGGCTTCTTCATGACGGGGCACCACTACACATTTTTAGAGGCGTGATTCAGTATTTGAATGAACATTATCCAAATCGCTGGATCGGTGGAAATGTTCCTGATCCTCGAAAATGGCCAGCAAGATCTCCTGACCTCAATCCGATGGATTTCTGGTATTGGGGAGAACTTAAAGGGATGGTTTATGGGGCTGGTCCAAGTAACAACTGAAGCACTACTTCGCGAAAAAAAATTTAACGCGGCTTAAATAATAAATGGTCAACTTCGAGGAACTAGAGTAACAAGAAACTGGGTTCGTCGTAATGAAGGTTTTGTGGAAAGTGGAGGATGACATTTTGTACACCTTCTTTAAATACAAAAAAGTGCAGTGTGGGTTTTAAAAATAAAAACAATGTATGTATCAAAATTTTGCTCCCTATTTATAAGTGGATTTTTTTAATACGTTCAACAAAATTTCACACACCAGGTGAAGCGCTGAGACAGTTAGTGGTAAGTCCGTTTTTTTTAATTGTTTGCACTTTACGAGATCATTCTCAAATAATGAAATAATACCTAAGAGCCAAAATTAACAAACTCCATCTTTATTTACTGCGTTCCGTCGTAATTTGCGTCTGGCATTGCGGCGTTGTCAGATTTTATTTTACTTTAAAGTCGCTTTTTTCAAAAAAAAATCATAACGTTTTACTTATCAACCTAAAGCCAGGAAAGATGCCCCCATTGCCTCCCCCTAATGAGCGCTCGTGGATATAAAGGACTTTGTGTTTGGGTAGTTCACTTGAATCGAATGATACTTGTAGTAGCGTGAGATCTAGGCTTCGCCGCCAAAAAGCGAGGTTGTCTTGATCCGGGTGAGTGGTGGGTGCTTCTAGAACAAGTATTGTTCGTTTCTTCCATGCAATGATGGACAAAATGTATATGTCGTAGGAGAGTCATTTCATAATTTGTTATACATGATCGTAGCTAACTTTTTTCTCAGAAGGACGACCTTGCGGCGAACATAATGACTGCCATCATTTTATGTCTAAAGACTACAGAAGCTACATTGAAAGTGGAAATTTAATGATGCATCAAGGGAGTTAAACCACATATACAGTAATGGACAAAAGTATATAGACAAATTAACTTGTTTTATTAATACACCAGCCTGTATAAATAATTCGTTTTAGCATAATACTTATACATAAATAAATTCATTAGACTCCCTTCAATAAAAAATTAATTGAAAAAACTGGAACTATGAAGGACAAAAATATTTAGACAAAGCAAAACAAACTTAGAAATTATAGAAAAAAAGCAAAGTTCATTGAATTATAGAAAACCAACCACGTTTGTGTTAATATTTTGTAGCATAACCATTATTATCAATCACCGCCTGGCATCGTCTCGGCATAGATTGTAGAAGTTTCTTGATATAAGATTCATCAATCTGTGTCCACTTTTGCTCTAAAGCGGCAGAAAGTTCATCCTTGTTTGAATAATTTTTATCTCGTATTTGCTTATCTAAGTATTCGCATAGATTTTCAATGGGGTTTATATCGTGAGACTGTGAAGGCCATTTGAGTACTGGCATTTTTTCATACAGAAAGAATTCCTTTGCGAGATTTGAAGTATGCTTCAGGTCATTATCTTGCTGGAAGATTGATCGTAAGGGCATATTGTCTTCCATATAGGGTAGCATGACATGCTTTAGTATGTCTGTGTATACAAACTTATCCATAATGCCGTCCATCTATTCTATGTAAAGGTCCCATCCCAAACCCCGAAAAGCAACCCCAAGCCATAACAGACCCGCCTCCATGTTTGACAGTGGTCAAAGTGTACCTGGAGTTCAATCTTTGTCCACCAGGACGTTTAACGTAATGAACACTATCTGCTCCGAACATATTGAACTTGGATTCGTCACTGAAACATACCCTTTTCCAGTTACAGATGCTCCAATCATGATGCAACCGTGCAAATTGTAATCGGTACTTACGGTTTTTCCTCGAGATTAGCGGCTTCTTACTCGGGCGACTTGCAAATAACTTCAAATCATTTAATCTTCAATTTATAGTTTTCGTAGAAACACTGACAATTCCTTTTGTCTCGATATCTGCTTTTTTTTGGGTTTTAAACGGATCTTTGGACGAAATTACTTTTATTAATCTAACTGATGTAACATTTAGATTTCTAGGCCGACCGCTTCTCTTAGAGGCTTCTAAGATTCCTTTTTGTTTATAACGGGTGATTTTTTAAGAGGTATAGGATTTGATTTTCAAAAAAAAAACACAAAAAATTTGAAAAAACGATTAAATCTTTATTTGAGTCGATAGAACGGTCGATATAATTTAATAAACATTAAACAAAGATTATTTCATGTAAATCTTGGCCGCGGCTCCGCTTTAGATGGCCCATGCGCAAGGTCCAATTTTGGCACACTCTCTCCAACATATCGTCCGGTATCTCACGAATAAATGCTTCAATATTGGCCTCCAGTGCGTCAATCGTTGCTGGTTTATCCCTGTAGCCTTAACATGGCCCCACAAGAAATAGTCCAACGGCGTTAAATCACACGATCTAGGTGGCCAATTGACGGGCCCCAAACGTGAGATAAACTGTTCACCGAACTCGCCTCTCATTTTGGGAAAAAAAGGTTTGTTATCATCGCACGGTGGCGCTCGCCATTCACAGTTACGTTCCGGCCATTGTCGTCTTTGAAGAAGTACGGCCCGATGATGCCACCGGCCCATAATACATACCAAACAGTGATTTTTTCGGGATGCATTGGTAGCTCTTGCAATGCTTCTGGCTGGTCTTCACTCCAGATGCGGCAATTTTGCTTGTTAACGAACCCATTCAACCAGAAATGAGCTTCGTCGCTGAACACAATTTTTGGATAAAAATGTGGATCTTCCTCCAACTTTGCCAGCGCCCATTCACTAAATTGGAAACGTTGTGGGAGGTCGTGTGGCTTCAATTCTTGCACCAGCTGTATCTTATAAGGTTTTACACCCAAATCCTGTAGCAAAATTTTCCAACAGAGGCCCAATTCCTGCGAACGGCGGCGAATCGACATTTCACGGTCATCACTAACACTGGCGGATACAGCCGCAATATTTTCTTCAGTCCACACTCTACGTGTGCGTGTTGGTGGGTTAATGTCCAATAATGCCAACTGGGTTCGAAATTTAGTCACAAGCTTCCGAATAGCTCCCTCAGTAGGCCGACCAAATGGCCCATAAATTGGAAGCAGTGCTCGATGCACTCTCTTAACCGAGCATGAATTTTGATAGTAAAATTCAATAATTTGCAAGCGTTGTTCGTTCGTAAGTCGATTCATGGTTAAATTATAGACCAAACTGAACAAGTTTGACAATGACACAAGACACGATTCACGCGTCATCTGTCAAAAACAGTGTTGCCGAAAAGATACTAGCAAAAAAATCACCCATTATTTGTTCAATATTGCCCAAACTGCTTTACGCTTCTGCTTCAAATTTCTGGCAATGTAGACTTGACGTTGACCATCTTTGTATAACTCAATGATCTTAGTTTTCACATCGAAATAAATTTCTGGACCACGCGGCATGATCTTAAAATCACTCAACTTATTCCACAACACTTGATTAACACAAACTAATCCTCTTCTGACACGAAACTGTACTAAACTAATGTTGAAAAGAATTTGTCTACATATTTTTGTAGCTCATAAAAAAGTCCTTATATTCAGACTTGTATTGTGTTCATTGCAGATAATGTAAAAAACAAGGAAATTAGCTTTTCTACTAATAACGCATTTGTTTATGGAGCAATGAAGTACGAATTCGTTGTCTAAAGGTATTTCGGTAAATATTCATATTTTTCTATATACTTTTGTCCATTACTGTATGTGTCACGTGATCATGCAAAATTGCGACAAAAGCGTCGAAAATAAAAATTTAATAGCAGCTCTATATTCTGTGCTTTGATCAAATCTTGCGTGAAATTTCGGCCACCCTGTACGAAGCTAAATTAGTGCTTCATTTTAAAACCCAGACTGTCCGCAAGAGTATAAAAACGCCTCCGCACCTGCAAATCCGCCCAGAAAAAATCCAATTACGCCGGACAAAGCAGAGCGCTCTCCCGGACTTTTCCGACGAGATTTTCCCCCGCGTTTCCCTCTTTTCATCCGTTGTGCCTGTGCCTGGTGCCGAACATCTCTTTCCAGCATCGGTGCCGTTTGATCGGCGTCGCTCCTGCGACCACTTTCGACGCCATTGTGCTGCCGATCAATTTTCCAAAATGGCGCCGACGACGCCTAGCAAGGATTACATAAAAACCAATTTGTCGACGCGTATTCTGGCATTGAAGGTGGAGGCTTAAGGAGTCCCGATTGTAGCGGCACGGGAAAGGATGGGTCAATCTCGAGATATTTTCCTGATTTCCAGCTCGTAAAGGATTATAATTTACTTGTAGTTGTGAAACCGCAATGCCCGTGATCTCATACAGTACAAAATATCCATCGTGCGACAGAAGGTCAATTTTTTTAGCCGATCCCGAAGTTAAGCGACGGTCAAAAAATTAAGAGCTGATACAATAATGCGGTAGAATAACAACCGCTTACGACCTTAAGGACCGCCTTCACAAAGATCTAAATCTAACGGGGTCATCAACTAATTACGAATGAAATCGGGAAAAAGCGGTTGCTTTATATATACGGGTGACTTCGAAGTTGAGTCATTTATTTTAACAGTGAGTAGATCTGATCAAAAGAAATGTTTTTTTCCTTTACCATTTTTCTGGTAAAATTAAAGTAACAAAGTTATAGCCCTTTGGAAGTTTGAGTACCGCCCTGTCTCAATAATAATATCATGTGCTCGTGTTTGGCAACAACGGATATAATCCGCCATCGGTTCATCGCATCGGAAACAAAAAAGCGAAAGAATTTGGAACGATGTTTTTACAATTATTTTATTCAGTTCAGTTATACATACAGTCAATGTCAGTCGGTAACGCGTGTGAATAGTGTCTGTTGCGTGGCTCAAACGAAATAAAAAATGGCACATGTTTATGCGGATCGGTTTCCCAATCGAGTGCAACCAACCCCTCGTGCCTTTGTTAATGTAGTACAACGGGCTCGTGAATCAGGTGACTTAAGACCTCACAGGGGACCTCACGATCAAATACAGGTCCGCACTGAAATACTTGTCGGGAGGATACTTTATAAAACAAGGTAAAAATTTTTTTTTAATTTTTCTTTTATTTTTACACACATATTTTGGTTTATCTTCCTTCTACAATCATTATCTGAAAATTAATGACTCAGCTTCAAAGTCACCCTGTATATAATGGTGAATTATAGATGTAATATTATGTCTTGGAGCTTTATAATTAGGATAACTTTCATAGAATTCGCAATTTTACAAAAGACGTTCAGTTATCAAAATGGACCAATAAAAATGTGAAAAACAATAGGTCGATTTTCTAATTATTATATTTAAAAGGGTGTTTTCACTGTTTTTGACGACCGTCCATGCATGGCAATCTAGTTTTGTCCCTACAGGGTGTTTCAGTTTATTGTTGCGTAACTTTAAGATTCGATAGAACTTTTAAAATTAATGCATAAAGACTATAAAAACATGGGTCGAAAAATGCGTAGCTTCCGAAATACAGGGTGTTTAAATTTACTTTTTAAAATAGTTTTTTTTAAATATTTCGAACAATATTTGATGTATAACAGTGAAAATTGGTATACAAAGGTTTTTTGGTACGACAAAACGAACCATGGGCATGGTTTTTCTGTAGCCGCTAGAGGGCACTCTCTACCGTACCTGCAGTGTATTGAAATGACCGAAAATTTTTTTTTAGTGCAATTGTTTGCTTTTTGAATAAAAAACTGATTCTTCGCACTTTTCTGCATAAAAAAGCTCTTTTATGAGTTTTCGTTATAGTTAGCCGTTTTTGAGATATTTCGATCTTCAAGGTTTGATGCATTTTTAATTATTTATGGGAAAATAATATTTTTTTTACATTTTCGATTTGGGCATTACAAGTAATTAAGATGATCGTTTAGATTGTGTTTTTAAACACAGCAATAATTCCTAACTCCAAATAAACACAAAAAAAAAACAGAATATTAATTTGATTAATTTTCCAAAAATATTTTTAACAAATTAAATTAATTATTAACAACTAAAATGCTATTGGATAGTTAGGACAAACATACAAAATCTAAAGTAGTTGTTCGAAATGTAAACCCAATTGTTCAATACACAATTCTCATCTACGAATGATCGAACGTGATATAGCATTATTCAAATAAGGCCTTATTTCATCACAGGCATTCCTGATTCTGTCTATTAGCATATCTCTTGTGGTTAAGGGAGTCCTGGTACACTTTTTCTTTTAGAAATCCCCACACAAAGAAATCTAATGGATTTAGGTCAGGGGATCGTGGAGGCCAGGCGACTGATCCTCCACGGCCGATCCATCTTTCTGGATAATTTTCGTCCAGCCAGTTTCTAACTATTCTCGAATAATGAGCTGGACAACCATCAGGCCATTCTTCTTAAATCTAACATAACATCATCCCACATATTTGCATGTTCAGCCTTTAAAAGTTCCAAGAAGGTCGCAGCATTTAACCTTGCAGGCAAAAGGTATTGTCCAAATAGTCGATTACGGTAGATACCAATCCACACGTTCACACTAAATTCATGCTGAAAATTTCTTTCCCGAACTGCATGCGGATTTTCATGCGACCAAATATGTTGATTACGAAAATTTACCACTCCACGTCTAGTGAAGCATGACTCATCGGTCCATAAAACTTTACTTAAAAACTCCCTATTATTATCAGTTCTATCAAGAATCCACTGACAAAATGTGATTCTTCGTTCTCCGTGCCCTGGCTGTAGTCCTTGCATAGGTTGCAAATGGTAAGGACGTCTATGGTCATTTCTAAGAACACGGTGAGCATGGCTTGCTGAAATTCCCAAGGCACCAGAAGCTCTCCTAACACTTGTGGTCGGATCTCTATCAAACTCACGCAGAATCATACGGGTAAATCTGCGCTGACGAACATTTATGTTTTGATCCCTTTGGAGATTTCCAAAACCATTTTCAATTATTTGGCGATGCACTCTTACAAATACTGAGCGAGTTGGTCGTCTGTTTGGAAATCTTCGTGCGTATTCTCTGGCTGCTTCTGCTGCGTTTCCATTTACAAAGCCATACACAAAATGAATATCCGCTAACTCTTGATTGGAGAATAAAAATGGCATTTTTATAAAACTTACAAAAAAAAACAGGTAAAAGAAACTAAATTTCGTGCATTCACAATTGCAAATAAACGTTTCAGGTTTCAACAGACAACAAAACTAACTGTCAACTAATTGACGTTTAACCTTATTCTGCTTTCAATTTCAAAAATATTCGCAGGCATAGCCTACTTCTAAAAATTAGCGAGATACTGACTTTTTCACGTTATTTTGTCATAAATAATTGAAAATGCATCGAACCTTAAAAATCGAAATATCTCAAAAACGGCTAAATATAACGAAAATTCACAAGAGACATTAATTTTAAAAGTCCTATCCAAAGTTATGCAACAATAAACTGAAACACCCTGTATATCACGTACAGGGTGTTGTATCTGTAGAAGTGTACCGTTATTCAGCAAAAAAAAAGGATATATAAAACGTATTCCAACTGGTTCATCATCTTTTGTTATATCAAAAGCAATGTTTGCCAATTTATGATGTATAAATCCACACCAAATGTAAACAAACAGCACATTCTGCATTTCGGGGTCCTAAAACATCGATATTCGTAAATGTATCCGCATCCACCATACACTAGATATTATAAGTCAAAATCAAAAATACCTATTTACGAAAATATATCTCCAAAAGCATTGCTGTATTTTCTTGTTATTCTATTATTATAAAACGTCTGGGATATCAATTGCTTTTAAAGTGGTATGGAATCGGTAAATAGTGTCGTAGAATTCGGTATAAAGAAAATGCCGTCCCAAGATCAGTGGTGGATCAAGGACCTTTGAGTCACGCAGCGCCGTCTATGTAAAACGTTTATTATTGTATTGAGCGCACACACATGCTTTTTGAAGGCATAGTTATGTATTACAACTTGTGCAATATGCATACTGGTCGCTCTTTCAGAGTACTTTGCAACCATTCTGGAAACTCCTTTTTCGATTCTTGCTTATAGGATTGCGAATATTTTTCTATTTTACCCCTGAACTCATGAACTCGCCTCACATTTTTATTAAATATTTATTTTAAAAACAGACAGGTTTCGGTTTCTTTATTGCTTGTCCGGTGATGAGGTAATGACGGCAATCTACCAGTCTATACCTTTTGTATGCACAAAAATCAATTCAGGACAAGCGGAGTAAGGGATGAGGATGTGCGTTCGTAATCATAGGCAACCCAAATCTACGCCTCTCATGTGCCTGACTGCCTGAGTGTGTATGCATATGTATGATTGATATGGGGCATAAAATTACGAAGACTACATAAAATTAACTTTTAGCGTTATTTTTGATTTCAACTCTCTTTCGGCAAGTATGGAAATATTTAAATTATTATGAAAAATTACGTTTTCGGAAAATATTCTCATTTCGGTAGAAATGCCAAAAAATCCGGTTCAAGTCCATACATAGACAATCTGAAACCTGCAATATGAATTTATATTCTAGATTCTATGCATATCCATTCATATTCGTCAATATTTCATTTGAAGCTTCTATTTTCCATAAGATTTTAGCAAAACGTAAAATAGTAAAGGCAACACTGCACCCCGCAGCCCAGTTGACAAGAATGACAAGCTGTCAATATTAGGGATGTTTCGATCCACGAAAAGTATCGACATGTATCGATTCTTATCGTTTTAGGAAGTATCGATACTCTAAAATATGGAAATAAAATTATGGATATCCAGCGGAAGGAAACAAAGAAGAAAGGTAATCTGAAGTTAATAACTCTCTTTCTGACACAGTCCAGATCGAAAGACGACGATACTCGTGAAATGTATCGATACACCCAAGTATCGTATATAAAAATATCGATCCAAAATATCAGGTATGGGAAGCAAAATTATCGATGCTTCTAAATATAAGATCGTATCGAACATCCCTACTGGATGTATAACCCGAGGTACCAACGGAGCTATTTGGGGCGTCATGGAAATAATTTTAAATTTTCATTTGCATTTTTGCAAGTGTTGTGCAACGATTATGGGAAAAATTCCACGTATAGTCTTATAAAGCATAGCAGAGTATATTTCAACAGTTGGCGGAGCTTACTCCACTGGGACCAAGCGTTGACGCATCCCACACATGTGTCACTTGTTGGGGAGTTTTGAAATATCATAATCAGCTGCTATTCAAATAATATCTAAGATAAATATAACTTAGAATGTGTACTCAGTGAAATAAGAAAGTTATTGTAAATTCTAGTTTTTTTGCAGATTTTAGGTTTGCCAGTAGCTTTACGACATATATTTGGGTATTTCTTAATTGCTGTAAATATAGTGTGGATGTTTATTCAGTTCCCTAACAACGAAAAATATTCGACTTTATAGATGTGTGGATATCAAAAATCCTGAATGGTTTTGCGGGAATATCCATCTAAGGTGCTATAGTGGTACTGATGAACGGCAAGTAGATGAATTAATGTTTGGAAATGAGCAATATCTATGAACCTTTTGGTAGAGCCTGTCATCAAGTAGGTGCTTAACGGCTATCTGCAAGAGGCTTCAAGGAAAAAACACGGTAGGTGATGTTTAATTAGTAAAATCGCATATCAATTGAAGAAATAATATAAACATGAATAAACAATCGACAATATTAAAAAAAAACATGAATTTTATTGAAAAATCAAACACTTTTTTAAATTTTGACTGAATTATATATGTAATTTCTTAATATTCAATAAACTGGTCATGTTTCAATGACAAGCTATAATCTTATACTTTGACAATATTTTTTTTTTTTTTTTTTTTTATTTAACAACCTCGTAGGGTTATTAGCGGCGTGGCGGCACAATAATCTATGTATTGAAGTACATGTCAATGTCTTTGATAAATTTCACAAGTTTATCGGTTTGATGCAGTAACACTTCTCTGATGTCATTAGAAAGGTGGTTGAGACTTCTGACATTTTGATAAGTAGGGCACTCCATCAGAATGTGAACCACCGTGAGCCGCTGGTTGCACGTTGAACAAACTGGGGCATCGGTTCCTTCGAAGATGTGCTTGTGAGTTACTAGTGTGTGGCCTATCCGGAGACGTGACGTAATTATCTGGTTCCTTCTTCCTGAAGGTAGGGTGAATCGCGTGTTGACATCTGGAGCAATTGCGAGTAGTTTGCTGTGACTGCCATTCCATTTCTGTTGCCAAAGACTGGTTATGTGCACTTTTATTAGTCCTTTCAAATCTTGGTAGGGTGTAAAAATCACACTTCTGCTTGAAGGGACTGCCGCTCTTGATGGACAATATTTTGTTTTCAACATTTTATAGCTATTGGTCGCTAAAATTTGTTGATTGGAACTTGAAACTCATTCGCTGTATTTGGACTGTTACCCTATAGGTGGAGAATAACGGACTGTTGATTTGACAATCCTGGTAAAACCACCCTAAATCTGTTTCTTATTAATGATCTTGCAATATGCGATATTGCATCAAAACTTGTTAAAATTAGGAAAAAACGAGATAATATTTCGATAATCGCGAATACGTAACTTGAATTAATCTGTTTTAATTGGATTGAAATAATGTAAAAATGTCGTCAAGTAGATTGACTCTATACTTCCTAGGCATTTGTAGGAGGTTTTAAAGAAAAGAGATGAGTCAGATTACTTCAAAATCGAAGTCGAATCGTGAATAGGGAGGTTCACTTAGGTACGATGAATATCAAACTATATAAAATAAATCCGTCATAGTTATGCTTCAATGGCAGATTTAGCAAAAACATGTGTAACTTATTATGTCTAATAGGTGCATAGTACCTACCTACCAATGAGATCATCAGCGTCTTAATAATAGAAGGTTTTTCACTGACACCAAATATGCATCAATTTACAACCATTTACTGCATACAGCTTCCAACCTACAATTTTCATTCTCACCAGACAATATCTGAAAATGAAAAGGAATCTCTGAAACGTTGTAACACTACGTTCCAGCGATTTTGTTTTCGCTCCGTCTGAAAGATTTTTTGAAATCTACGACTACCTAAATGATGCAAGTATTAAACTCGGGGAAATATTCGAACTACGGTTCAGAAGCTTTCCGTTGCTTAAAGATATCTGCATCACACAAGTCCGTGTTTCTCATGTCGGTTTATCAGTCCGTTGTATATCAATGCGTCATAAGTACTGAGTCAGTCTACTTGACGAAATATTCAGAGAACCATCATAGACGGAGTAACGTAAATCAAAAGTTTTGCGAAATGGGTGGTACATAGAGGATCATAAGATTCAGCAAAATATATGTGTAGATCAAGTCATCATTTACATACAAGGGCACACTAAAGTGGTACGTACTATTATCCAAATATTGCTAAAATATATAAATATTACAACCCCCTGGCCCCAAGCTTCAACTCTTACAAAAATTTTGTGTTTTGCCCCTAACTCTGCCACCAGTATTCCGATTTTCAAATACTACAAAGCTTTTTCATCGTTGGCGTGGTAGTAACCTTGTGTGAAAATTTCATCAAAATAAAATTATAAGCGGATATCAAATAAGCGGACAGACCGACGGAAATGAGTGGCATGGTTGTCCATGTTCATGTCGTGCATGACATATAACATCCAAAAAAAACATAATATCTCAATTGACAAATTTTCCGCGATCACAATACCTCGTCGCCATTTTTGGCATAGGAAGTTGGCAGTTGATATTTCGATAATTATGTATAGCTAACTTGAATAAAACTGTTATATTTAGATTAAAATAATGTAAAAAAGAGATACGAAGCTATTCAAATTGGAGCATTGTTTTATTTACCACGGCTCCAGCCACGTAGGAGTACTGCAAAGTATAGGTAAATCGTTTTGCATTAGTACTAAGGAGATTAGTTTCAGAAAAAGAAATGCAATATTTGCGCAAAAGTTACTTTGGCCATGAACATTTTTTATCCAACATTTCAATGCAACAGTTAAGTTCAAAAACTTGCTTTTTTACATCCTCGACAAAAGTAGTTTACTTGGGCACTCATTTGCTTAAAATAACGTTGGGGATCATGGTCAAGTTGATTGGCAAGGATATACTTGAATTTAAAATTGCCGCAATTTGCATTTCAGGAATAAAAAAATAGATTATTTCCGTTAAAAATGTACTTGATCTTCATATGACCTTGACGGTGATAGCCACTGGGTGGGGAGCTGTTGTAATCGTGAAAAATTTCGTAAATGAGATATTCAGGTTTTGGATGTTATATGACATGAACCTCACGAACAAACTGCCACTCATTTCCGTCTGACTATTGGTAATTCTTCTAACCGAATATAACTTGAGAAGGACCGCTCGGCTTTCATTGAAATTTTATTAAAATGTTACTTGCTATGCCAAGGACGCAAACGCCTTGTAGTTTTTGAAAATCGGTCCAGTGGCGTCGGAGAAAAAGGCATAAAATGGAAAATGTCAAAATCGCTCGTCGATATATTTTGTCGCTTCCATGCTTTCTGGACACCCTCTCGAAGTGCTATTTCTCACGTTTCGGATCCGTAAACAGCGCAGATGCAGATTGCATAACAATTAATATGTCTTACCTCATTTCTGGGTGGGTTTTCGCGTTTTTTATTTCTTTTTTGGAGGACTTGTGACGTTTTTGAAATGATCGACGAGAACCACGTATCTGGACATTACAAAATCGACAGACAACCTCGTGCTAGCTAGTCGTTTTGAGGGACTAGACGTCATTTTGAGAGCGAGAGTGCCTACCCCAGGTGGGGTAGGCTGTGCTGGTTTTGCGTGGTGTTATCTTAAAATATGTGGTGTGATCCTTTCACACTATAGTGCACACTGTATAGGAATCCAAAAATGAAAAGAATCAAACAAAGTATCACGTAGAAGACAAGAAAATAAAATGTACTGTCAGAATCATTTTAAATTTTTGGCCAGAAAAACATATGGGATTACCTATACACCATTTCCACGAGAAATTGTCCCACTGCTTACTAACATAAACATATATTTGATCGGCATATGTCAGCCAGCATACCATCAAATACAGTGGTCTAATGACCATGGAGAAGGAATTTGAAGATCACTGGGTAGCGACCAATCACCACCTTCACCGGCTGTATTGTGGATGCCTTGAAGATCCTAATACGATTGTTTTCTGATTATGCATTTTAAAGTCCTGACTATTTCTCTTCCCGTGGGCCAAGGGTTTGGTGAAGGTCAGTCGATTCAAACATCTTTCATCGCATATTTTCAAACTTTATTGAATAACTTTCTTAACAGTAGAATCGTAAGTACTGTCCTGGCTTTTTTACAACAACTTTCCCCTTCTCTAAGTGTCTGCGAATCGTATTTGGTTCAATATACAATATTGTGTGCTCCACCACAATATTCCCTTTATAAAATTTTCAATTGAAGACCGCAATGTTCTCAAGAAGTATAAATTCCAGGAATAGCGTTATGTACGTAACCATGAGTGGAACGATCTAAATTTATGCCTAACATTTTCTGAACGCGTCCATTATTATCATTTTCCATTATTATGATATGAAAAACTCCACCGAAGTGGCCGATATGTTTACAAATAAATGTTTCTTCCAACGTCTGCAGTTTTATTTATCGGCTGAGGGAACATGGCTGCTGCCAAATATCTACCGATGAGAGTGTAAGCCAATTCTGAAGGTAGGAAATGCTGTTCAAAAAGGTCCTCCCCCTACGTATCTTTGATCTCTTGAATATCTTCAAATTATATACCTACTTATCACACGAGCCTTCACTCAGTTTAAAAAAAATATTATCGCTGAAGAAAGGCTAGAGACGAGTTACGAATACGTTCCGTCAGTGTTATCGGAAAACCGTAAATTTAGAATCAACTACATTTTCCGTTTCAAGATGCTTTCTATAACAATTAGAGAAAAATTGTAGAACTTCTTATGTTTATAAATGTTTGTGATAGTACTGAAATAAAACAAGAGTTTTCGATTTTCCAATATTCTGCCGATAAGCTCTTAAAGACGCTAAACAGCAGCCATATTCTAGGCCATTCCAATTGCGCCGTCATTAGAAAAGCCTAGTACATCCTTTATATAGTCCATTACACAACTCGTCAATTCTTGAAGTAAAAAAAAATATAGGTTACGCAGATGAATGAAAAAATTCGATAATGAGGGTAGCTCTCTGATTGGCAGTTTGCATTTGTTGCTGCCACAGTGTGGCTACTCCTATGAACGAATTTTGCTCCACCGAGGCTACGGTTGAATTTTTTATTTAGTTCCGCCACTCTCTAACAGATGGCGCAGCAACATATAGACGTTAAGAGCCGCCATCTACCGGAAAATAGCCTAACTAATCATCAACACCTACTCACATATCAAAAATCGAAAATACGTAATTTGATTTATCATCAGATTCTCGAGATTACTATATTCAGTTTTGATGGAAACGAAAATACATTTTTCTGATTTCAAAATCACTTAATAAGATTGACGGAAACGAAAATATATCTTTTAGCAGCTTTATAGAATCAGATACTTTGTTTCAACTACCGCCTGGTAGATGGCGCTGCAAATGCTTTTACTAGTATACACCTCACTTATTTGAATGACTACCTGGGGCTACTGGTGCAGCTTCAGTAAATCTCTGTTTGTGAGGGGGGGAGTCTTTGTTTTTTTGTCCAAAACAAAGTATACGTAATGCTAAAGGAATGACAAATATACTATATAGATATAAACTAAACACTTATTTCTTAACAAAAATGGGGGGATTTTAACCCCCCTCACGGCAATTTAAGTTTCTTGATCTTGGAAAATGCGTTGCCAAATACCCATCCCAAACCCCGACCAACCTCCCCTACTACTATCATTAGACTAGTTAAATTTTGTGAGGCGTGTGAAGTCAAGGATGTAAAGAGCCATCTATGAAACAATAGAAAAAGCAAGCTTTCTCTTCTCATAACTAGATTTCTGTAATTTAAAATAAAACCATCGTTTAACAATTCTGATATATTTTCCTTTCATAATCGAGATTATTTGAAAAATTGGTGTACAAAGCTAAGATATTCACAGAAATTTAAATTTCTTGATAGATGCGTTGCCATATACTCCTCTCGAACCCCGACCAGCCCCCCTACTACCTTCATTGGACTAGTTAAATTTTGTGAGGCGTATGCAGTCAAGGATGTAAAGAGCCATCTATGAAACAATAGAAAAGCCACGCTTTCTCTTCTCATAAATAGATTTCTGTAATTTAAAATAAAACATATTTACCTTTCATAATCGAATTTATGTGAAAAATTGGTCTTCAGAGCTTAGATATTCGATAAATTAACTGGTGAATATAGTCCGAGGAAATGGGGCAGGAAAAATGAAAAACGTGTTATTTTTTCAATAAAACCTTTATTATTAGCTCATTGCCAGTTTCGTAAACTAAAAAAAAAATAGGTGATAATAAGTTTTACATCTCCAATGAGGCAGGCACGTACTCATGACAAACCCACACATAAACTTTCTAGTCGCCTTACAATAAATTAGTATCTACCTAATTCAAGGACAACTTTCGGATTGCCATAAATTTGCGTTTACTCTCAAAGTTAACAGTATGCGGTATCCATTACTATAAACAAAAATTACTTTTTACACCATTTCTGTGACTAAAGGAGCGATTATAGTGTAAAACATTTCAATTAAGGTCAGTTAATAACTTAAGGCTTTCATCTTACTGTGGTACCATTTAGCTTCGTACCGTTTCTGACATTGTTTCACCTAACAACGTCATTCCCCTAACGAGTCGATCTACTTGACGTCATTTATTGTTGCATGGAGTATTTCACTCTATCGCATGGACCACATTCCGCAAACAATCGCGGAATGTATCCTAATCCGCCAAATATCGTTACTCTCTGAATGAGTCAACCTACTTGACGTCATTTTAATGTCACACGATGAGGTGTTTCCCTCTTCTGCATGGACCACATTTCGCAGATGCTGACGAAATATATCCGAATCTTCCTAATTAAGTTATTCCTTAAACGAGTCAACCTACTTGACATCATTTTAATGCTGTATGGTGCGGTGTATCATACAAAAAATAGGAAAATAATGGACAAAATCCGCGTTATATACCTTTATCCGCATGATCATTTTCACTTTGTAGATCCTTTGACATTGAAGTACCACAGCAAGTGGGTATAAATGGCCACGTGGTTGTAGTTAGATGTCGCCTTGAAAATTCGTGGTCTTGTAGCCATTTTATACCACAATATGTGGGTTGGCTCTTGTTGGGGACTTCGTGTGTCCTTTTTTTTCCCTCTCCATCTTCGTTTCCTTAGGTTACACCCGTATCCGGGTGTATGGGCATGTGTATCTACTTCGGTGGTTGCATAGGTGCATCCATTTCGGGCTCGATGAAGCCAACAAGCAGAAATACGAATTGCTCGGGTTTACCTATCCTATTTTCTGCTCGAATCCACTTTCCCTATTGCGGATTTTGCCTATTATTTTCCAATTTTTTTATACAGGGTGGCCCATCCACGTGTGGACGAAATATTACTCATAAACAAATACATTTTGGGAAAATCTATTTATGGGATGTTATACATGACATTTGAGGGCCCATTTCTGAAATATTGGCCATTATACAGGGTGTCCCAATTTCGACCTACATATCAAAGTTGTGATTTTTCGAATGGAATTTCCCAAGTTTTATTGCATATTTGGATAAACTAATTTAAAAGAAGAAAATTGATATTACATACTATAGGGATTTACTAATTAGCTACTGAGATACGAGTATAAGGTGTTTTGAATTTTGGAGTGCTAAATTTTGTATAAAAATAAAACATACACACCTCAGCTTTTATTATATTTATTACTTTTTTGAATTTTAATTTATGCTCAAATTGTAGTTTTTCTCAAAAATTTCAAATGCATCACCCTGTATATTTGTGCAAGTTTGGATTAAATTTTTTAAAAGCCTTTTTTTGATACTAGACACATACGGGTTTTTACGGCTATTTTTTCGGTTATTAGCACGTCTTTTATGGATCGGTTTAATTCCCTAAAATATCGCATCATCCTTGCAAACAGATAAATTGTTGATTTGTTACAAACTGTCAAAATTAGCTTTGTGAGCATTATAATAAAAACGTGTTTGAAAATGAATTTTTGTAAAGAAGAAATGGTTAATATGGTGTTCGTTTTGGGCGAAGCCCAAAGAAATAGTTTCCTAGCACCTCGCATTTAGAAGCAAGGGTACCCTAATATGCAACATCCAAGTGTTTACTTCACTGTTGTTTAAAAACAATTTCAGCAACAATCTCGCCGGCTTAGTAAGTAACTATTTTTGCTCCCAATTGTTATTTGTTGCTATTGTCAATTATTGTTTCCAGCTCCAGACGATGAAGTCATAGATCTTCGAAAGCTTGAACTTGAGTTATAAGAGTGTACTTTTGCAATTGCCTTCTACCCAAAGAAATTAAAGGATATATATATATATATATATATACATATTAACTTGCCACATGTTTTAACTGGGCACCAAAAATTGGCGCTTTAATCAGCTGAATGCTACCATGACTGCTTTTTAAACAAGCGGATTTAGGCAGAGGTAGTGCCAAGCAGGAGTGGGTTCAATATTCTGGAACCAGCTTCAATCTAGTTCTGGGACTGCCTGACTGTATAGAAAATCGCCAGACATAAGCAGTCAATGGAGTAAAAAATAATTTAATGAGGATCTAAAACATAACTCCCTACATACTAGGACGTATTAGAAGGTGTATCTTATATGAGGGGCGTATATTGTTAACCTTATACAATTTCTCACCTCCATGACGCATTTGCTCCACAGTAGATGAGTTTTGTGCAGGTGATTTTGTACATATCTGCGTTGGAAGAGTACATACAAAATGGACTTGCCAATTACTGGTACCGATATAAAATAGGTTACATTCATAGGGTTAGATGGTGGAATAGCAGGTGCTAAATCTCGCCCCATGGAATGTACCATGTTTTGGTCAATAAAGACGATTATTATATTTTGCTTCAAACATCTAAAATGTATACAGTTATGGAACAGTCCTCGTATTTAGAAAGGAATGCTTTATACAGTCAATAATGCTTACTAAGATAAACATTCTTAAAATGATAACAGTATGAGATTGGCACGTACAGACTGGTTTACCAGTTCGTTAGGCTACATAGGCCAGGTGAAGTAAGTAAAATTCATAAAATACCACTTTATGGATGTCTATACGGTGTCTATCACAACAAGTGAGTAATTGCTCAAATTGATATAAAATATCCTGAGGACAAAGAAACAGGTTTTTGAAAGAACGCTTGTGGATTTGAATGACACTGTCCAATGGTGTTCTGATGACGAGGACTAATTGAGTCAATATGGATACCCCAAAAATAAATCTTGATAGTAACGAATACCGTCCTTCTTTAAATGAGACAATTTCAGTTACAAATATTTTTCTTAACTAGTGCGGTAAAAAAAACTTTTGAGTCTGTTATAGTCTACAGAAACTGATTAGGTTATTTCCTATAGATACCTTCATATGGGGTACTGATTGGTTACGCTAGTATCGCTATCAATAGCTTTCGTTATCACAGATATACATGGTTTATCCTAAAATATAACGATAAGAATATTCCATCTATCTAAATGTATACAGATAATTTGTAAGTTTATTTATTTTAACACGATAATCGGCAAATATCTATCTATAAATGAATATCTTAAACGACAGATATTTTATTCGTTCATCTATTTTTTTTATTTTAGTTATTAATGAAGCAAGTACTCAAAAACTGCGCATCTGCAAATTTTTAAATGCTGCTATTTGTATATAACAAATTGTGAAATACGCCTTGGTGGATATAAAAATGAAAATTTACTTGAGTAATGACCACATCTAACGTAGTTTTGTGATTAAAATACGTAAATAAACATCAGTTCTGCATTGTTTGAAGTAAGCATCTAATCCATCTTTATTTTTGATATCAGCATTATGTCTGCAAGACATGTAATCTCTGACGTCAAACAGTGAATAGAACAGTTAATTTAATCATGTACCATACCGAGAAATACGTTATTTTAGCAATTTTATATAATTAAATGATATTTTTATCACTTTAACCAAAAGTGTTTGCACATACACCAGGAAAGAAGTGCATAAATCTTATCATTTTAAAGATCAAGTTTTGATCAATACTTACTTCTTAAATGCATAGGCGTGAGCGCCAGCAGGATTTTTCACAAGGGGGGGGGCGTACATTGAAAAGTTTTTGTGAAAGTGAACCTATCCCCAAGACTTTGAAACGACACTCAAACTTTCTTAGGGGGATGAGGCAAATGTGTATGTATACACGTAACCTTCGTCATTCGGTCTTCCTTTCTCACGGCGTGCCATCAATAACCGATGAACCACTTAGTTCAGAGGAAAGATAAGGTCTTCCAGTCGCTTCACACTTTTTGAATTCCCGACAGTTCATGACGCCAATCTAAAAATAAAAAAAAACGTTTTAGTATGTGACTTAGGCCCGTATCGTCCGTCGTCCCTGCAATTGTAGGGCGCCTTTATGGCCTCCTTGATTGTCATAGTTTTCTACTTCTCCGTGTCAGCGCTCTATTTTGAGGTTAGGTCACAAACATCTATTTGCATCAAATTGTGCTTGCTTTTGACTTATATCACGTTTTATCAGCCTGAGATTTCCTACAATTTAAAAAGAAAACATATCTTCACAATAAGAGAGCGCTGACGTTGACACGGGACAAGACAGACATTTTTGAAGGAGAGAAAGCAGTATGACAATCAAGGATGCCATAAACGCGTCCTACAATTGTAGGGACGACTGACGATACGGGCCTTAGTCTACCCACAGTAAGGCTTTGGACATACTAAGCTTTTGGTCTCCGCCTCTATAGCAAAATCATTACTTTTGTATCCTTTGTTGGTATGACCTGCATGAGACCAATTGCACTCAAAAAGGCCTTCCTGGGGGATCATTTCTTGATTAGGTATCTGAAGAGACAACTGTAGGCAGTCACCAAAAAGTTCATAGCAGGACTCAACAAATTCAGAAGGAGTCATTAAATGATTTGTTTGTCCGCTAGTTCTCATAGTCTGTAGTTTGGATCAAAGTGCACTTGTTGTAAGTCAATTTTGTATTGACATTTAAATTTCTAATTATTGAATTAAACGATTTCAAGATAATGGTACTTCTTACATAATTTGCAAAGAACGGCATAAGCCTAATGAAGGTAGGTGTTTCCACCGGTAAGTATTATTATTATGTTGACACAACGCTGTCATTTCGGTAGGCCTTAGTATTCAAATAAGTCGAAAGTATGCCTAAAACTACGCACTTTTGGCGACAAGATACAATGTAAAAATATAGGAATCCTTCTAATATTCTTGAATTTGTTATTAGGACTAGACGAGCATTTTACGTGTATATCGCACAACATTCTGATTCGGATTCCTACAGACCTCGGAGGATGCAGGCATCTATCTTTCATGGGAATATGAACATATCCTACCTGCGTCAAATTCTAGGATAGCACATCAATCCATCTCCTACATAAATGTACCGTATACGCAGCTGAATACATTATTAACGCATTTGAGCTGAGATATTCACAACCGAACTTACTAATTTTACTGTTATAAAGCAGGGCGGTGGCGTTGTGGTAAACGCTACGTATCTACTAACCAGTCGTCCTCAGTTGCGCGGGTTCGAATCCCGTCCCCAGAGAATATTTCTCTTGGCTATGGATGTCGTGATTGTCCGTAGGTAGTAGACGATGTCGGACTATCGAACGTGTTACACAAGTGTTCCCTCGCTAGAATCGGTAAGACGTGTCCCCATTTCCCCTGTACTTCCCTATAGCCCCACGGGTGTTTAGACCTTAGCTCTTCGTGGTGGGTCAACGAATTAAAAAAGAAGTGACTCACCTCCTGGTTTCATGTCTCTGATGCACAACACGCAGCATTGCTCCCCACGTTGTTGAAGGTCTTCTCCATGAAGTGTATCATTTTCATTGCCTTTGGAGTAGAAAGGGCTGTAATCCCTCTAGAGAGTATGAACACATGACCCATGTTTTCTGCTCATCGTCTGCAGTGATGAACAGTAAAACTGTAACAAAATCACTGACGTCACTGTTAAAAACTTACCAGACAGACCGTAATGTTGCGTTTCTATTCCCTAAACTTTTAGTAAGTACCAAAGGTGTTTTTCAGAACCAGTTTGTAGTAACACTCAGATATCCAAGCAGATAGTAATTAGTTGCATGCCTTAACGCAGTGGTAATGCCACAGATCAATCGACACTTGAAAACTAAAGTTAGGTACTATAAAATTTCTTTATGAGAAGCGGTGTGATCTATGATTGGTACAGGGTGGCCAATATATAACTGACTGATTTCAATTGCGTGCCATTTGTGATACTCGCATTTCAGTAGGTGCCGTCGTAGTAGTTGTTTACAGCACGTGTGTCCAATTCCAAATACTGTAGAGCAGCTGAAAAACAATATTACGGAAGCAATTGAAGATATTCCTCCCGAAACCTACCAAAAAGTGAAGGAAAATGTAATCAGGAGGGCTCAGGTTTACACGGCTTCTAGAGGCGGAAATTTGTCTGATATTATTTTCATACATAATTTCTAAGTTTCAATAAAACATAATTAAGGTGAAAAAAATGGTCGTATTTTAGTTCATTTCACAAATATTCAAGATATAAACCAGTCAGTTACCGATCAGCCACCCTTGCTGGCCCGTACATGCAGCCTAAATCTCTTATATTTGCTGTATGTTTTTAAAGTATGTGGCCCTATTTGGTCCTCAAACTCCTTCAAGACGTACGAGTACTTCTTAGATAGTAAAAAGTCGATCACTTGTTTAGGCTAGTAACTATTAGCTTCTGCACTGACACCCTACACCGACTAAGGGTTATACAAAATAACTGTACTATAAGAGATCCGATACGCGGCGACAAAAATGACCCATGGACTTCGTATTTCAGATAACGTAGACAAGCCGAGGTTCCGGTATCTTAAGTGTTTAGTCTTTAGAGCAGAAGCACCCCAAATAAGTCCATTATTAATATCTATAGACCGCACGTGCTTTTTTTTCGAAGAATTTTACATTTTGTGTAGTTGTTAAGTGACAGGACTGGAAAAAATCAATGCTCCGTATCGGGATATTAGTTTAAAGTTGTGAGTGACTGTGATGCTTCCTGTGTAAATTATATTGCGAACGTTTTCGAATGCGTATTTACTTCAAAAGTGAAAAGAAGGACTAGATTCAACAAAAATGACGAATAATTCCAGTGTATTTTTACAAACCTTGATGTATATGATGAACCAGAGCATCATACAGCAAGAAAGTTCTTATAATTACTATTATATGCAAATAGGAAAAGGTAGGTGATTACGAAGTAATTGTTTATCTGTCTCTCAAGGTACCCAGTGTTTAGTTTTAAAGGAGCACCGACACTAGATAGAACATTAAAATTGGTTTGACATTTCATCCAAGTTTTGAGCTACTTTGTACAACGAAAACCATGTCAGCAATCTGTCTGTCCATCCATTCCCTCGTAAGCGCAAATATCTGCCACTGATGAAATTTTTTATAGTACTTAATTGCTTGACTTGTAGCAATTTTTCATTATAAGCATAATTAGCAAAAACAAAAAGAATATTAGAACGTCTTAAATGAAATTCATGTATTACAGGCTGTTACCTGCGATATCATCCTACACTCAAATTTATTAAAGTAACTAAAACTTTAAAATTAACACATTGGCTCAAACCAAATTTTACGTTGTAAAAAACTCTTGGCGCCCATGTCACTAGTACATTCTTAGTTTAACTCTACTCTATCTTTAAAGTATTGCTAGTGTTAGGAATCTAGCTGGATTCTCAAACTCGCAAGTACCCTTTAACCCTCATAATACGGCCCTGTGCAAAATCCATTCTTAACTGTCATCTACTGTCTATAAACTACATCCCTGTCAAATTACCTCCTGTATAAAAACAAATGACTTTCATACAAACTTGTAAATGCCTCTACCCGCTTCAATCCGGCCCTGTCACAAAATTCGTTCTTGGCTGACATGTTTCGTCCTTTCTGCCAAATTTTATGTCGATTAACACTTTTTAAACAGAGAAAACCAATTTTTTCTGACGAGAAAAATGTCATAGATAAAAGGAGTATGCGATAAGAGGGAAAAAATACACACAATACACACAAATAATAACCTTTTTCTCAGCCCTGTTCATTTATAAAAAAAAACAGCCTGATGAAACTATACAGGGAAAACGAAATTTGTCTGGCGACTTGAGTTTAATGTATACGGGAGAGACGCGCGAGCAGTGTGTATCAACACATGTTAGAAAGAGATAGATGCCGGCTGAATAACAAAGGTCATCACTAAATTGCCTAGCAACGGTGACACTGGAGGTCATGCAATCTGCCACGTTGACAATATATTACACCAGCACAGGCTTCTACAATAGGTTAGGTAACTGTCAAACCCAAGAAGGAGGTCTGTTGGAACATTTTGACTAGATTCACTTATTTATTTCAATGTTGATGCACCTTTGTGTTTTAATTTATTTTAGAATTATGACTGGTTTCCACCGATTGTGATAAAATCAACACATTCTGAGTTACTGTTACGTTTTGCGTCAGCGGGCGATCGGAAAATGTAACAAATACCATTACGCAATACAAATTATCACCGCGCGTGTACGCAGGTAAAAACCATTTCGAAACAGGACGACAGCCCTCACTGAGCGCTAGATGGGTACTGACCAAAACCGCTCATCCATAATCATGGAGGTGGAAATCTTGCCTTAAAATGTACGAAATGCGGTGTTGCCAAGCGAACCGATGATGCAATGTTGCAGAATTTGTGACGATCCTAAACCTTTCATTTCGACCTGAAATGGAACGCGTATATTCAACATGCATCTTAATTCAAGAAACTAGTGTAACATATTGGCAACGCGCTGATGAGCTTCGCTATGTAGCCGGTTTCTATCGCTTTCTAACATCTGTGTCTATACACACTTCTCTCTCGTACTCATTGAACTCAAGCCGTCAGACGTATTTGGTTTTCACTGTATATGTATCCGCAACCCTCCTTAACCCTAGGTTAGTCGCGTCTCTTATCCGCACATTATTAGTCGCGTGGGTGACAAGTGTCAACCATCCTAAAAAACAACCTATACAAGATTTTTCCAAAAATATTTATTAAATAAGAAACAAGATATTCTCTATAAGCCTTGACATAAAATATAGGTTGATTTTAACAACAAAATATATTTAAAACATAAGATAACTGTGAATTACTACTTCAGTCGTTGTTTTCATAACATCGCACACAAATTTCTTTTAGGTGGTCATTGCAAGCAAAATTTTGACACTGCGCGCAAAGTTTTCTAGTTGTTTTATCTCGTGCTCTTCCGCAGTAGTAACAGCGCCCTCTTGCTCCTCTTCGATCTCTTTGTTCAACTACAGAAGTTGAGGGTTCCAAACCCAGCAATACCATTGACCTGCGGCGAAGTTCCCGTGGAATTTGTGAAATCTAAGCTCTTCGTTTTATTTGTGGTGTCAACATATCCCATGCTAAGCTTTGCAAGAATTCAGTTCGGCGTAATTTTCCCTCGATTTGTTTGTTGAGTTTATAAATTATCATAGCATTTACAGCGGAAAAATTTAATAAATTATAAAATACAACCATAGGCCAACGTCTCGTATTTCTTGCTACATTACTTTTTTTGGCATATTTGGTCTACTAAATCTACTCCAATCTTGGTACTGTTGTAAAATGTTATAATATCCGGCTTTTGATATTCTCCTGTGTCTTCACTGATTGCACTATCGTGATGCATGGTAGAAACTGCTAGAACTGCTTTATTCTTTTGTAGACAGTAAGAAACAATTGTACAGTTTTCCTGGAATCCAAAAATTGAAGTAAATTTATCCCGGTCTTTTTGGGGAAGAAACTCCTTAGGAATTTCTCTTTTATTTTTTCTGAGAGTACCTACGTATGTTAATTTCTTTTCAGTCAGCAGTTCGTTGACTAATGGAATACTAGTGAACCAGTTATCTCCTGTGATGTTTCTATTTGTACCCTGAACTGGTTCCACCATCCTCATCACAATATCTTTGGCATTGTTACTTTGCTGATATGGACCTGGAGGTTGCAATCCAACATACGTTTCCAGTTTCATAGTATAAGCTGTTTTAGCATCAACCAAAGCAAACGTTTTAATGCCATATTTACTTGGCTTATTGGAGATGTACTGGCGGAAAGCTGCACGACCTCTAAACGCAAGCAATTGCTCGTCTATAGTTAGATATTCACTCGGTGAGAAATATTTCTCAAAATTATTGGTAAATAGTTCAAACACTTCCCTAATTGCTGCCATTTTATCAAGTTCTTTACGCATGTTACGGTCATTGATGTTGTCAAATCTCAAACATCTCAAAAGGAAACGGAACCTTTGTTCACTCATAGTAAGATAACATGATTCAATGCCATTTCCCTTGGAGTTATCCCATAGTAAATAAATATTTTTACGAGAACATCTCATGGTGCCTATAAGGAACAACAATCCAATAAATGCCCTTATTTCTATCTCATCAGTACTCCTTGCATCTCTGCCCCTTGTAAATTCTTGACGTGTTTTCTCTATATAAATATTAGTGCACGCTGTAATTGTTTTGAGAATATTGTCGTCTAAAAAGAGTTCTAAATCTGCTACTTCTGTTTTCACTTCTCGTGCTTTACCTTTGGGTCCTGGTAAATGAATAATAATGTTATGGGACCTTGTTTTCACATTTCTTGGAGGATTCGCTTTTCTCCATTTCGTTATTTTGTCCTTCCCAATGTAGAAACTAGAAGAATCTAAAGGCACGTCTTCGTCACTTTCAACTTCTTCACTTTCCGCAACCTCTTGTTCCGATTCTGTATTATGCTCACTCTCTGTCAGTATATTTTCTTCCTCTTTGTCACTTTCATCTTCATCCTTAGAGCTTTCACTCAGATCACTTTCATCACTTAGTTCATGGTACCACTTCAGCCATACATTGGGATCATTACTGGTCTCTACTTTTCTTTTTTTCTGTTCAGACATGGCCTTGCTACTACTTCCAAATATATAAAGCAAAAATACCTTAGCATAGGGAGAAAAAATATTAAAAATTGAATTACCTTTGCCACAGTACAACAACACCTTAATAATAATTTAACAACGTAGAAGGTCGCGCGGGGGACACTTGTCAACCATTCAGCTTTGGTCAGCGATATCTCCACTAAACACCCACAAGCCGTACTAAATATTTGACGGCACAGACATCTATCATAACATGAAAGATACTCGGAGCGATGTTGCCAAGTGAGCTGAAACATTTAAATAGTGGCATATTAAATGAAAGTGGGTGACGATTGTCACCCGCGCGACTGACCTAGGGTTAATCCAGCCTTGTCGCGAATTCCGTTCTGAGCTGACATGTTCTGTCCATTAAATACATATCCGCTAAATTTCGTGTAGCTTTCGAGATACATTTTTCCACGCTCTCTCATTTATAATATCATTAGTTAGTTTGATAGGGATAGTGATTGGAGGTTTTCAAGATTTTTGTTCAATACAGGGAGTGAAACTGGAAAAAGTAGGATGTCTGATTTTTCTTCCGCTTTGAACATAAAAAGACAAATGGCAAATATGTTCAAAATCAAAAGCATTTGAATAATCATTTTAGGGTTTGGACATAGATGCTACCTTCTTTCTGGCTTCTAGAAGTTATTAGAAGTTGCAATAATTACTGGCTAGGAAGCATTGTCCATTGACCAATTACGTGTGATGATTTCGCAAAATTCGTTATTTTATCTTTAATTACATACATGCGGAAAAGTCATGCTTTACAGCAATGTTTTTCCCGCCGTCTTGTAAACAATTTTCCTTTACGTCATCTTACAAAACATTCATCAGGATGTTCGTATCACACAGTTCCTAAATTTATCTTTGGTCAATAACGTAATTGATTTACATAATGATGCAAAAACACAGTTAACTTCCCTCAAATTCATATATGAACGTATTCTCAAATATAATAGTTCTGCACCACCCCTTATCTATGACTCTCCACGGCATACTATGCTAGTGTTGAGATTGTAAGGATCTTGTAAACCAAAAACCAATTATATTTTACAAATATATTATATTTCGATGAATTTTAACGAAAACCATACTTCTCAGATCCTGGTAACGCATCCAAATGCTATGGAACCTATGGGTGTTTCGAGCTGAATTACCCTTGGACTTCAGAAAGCAGACCAGTCTCATTATATCCTGAAGATTTATTAAAGGTAATGAGAGTAATAAAAGGAAATTGGATGATCGTTAAGTATACTTACAGAAAAAGGAAAGCTGTGATTTGAAATTGCATTTGAATCGGTCAGTCCAAAAACCACTTAAGCCCATACCGACATGCTTTTTTTTTAACTGAAAACGCTTCATTAAAGGTAGCTGCGTATTCTAGGCATACATCCTGTAAGACACTACAATCCTTCCCCTTCAAATGACACTTCGTTTAGTGCAAAAACATCGTAAGCCCGGGACTTACATGGTTTTTGCACGCACTACAAACGGTGGGTATTTGCATGGGTCATCTCAAAAACAATACCTGTATATCCCTGCTTTAGTTTCATGTTTATATGCTATATACACCAAAATATCAAATTTAACTTAACTAACTACAAAATTACAGGCCTACGACTGACTTTGCCCGGAATCACTTACATAAGAGTTTTCTTGTTTCCTTCCTAAGCCATCGACTCAATTCTTCTCATTTGAATGGATGAGAAGGCGCTCCAGATATACGCGAAGTATTTTGAATAGCATTTCATATAGATACGAGGTCTGTAAATTAGGTGATGAAACTGGCAACGTAGCGATCGATCTGGCAACATTGGAGGCGCCGGGCTTTGAGGGGAGACAGGGGAACATGCGATCCGCCTTCAGTACAAGTTTGAACTCGCTCGGGTCATTTGATTATCGGTAACGACTTTTTTTCCTATTGTGTTCTACAAACGACGGACATCAATTTCGGTGTGCTATCAGGTTTTTCTTCATAATTGGGCACAATTCAACTAAACCTTCTGCTAAACTTCAGAAGGTCTACGGAGATAGTCTTTTGTCAAGAGCCCAGTTTTTTCGGTGGTTTAATGCATTTTCTGCGAAGCCTTCATCTTCAAGAACCGATGAAAATATCGACAGAATTCAGAATCTTGGGTGTTCAGATCATCGGTTGACAGTTCGAATGATCGTGGAAGAATTAAATTTGATTCTGAACACCGAACTGGTCGTATGCTCCTTGTCACACAGTAATGTGATTATACGAGTTTTTGGCCAGTAAAAACATCCATGTGGCTGCAAGTCTCCTTCTCCTCCTGACTTGAATTCTTGTAACTTTAAAAAAATATTTATAATCTAACATTTGTTTAATTTCTCGTAATAAGGTACCTATAGTACTTCGTCATATCTTTGACTTACCCTGTACAACGAGTGTAGGTGTCTTCAAATTTTTAAATTCGCTTGTTTATGACATTCATCTATTTCCTCTGTACCCTTCAAATTGTAATTATATTTGAATAAAAAAAAATAAAATAGCAAATGTGTAATTACACGCACAAATATATACATATGTATTTCAATGTGTAATTTTTTTGTTAAAAATATTTAATTTATTCATTTCGTTGCCTGGTAGCCTGGAAGGAAGTTCGATTTATGGTTTAAATGTAAACCAAAAAATTTGACTTACCCAGGTATTCGCTTTGCCCGGGTTTTCCCTATGTAACTTAAATATATTAAAACTAGCAAAATTGAAACACATGGTATATTAATAAATCAATATTTAAGTGGTAATAAATACAATTAATTGTGATCCGTTTGCTTAAGTTTAAGCGGTTTTTTGGGCTTTTGCCAAAATTACTAATAATAAACTAACTGTAAAGGTTATTCGAAATTTCAATCTTGTAGAACTCAAATAGTACATTAAGCTTGAAAAAGATCCTTAAAACTGGTTTATTTGTCAGTGATAGTTTCTACTGTCTCTTGAAAAACTCAAACCATGGGACATACGAGGTTTGATTTTTATTTTATTGCAGATTGAACCGACGTTTCCAACATACACGAGGAATAATCCAAATCAAGCAAAGTACTTTGATCTAAATGATTTCAACTATGTCGAACAGATCGACTTCGATGCTACTAAGCCGATTTTTGTCGTGACCCATGGATATCTTGAAGGAGGGGGTATCAAATGGGTAAGACTGTTTCAGTACTAGAAAGTCAAGGAATCCCAGTAGGGGTGAAAATAGGAAAATTTGCATTTTCACTGCTATACTGCTGGTACTAGTCTGTATACTTCGAATATTGGCATTGTGCAACAGGCTACTTGATTCTTACCTAATTTCATAGAATAAATGAGTTCTCAAATTGAGACTTAAACGAGACGATAGTCTGCGTAGTAAAATGTAAAATATGTTCCGAACAGAAGAAATGCGTTTATTTCGCTGGGCACTCTAATCCACAGCGTTCCTGCGGTCTTTATCGATGTGTTTTTACATTCTCGGACAATACAACGATAATTGTTATACAGGGTGGTGCATCGAAAACGAAACATACGCATTTACTGGCAGCTCAGTTTTTTTTTGAAAAACGCTCAGACCGGTCGATTTTGTTTTCGAGCGGGACACAAGTTTGGAAAAAATCATGTTAACACGTGCAGCCCCCTGGGCGGGGGTGACACCAACCCTAAAATCTTAAATGCAAAGGGGGTGGAGTGATACCTTATTTTAAAGGTCTCTCAATTCCCTTTATAATGATATAAAATTAATGTACTTCAGTTCAGTATTTTTGAAGATTTATTGATTTAAAGCTTAAAGTTGACTTTAACCCTTTACTCGCGAGCACGGTATCCTGTACCGCTATTCAAAATTCAACCTTCCATAACTGCGGTCAGAATGAACTCATGACCTTGAGCCCCCACCTAGCTTCAGTATATGGTGTGATGTCGAATTGGGAAAAGCGGCGCTGTAATTAGTATTCTCAAAATCGATTTTCGGAAGTGATACTTTGAAGCCTGGCGGTCCGTCATACCGATTGTCGCGTATAGCGTAGAACTTTCGGATACACGTCCAGTCAAGGAAATATTAGTGTGATTGAGTCGTGGTAAGTTTTTTATCTTATTTTTATTTGTTTACGTGAAAAATGGCTTCGTATCTAAAACAGTTCAGAAGGTAAAAATAAATAGTAGTGCTTAGTACAAAATATTTTATGTGAATCAATATATATTTGTGCGTAAAAAAATAAATTTTCACAGAGTTGAGTATGAGAGCTGTATGCTAATATTTCGTATTCTGGAATATGTTATTATGGTATTTATTTTTTTCAAAATTTGCGTTATTGAAATAACATATTATATTCGAATCCAGTGATTTTGTGAATCAATTCCCAAAGTTTGTTTTTATTTCAGATCATGGCATCTGGCTTAGAGTGAGTAAAGTTTGGTGACAAAGACTATGAGCAAAAGCTCAGAAAATGGTTCGATGAATTGGAATCTGATGACGAACAAAAAGTCCCTTCTGATTTAGAAGTTTCCAATGACGAAACATTGCAGGAAGATGAAATTATAGTTCTTCCACTTTTGAGCAAGAAGATTCGAATTCGAGCCGCGATAATGTGCAAAGTGATCATGTTACAGGTGTAGTCAGTTATAAAGGTAAAAACGGTTATATTTGGAAGTCCGAAGAACCCAATAAAGCTCTAAGAACGCCCAAACATAACATTATAATCAAATTGCCCAGTCTTAAACCAACAGCAAGTCGTTTGGGGAACAGTCCTGATGTTGGTGAAATTTGGAACCTTTTATTCGACAACGAGACGCTAAATGAAATCGTATTGCGAACAAATGAAAAATTGGAAATAGTAAGATCTACCCACAAGAACTCTAATACCACAGATTACAAGAATTCTAACTTTATTGAAATAAGAGCTATAATCGGTCTTCTTATGCTAACATCTACGTATATATTCCGGTCGAACCATGAAAATATGCTATCATTATTTTCAAATACGTGTACAGGTCGTCCCATATTCAGAGCAGTAATTTCTTCCAAAAGATTTGAAAAGTAGCCCTTAGCAATATTTTATAGACTGATAGATATATCTACCAATAATGCATTCGTTTTATTTCTTCATTACAAAGACATTACACCAAAATCCAGACGTCTGTTTATTGAAGAACTAGCGATGCAACTCGTAAAGCCTCATATGGTAAAGAGGTTTGAAAATCCAAAATTGAACAAAGAACTTCAAGCTCTTATCAAAGGCGCTCTTGGAGTCGACGATCTTAGGAACGAACCATCAACGTCAAGAGACGAGCGGCTAGAAGTGAAGAAAACTTGGTTTTTGTGTCCATATCAGAAGAAGAGAAAGACGTTTTACAAATGCTACTCTTGTCAGCAACCGATTTGCCTCGAGCATGCCAGCAAAATGTGTAAGAACTGTGTCGCCGACCAAGAAGATCACTGAAAACTAGCAATCTTTTGTCTAGAATGTCATTATTATTCAGCTAATTTTTTTTGTTTTGCTTTATTCTGTAAAAAAATTAATAAAACCTTCAAATATTTACACTATGCTTTTAATTTTATATGTAAAAATCTAAAGCGGTATCACATACCGATACTCGCGATTAACGTTAAATTAATCAATCTCGCGGGTTAAGGGTTAATAGATACATTAGATTAGTTTGTACTACTTTCAGAAGAAATTTGACTAAAAGAATTTACTTAATAAGTAAATGCTTTTCTGCACTACGCCCATGGTTTGTTTATCATTTTGTTGTTGAAAATAGCTATTGGAGTCTTTTTTGTGGCAAAAAAGTTATTTCTTGAAGAAAGATAAGGAAATATCTCGTACTTATTTTAAATAGGAATTTAGTACATAGCTTGCGATTGATTTGACCAAACTTTGTTGCTTAAATAACTTGTAATGCTTTGTTACATAAATTAACCATGGTATATTCCACAGCAGAAAGAGTTGAAATTATCGAAATATTTTTCGCTAATAGAACAGCAGAAATATTTAATGAGCGACACGAAAACAGTAACGTGCATCGAAAATGTGTTCAAGAACTTGTAGCTAAATTTCGGGAAACTGGGTCAGTCGCCAATAAAAAACGCAACATTGAAAATCCCATAACGAACAAAGCAATAGAAGTGGGGGTTTTAGGGCAAGTTTATGTAGATCCTACGCTAAGTACCCGCAAAATGGAGACTGTGTGTGGTGTTAGTCGACGTACTGTCCAACGGGTTCTAAAGGCACATAGTTTTCATCCGTATAAAATTCACCTGGTACAAGAACTTAATGAAGACGATTTTGATCGGCGATTACAATTTTGTGAAGATATGAGTAACCGAATTATAAACGATGAACATTTTCTATTCAACACTTGCTTTTCCGACGAATGTTCCTTTTTCTTAAATGGCGTAGTAAATCGTCATAACTGCCGATATTGGTCCGATTCTAATCCCAGAATTTATCATGAGGTTCATACACAGCAGCCACAAAATTAAATGTTTAGGCTGGTATTTTTGGCGAATAGGTTGATGTTCCAACTGGATGGTGCCCCACCACATTACGCATTACGTGTCCGACAATATTTAGATGAGACGTTTCCAGATCGATGGATTGTAGAAGAGGTGCCATTGAATGGTCCCCAAGATCCCCAGATTTATCACCTTTGCATTTCTTTATGTGGGGTCATTTAAAAAGCAAAATCTATGCTACTCAGCCAACATCATTAGAAGACCTGCGACAAAGAATTGTGAATGGGTGCCTTCAAATTACTCCTCAAATATTGCAAAATGTGCGGCAACGTTTTGACCAAAATCTTTATTATTGCATGGACAGTCATGGTGGCCATTTTCAACATTTGCTTGCCTAACGGGTCAGTTCATTCTTTATTTTTAAATTACTTTGCTGCCAAATATATTGATCTCCACTAATGATGATGCATTAGTTTTATTTAAGCTTTAAATCAATAAATCTTCAAAACTACTGAACTGAAGTGCATTAATTTTATATCATTATAAAGGGAATTGAAAGACCTTTAAAATAAGGTATCACTCGAACCCCCTTTCCATTTAAGATTTTGGGGGGCTGCACGTGCTAACGTGATTTTTTGCCAAACTTGTGTCCCCCTCGAAAACAAAATCGACGGGTCTGAGCGTTTTTCAAAAAAAACTGAGCTGCCAGTAAATGCGCCTGTTTCGTTTTCAATGCGCCACCCTGTACGTTTCATGTAAACTAGTGAAAGTCATGTTTATATTGGTATATTTAAAAGTTTGAGAGGTTATGCTGCTGTCAGCTGTAGTTTGCAAATAGTATGGCTTCAGAGCACATGAATATGGGCCAAACATGGCGGACAGCGAAAGATATACTTTTTAATTAAAGTTTTACGGTATTTTAGGCCTGTAAAAATATAGTTTGATTTTTTTTTTGATCTAATAGAACAAATATTACCTAATTAAGGCCTACTTAAAAAAGTGTCAACTTGAGTAATGAGTTTCCCGCTTTGCAACGAAATTCATTGTAACATATTTTTTAGACTTCTAATGATAACCTTTTTTATGAACCTAAACATTTTCTAGCTAGGTTATATCAGACCAAGACAGTTCAACTTTCTTAACAATCAGTCCAAACGGAGGATTCAGAGATTTTCATTAAGCCGTTGACGATTTCTATTGCAGTTTCTATTAGAACTTGTGCGATATAAAAATCCAAATATTTAATTATTGCTATATGAAATAGTAAAACAAATGTTTGAGAAAGAAACAAACTTGAACGAAGGTATCTTAAATTCAAATCTAAAGTAGGTAAGGGGATACAATCAATGTGATTTCTTTCATTGTTTGTGTAGTAATACTTTTTTATGTTAGACGTCAAATCCGATGCTGACAGTAACAAATCACAAAGAAAATACTTAAGAACTGTAACGCTGAGTCAGCTGCCAGGAAGCCTTCTCTTGGTACCAATATCTAGATATCTACAAAATCTTACGGAGAATTTAGTGATTTCGAAGAAACTTTTTTGGCAAAAGGATTTTTCAACGCATAATAATTTTGCAGTTTAACCGAACGTAAGAACTACAACTCTATCAGTTATTGGCAGAAAATCTTCTTTTGGTGCCAATTTCCGGAGAACTACAAAACCTTCTGGAGAATTTTGTAATTTTTCATTTTCGGTAAACTTATTTTTAGCCCATGATTTTTTTGTTGTACTGAACTTAAGGACTGTAACGCTGAGCCAGTTTTGCCAGAAAGTCCTCTTTTGGTATCAATTTTCTAAAATCCACAAAACCTTCATGATAATTTTGTGGTTTCGAAGACACTTTTTCGACAAATTTTTTTTATCGTATAATAGTTTTGCAATTAAGCAAGTCCCAACTGTACATTGGCAGGATAATTAATTATCTCAGTCAAACTGATTATGAAGGGATCAAAAAAAAATGATTTTGCTTTTTCTGTGCTGAAATATGCTCTCAAACGACTGTACTAAGCATTTTATTTTAGACTCGTACTTGAAATAATTGACAGTCGCAATGTTAAGTTTCTCTTTCAAATGACTTGATGTGGGAAAAATGTCAATATTTTCTGTCGCTAACTTGACTGAAAAAAAAAATAATTTTACTTTGAATTTGCTTATCAAATGAACCCAGTCGGAAGTGAAATGCATGACCATTAATTACTTCAGTCAAACTGAAAGCAGGATTTTAAAAAAAATGTTTATTTTGTTTTTTTTTCTACTGCCAAGTTCCTCAAATATGCTCTCAAACAACTGAAATAAACTTTTTATTTTAGATTCGTACTTGAAACTTGAAACAATATACTGACAGCAGCTATGTTGAGCTCCTTTTTCAAACGATTTGGTATGGGAAAAAAGTTCAATATTTTCTGAGGCTAAGTTAATTAAAAAATTCAATTTTGCTTTGGATTCGCTTAACAAATGAACCTAGTCGGAAGTGAAAAATGTTTTTCACTTGGCGGAAATTTTGTAACTTACTTGCGCGCAGTGTTGTCATATCTACCAACTTTTAGGTAGATCTACCTATTTTGCCTTTGTTCTACCTCCCTGTCTACCATGCTCAACCTTAGTTCTAACTATTTTATAGAAACACAATACACTTATCTTTTTTGCAACCAGCATCAGACTAGAATCATTTGTGTAACACGTAACAAATCTGAATGAATTTTGGCAGTTTACTCTTGACTTTACTCTAACAATTGACAATGATCTAACGATTATAACGGTAAATACCCCTTTCAGTTGGTCCAGCACTGGTATTATGTAAAAAACCTATAAAACGTCAAAAAAATCTATATGTCATCTTGCAGACTAGGTAGTTTTTAGGGTGCAGACAGTCATTCAATGCTTGCTCACTAAGATCGTTGTGAGCGTCCATCTATGGAGAAGTAGCTCAACTACACGCATTATTGGTTGCATATAACCTATAAAATGTCATCTTATAGACTAGGTAGTTTTTAGGATACAGTCATTCCACGTTTGCACACTAGGATCGTTGTGAGCGTCCACCTATGGAGGAATAGCTCAACTACATGGATTGTTAGTTGCATATGTTTTGTGAAGCCGAGTAGCCTACAGTTTTCATCTCTGAGAAGAAAGTTGGTTGAATGGCAAGATCGCATCTGGATGATTGTGTGTATTGGTCTGGATGCTTATAAAATCAGTGTAATTTGCTGTGTGAGAAAATCATTACTGAATATGCTGCCAATCAAGAATATGTATTAGCTGTGCCCGACGGGTTATTTATATGTTGTCCTTTCTGAAGACAGGTCATGTTCAAAGTTATAAAACACGATTACTTTACGTTTTTTTTTGTGCTTTCAAAAACTTTGAGGAGAATTACGGGAAATCACAACTGTTAGCATGTATATGATTTGTAGTTTGACAGTGTACAATGAATATAAGCATTTCTTATCTCTTTCATCACTTTTCAAGATACGAAAAACCCGCGTCGTGCGATTGGGCACTGGTTTTGTCAAATATGACCACTTTGTCACTAAATGTCAACGTCAATTCTATAGATTATCGAGTATAAAATATCCTTTCGAAAACGTGGAAAGACTGTAAATAATATATATTCAGGGTGTCCGCAAAGATGGGGTTTTCCTTTACACGACGTGTAGATCTTGAAAACATAAGCAATTTTTCTTAGTACCATATACACCAATGTCTTAAGGGAACCGAGGTAAAGGGCTCTGCAACATCAAAAATATCTGAATACCGTCCTGTAGCCGCGACTCGCGACATCCCCGAGTGGTACTAGGACACTAGCTCAACCCGACGACAGAACTGGGTCGGGGTCAGTGTGTCAGATCAGTATGGAACCTTCAACCGACGGTTACGGTCACGCGTGTAGAGGTAAACGAACCCGTATAATCGATTGCGTTTCAAAAAACAACAAGCACTAGACACGTGGCTAGAGAAGTGCAAGTATCAAAAACTAAAGTGTGGCAAACGCTGCGTGAAGAGGGGCTGTATCCGTTTCACGTCCAACGTGTACAAGCCCTTCAACCTGATGATTTTCCAGCAAGAGTGCGGTTTTGTGAGTGGTTGTTGCATCAACATGACAATAATCCGGACTCTTTGAAGTGCATATTGGTGACAGACGAATCTACGTTCATGCGTAATGGGGTGAATAACTTTCGCAACACTCATGTTTGGTCAGTAGAAAATCCGCACGCTGTCCGTCGGGCACATTTTCAACAAACATTTTCGGTGAATGTTTAGGCTGGCATGGTCAACGGTATGCTCATTGGACCATTTATTCTCCCAAATCGATTGGACGGGATGCAATACCTAGACTTTTTACGCAACATTTTGCCTTCCTTGTTAGAAGATGTGCCATTAAGTGTAAGACAATCAATGTGGTTTCTGCACGATGGTCATATTTGTTACCTCTGTTCGTGGTCTGCACCACCGCCGGCGTCTGCTCGGTAGCGCATCAGCTGATTTCATTTTCCGTTGGAGCGGTATGATTTCGGGCAGAGACGTACTTAGCTCTTCTCGTCAACTGGAGAGTGAGTACTTTTTCCTTTATTTTTTTTTACTTGGTCCCGCTCGTTTCACTACACATTACCTTTGTTATTTCAAGGGTAGTTGTTTCTGAAAAGGAAAACCCCAACTTTGCGGACACCCTGTATAAGTAAACGATATAAAAACCTGTCAAAAAATGTACTTTGCACAAGTACTCTAAACAAACACAAGCTTTTATACATTTTTAACCCCAAAAATCCACTGAATCTGGGCTGGTAGATCTACTGATTTTCATGTTACACTTCAACCAATATATGGCACTTATTCTAGCTACTCTCTAAAATCACTTTTAGCAACACTGCTTGCGCGGGCCATTTAAAATTCTTCAAGCGTGGGGTTGAACAGCCTTGAAGAATTTACACTTAAAGTAACACCCAACGACAAAATATGTTAGATTTGACCTTGACCTCACTTTTCCTTACAGATATCAAAATTCGTGGAGGCGCTCTTAGACCTCATGGACTGTACTGTAATCGTGATAGACTGGCACGGAGGCAGTAGCCCACCGTATACTCAAGCTGTAGCCAATATCAGGCTAGTGGGGGCAGTTACAGCTCATTTGCTGCACGATATATCCGCGTATTCCGGTCCCCAAGGACTCAGCCACGTTCATCTTATTGGACACTCACTTGGGGCACATTTAAGTGGGTATGTTGGATACACTGTACAAAAGGTGAGAAAGATTATCTTCTAATTCGTTCAAAATGGACTAGCTCGGTATTTCACATCTTTTAAATATAGAGCCATTTTTAAATTACACACACTAATTATAAAAATTCAATTCAAGAACGTTCAGCATATTTAAAAAAGAGGCTTAGGCATACCCAACCCTGGTTGGTCACTATTTTTGGTATTATTTTAGTGAGTCTATGTCATTTTTGGTCAAAATCATTAAACGATGTGTAAGTTGTTAGAAAATATATTAAAATAGGAGAATTGATCTACTCGTTCCTTTATTTTCAGATGTTTAACTTAACTTTAGGGAGAATAACAGCCTTAGATCCAGCAGAACCTCATTTTTCCAAGACCGAACCACCAGTTCGCTTGGATAGAACCGCTGCACAGTAAGTATTTTTAAATGATTTTGATTAAATTTCGGTTCACATTCTAGTTCTACAGTTCACACTTGTGCTGTCTGGATAAGATCTCAAAAATGTTGAATGTGCGTGGTATTAAGTTACTTGTCAATTGTCAAAATAGGTGAATGTGCGTATGTGTGATTACACTGATAAACAGAGGATTTGTGACATGACAATTTTTGGGTGTATCTTATGTATTTTGAGACCCTTAAATCAAATCTAAAAACAGAATTTTTATATCACCCACAGATACTCAGTAACATCTTTTTTTATGAATTACAATATGTAACATCTCATATTGCGTTTATTTGTAGACTAACAGCAGCCGAGTCAGAAACGTTTTCTGTGTTGAAGAGTACTGAGATGTTCTGAGTACTGTTAATTTTTGTTAAACGGTCTGTTGTTTTTAGTTTATTGTGATCGAGACTAGCTTTATGGACAATGCCTAGAAATTGTGTAAATAGTGCGAACAGTTTTTGTTATGTGTGCGGAGAGCTAACTTTTAAATTCCAAAAACGTACTTTTACTCCGCTTGTGTTGAAAGCATACGAACTTTATTTTGGAATTAAAGATAGCGACCAAGATGGGGTTCCTCATATATAATAATAATAATAATAATAAAATGTCTTTATTAGGCACATTAAATAAACTACAACATAATGTGACCTCTACGTAGGCGAAGTCTAGCTCTTGGCTACTCTACTTAACCTACCCAAATAATAAATGAAATACTCAATCAAAGGAAACTTTGACAAGCAGCAAAAGACGCTTCAAAACAATGAGCTTGATAGCTTCCTGACATACATAATATATACACACATATATTACGTAAAAATAAAATAAAATATAAGAATTAAAAACTAACTTTTCCACAATTACTACAATGACAAATAAATCTGTTTCACATGCTTACGAAATCTGTTTACTGGCCAATCCTTTATATTGTCATCTAATTCGTTATAAATCAGGATAGCATTGTAAGTGTATGAACTACGAAATAAAGTTGTTTTATACATAGGGATCTCTAGTCTTTTTTTGTGTCTGAAATCAATGTCTGAATTATTTCGTCTGAAAACAAATTTCTCATAAAGATACAAGGGGGATCGAGAAGATATGATCTTATGTGCTATATGATACTTGCAAGCATTTTCTATACACATCCAACCAAGCTGAAATCTCTTTAAGGAAACATGATCATACTTCTTGAGATTAAATACAAATCGACAAGAAGTATTTTGGAGTTTTTGGAGTCTTGCTTTTGTGATAGAATCAAGACAATGATAGAACACAGTGCTACAGTAAAGTAAGCTTGGAAATATAAAAGCCTCACATAACTTTTTTCTAACTTTAAAATTCAAAATAGAGCGATTGACATAAAAACACTTCAAAGTTGCATAACATTTTTTTTAAGACAGACGAAGCATGCTCCTTAAACCGTAAAGTATAATCAATAATCAACCCTAAATTTTTTGTAGTATTTACGACAGCTAGACGCTCCTTGTCGACTTTTACATCAAGAGAATTCAATATAGTGTTACGTTTGACAGCAGGACAAAAAAGCATCACTGAACACTTATCCTTATTGAGCTTAAGATTGTTACCATTTGAGTATCCTACTATTGCCTCCAAATCATCATTAAGCTCATTGATTGAAGTATGTAAAGTGTTACTATTAAAACTCTTATATATCTGTGTATCATCGGCATAGCACATCACAGAAGAGTTTTTCACAGAGCTACCCAAGTCTATAGTATAAATTAAGTACAACAAGGGCCCTAAAACTGAACCCTGAGGGACACCTGATGTTATATCAATCGGACTAGATACAGTGTTGTCTATCTCTACTACTTGTTTACGATTTGAAAGATATGTTAGAAAAAACATTAGAGGTATGTCTGAAAAACCAAAAAACTTCAATTTAGCACATAAAAGCTCATGATCTATTTTATCGAACGCCTTCGAATAATGTAATGATACAAGTGCTGAAGCATCTCCCTTATCAAGCGAAGCAATGATGTCATCTAAAACCCTTGCTAAAGCTGTAGTTGTATTAAAACCACTGCGGAAACCAGATTGACACTTGGGAAAGAAATCATTATTAGAGAAATAATGATAAACCTGATGTTTAATCAATTTCTCCAATATCTTCGATATGTTGTAAGATTTTGTAACGTTATTAACAGGTTGGTTAAGAGGTGACAATCGTAAAATACCCTTTGCGGTACCAATGGTTTGGAGAGAACAGAGAGACCATACTCATTCCTCATACGATAGAAACATATGAAAATACGCGAGTTCTGTTAGAGCATATCCGTTAAGGATCCCCCAAACCAACGCGATTAATCCGCTACGATATTCATGGTGATATAATTCTCGCCAAATTCGCTGCGAACATCTGAGGGACTTTCATATCGAAGCGAAAAGATCGCAGTGGATTGGCAGTAAACGGTGTGCCCTCATGTTTTGATTGGAGATGAAGGATTTGCCCTTAAACCCTACCTAATGAGACCGTTTCCATATAGACAGTCGAAAGCAGACGCTAGAAAAGAAAAATACAATACTGGGCGAGGAGAGTAGTGGAAAATGCTTTTGGGAGAATTTTTTATAGGCCCATGAAAACGAAAACAGATACTACAATTTTAATAGTAAAAACTACACGCGTTCTGCATAATTTTTAACGCAGTAAGCAATGTGACGAACAGTATATACACCTTCTAGACGAAGATCCAGATCCATCACAAGCCTTTACCAACATCGAAAATGATCCAAGTCGTGCAATGAATCTGGCATTTTCTACACGAGAAAAATTTGTTGACTACTTCAACTCCTAATATTGTTAGTCAAGATCAGCTTAGCTAAGCGATTCATAAATAACAAACGTATTATAATAATTTCTCAGTAAAGAGTAACTTACCGGTGTCATTCAATTCCACTCCTATCTCATACCAGATTTTGTCTTTTTTTCGAACATTTTTGTAGTCCTCGTTGTTCAAGTCACAGAGAATTGGAAATTGTTTTATTATTTCCAGAAGTTTTTCAGTGTTTGCCATTGCGACAGCGATAAAAATCGTGCAAGCAGCGAATTAAAATTTAGTCGCTGCCCTGTCGCACCGCTGTGAGCGAAATTGACAGGTCTGTTCTTGTTTGGGGGATCCTTTATACTGAATATGGATGGGCCATTTGTGCAGACTCTTCTTCTTCTTGGAATGCAACTGAGATATACCAAATTTTGTTATTTTCTTGGTGAATGGGACAGTCGTGCGCGAGATCGTCATTATGAACAGAAGGAGTGGCCACTACGTCAGGTATTAAGTCCGGGCCTCAAAAACATTGCTCATGAACCTCTAGTTGATCCCAAAAACGTGTTGCTTCCATCTTTGCATATTAAGTTGGGACTGAATTTTATGAAAGCTATGGATCGAAATGGAAGAGAGTTTCTGCATTTAAAACAAACATTTCCGAGACTTAGTGAGGAAAAAATTAGAGAGTGCATATTTGTGGGTCCACAAATACGGAAAATCATGAAGGATGATGTATTTGACAGTGTTCTAAATGAAACTGAATTACGAGCTTGGAATGCTTTTAAAGCAATTTTTTAGGTAATCTGAAGGCGGACAATTGTGAGTGAACTAATTAATACTTATAAAGGAATCTGATGTAACATGTCTCTAAAAATTCACTTTTTGGATTCTCCTATAGATTTTTTTTTTTCGGAAAATTTAGGTGCGGTAAGTGATGAACATGGTGAACGGTTCCACCAAAACATTTCTGCTATGGAAAAAAACGGTATCAAGGCAAATGGAATGGAATTTGCTTGCCGATTATTGCTGGGCATTGTTAAGAGATACTTCAGGAGCAACATATCGCCGTAAAACATCGACAACAACATTCTGAGATTAATGTTTATTCGAGTGTTTATTACTACTCTTACACACATATCCTCATTTTTTACGAGTATAAGCAGCAAATAAAATGCCTTATTGCAAGAAAACCGTGGGTGATAGAAAAAAATCGAAAGCTATTTCCGGCTTTTTGGGTACGTTTTACATAATAACCACCTTGTTTTGTCCATGTCACAAAAATTTATTTTAATTTTGTTCACCAGAGTTGCCAGAGGAGACAGGGGGGGAGCTGGATCTTGAAATTTACAAATTTAGAGTGATTTTGATAGTATTTTAAGGTTTGTCTTTCCCTAAGAAAATTTGCTACCAACCAATGTTCAAAAAGATTTTGGGGCAGGTACATAGTCACAAAAGTTATCTCCCACCGATCGTTCCCGCCCTAAGAAAAATTTCTGCGGGTGCCCAGAATAAATGTCTATTCATTTGTATCAATTTGTTCCTTAAACGAATCATACAATATAAGCATTAGAAGCATTGTAAATGGTTACAGATATATACTAAGTGACATATAAATCCGAACACCCAGTTCAAATGGTTTTATTTTAATAAAATTTTGTATAAGTACTTAATGAAGCATAATAAGTAAATGATAAAAATTTCAAAATGATTGCACTGCTTTAAAGCCCTTTGACCTTTAATAATGTGTGGATGCACCCTGATGTACTACGCATTCTCCAACGCGCCTAGGCATGCTTCTGATCAGGTGGTCAATGTCCGCCTGTGGTATCTCATTCCAGGCAACCACCAACTCCTCTCGAAGTGCTTCTAGAGTCTGAGGAGGATGTTGCAAATTAAGCAATCTCCTACCCATCATATCCCACACGTGCTCAATTGGGGATAAGTCGGGAGATATTGGTGGCCATGGTAACAATGTAACATCATTATGTTGAAAGAAGTCTATTGTGACTCTTGCAACATGTGGTCGGGCATTATCTTGTTGGAAAGTTGGATCTGCCAGGGTGTCAAGATAGGGTAAAAGATGGGGTTCTAGAACTTCGTGGATATAACGCTGCGCGTTCATGTTACCTCTGAGGAACATTAAACGTGACCTGGAACCATAAGCTATAGCACCCCAAACCATAACTCCAACAGTGTGATGAACATGTCTTTCAACAAAAAACTGTGGATTCCTCCTTTCACCACGTCGCCTTCTAACCCTGGCACGACCATCGTGCATACCTAAACAAAATCGAGACTCGTCACTAAAGACAATACTGTTCCATTCCTGATCCCAGAGTGACCGTTGTCTGCACCACTCAAAGCGATTACGTCGGTGTTCTCGAGTTAAAGGGAGGACCCAGTGTGGCCGGTATGAAAACAAGAAAAAACTTGTCATTCGTCGGTAAACACTTCGCATGCCAATAGGTCTTCCGTGTTCTGCAAACCATTCATTTGCAATGGACCTGGTAGTGGAGAAACGGTCCCTTAAGGCCAATAATCTTAGGCGGCGCTCCTTGCTCCTTGCTCTTTGCGTACGGCCTTCTCGAAGCCATGCCTGACAACACCTAACCACAGTGTCTACACTTCTTTGCACTCTAACTGCAATTGGCCGAAAAGAAAGTCCAGCTTCCCGAAGTCCCACTATACGGCCCCTATCAAACTCACTAAGTTGACGAAATCGTACAGGTGTCCGTACTCTAGGCATCGTAACCGATCGTAAAGGATGTCAAGAACCAAAATCCGCCAACGTTGATTCTTTACTGCGGCTGAAATATTCATTTTTAGAGCGTTAGTGAATTAAAAAAAAGCAGTATAAAAAACGGAATGTCCAACTGATAAGGCTGAAAATTTTTTCACTTGTTATTTACAGTAAGATAAATACATTCACCAACTTTTACTAAAATAAAACCATTTAAACTGGGTGTTCGAATTTATATGTCACTTAGTATAAATGCCGAAATAAATATACTAAATTACGTTTTCGCAACTCTACCCTCTCATATAAAACTACGAATACCTTTTTTCTTGAGAGATAGAAGCCTTTTTGCCACAAAGATATAAGAATACTTTGATTTAATTTTATTTAAACGATGAAACTCAAAATATCTTGACAAAACAATTTACAGGCCAACATTTTGTACGATCTCAAACTTAAAATGTGGAAAATGCATGAATTCGCATTTTTAAAACCGATTTTCATATGATTTCAAAAATCCATGTATTTCGAAAGACACCGATGTAGCTTTTCATCATTTTTTCCAGATATGTAGACGTCATACACACGGACGCAAGTCAGTTCATCAGAGGAGGCTTAGGGATGACAGAAAGTATAGGTCACGTGGACTATTATCCAAATGGTGGTACAAATCAACCTGGTTGCACAAAGAGTGTCCTTCAGTACGTCAAAGAAGCTAATGGCAGCTTTTTTAATGGTATCTGATAAATTATAGCAATGATTACAGTTATCTAAGCAATACAGGGTGTCCGCAAAGTTGGGGTTGTCCTTTTCAGAAATTGAAATAACAAAGGTAATGTGTAGTGAAACGTGGGCGACCAAGTAAAAAAAAATAAAGGAAAAAGTACTCACTCTCCAGTTGACGAGAAGGGCTAAGTACGTCTCTGCCCGAAATCATACCGCTCCAACAGAAAATCAAATCAGCTGATGCACTACCGAACAGACGCAGGCGGTGGTGCAGACCACGAACAGAGGTAAAAAATATGACGGCGTTGCCGCGTTTTCAGTTTTTAGGTAAACGTACTTTATAGGTATTGTTCGAAGTTATCGCCGTTTGATTCAAAAACACAGGTGCGTGCACTACGTAGCCAAGCATCGGTGCAGGCTTTGAGAATGGAGTCCCTCCCCCGAATGAAAGCACCAGCTTGTTCAATTCTGAGATGAAGTTCGTAAACCGTATGCACTTCAGTTTTGTACACTAAGCGTTTCATTTCTCCCCAAAGGAAAAAATCACATGGTGTTAAGTCTGGAGATCGTGGAGGCCACGCTACGGGTCCATTACGTCCGATCCACATATTCGGAAATAATTCATTCAAAAACTCACGCACTTCGCGTCTAAAATGGGGCGGTGCACCATCGTGCAGAAACCACATTGATTGTCTTACACTTAATGGCACATCTTCTAACAAGGAAGGCAAAATGTTGCATAAAAAGTCTAGGTATTGCATCCCGTCCAATCGATTTGGGAGAATAAATGGTCTAATGAGCATACAGTTCACCATGCCAGCCCAAACATTCACCGAAAATGTTTATTGAAAATGTACCCAACGGACAGCGTGCGGATTTTCTACTGACCAAGCATGAGTGTTGCGAAAGTTATTCACCCCATTACGCGTGAACGTAGATTCGTCTGTCACCAATATGCACTTCAAACTTATTATCATGTGGATGCAACAACCACTCACAAAACCGCACTCTTGCTGGAAAATCGTCAGGTTGAAGGACTTGTACACGTTGGACGTGAAACGGATACAGCCCCTCTTCAAGCAGCGTTTGCCACACTTTAGTTTTTGATACTTGCACTTCTCTAGCCACGTCTCTAGTGCTTGATGAGGGATTCTCGTCTACGCGATTCAGTAATTCTTCATCAACTTGCACCATTCATGGTTGTCTAGGCCTCCCACTGTGCCCACCTCGGAATTCCTCCAAATGGCCCGTATCCCTGACTCTCTGGACCAGGTACACAAATCTGCGGGGCCTTGGATGATGTCGTCTAGGGAAACGATCTGCATACACTCGCGAAGCCTCTGTAGCATTTTGAAGACATTCGCCATAAATTAACAACATATCAACGAGTTCATTATTGGTGTATGAGTTTGCCATTATTATTTTTTTTTTGAAACGCAATCGATTATACGGGTTCGTTTACCTCTACACGCGTGACCGTAACCGTCGGTTGAAGGTTGCATACTGACCTGACACACTGACCCCGACCCAGTTCTGTCGTCGGGTTGAGCCAGTGACCTTGTACCACTCGGTGATGTCGCGGGTCGGGGCTACAGGACGGTATTCAGATATTTTTGATGTTGCAGAGCCCTTTATCTCGGTTCCCTTAAGACATTGGTGTATATGGTACTAAGAAAAATTGCTTATGTTTTCAAGACCTACACGTCGTGTAAAGGAAAACCCCAACTTTGCGGACACCCTGTATATTAAAGAACTAGAAGCAAGAAATTTTTCTCCTAAAAAATTAAAGTTGGCAAAGTGTCGTTAAAAAATTGTCCACTACGAAAGGGTTTTCCATTGAGGACTCGACAACTTTCTTTTTAAATAAAACGCAAACCGTTTGAGATATCTCGAAAATTTTATTATTGGATTGAAGCAGGGGCGGCGGGCCCTTAAGTTCTGCAGAGCTGCAGAACTGCCAAAACTTTTTTCTTAACAGAAAAAACCAGTAGTAATTTGATCATTATTTATTTTCCATGCTATCACACAAATAGAAACAATACCGGCCTGCCCCCGCAAGACTCGACGTCGAGTCTGTTTTGTACTGAGAAAGCATTATAATCAACCAATTGTGTACTTGTCATTTTCGTCGCGACCGCAGCGTAACATTATTCATGGGCCACTTGAAAAGGGTCTGTGCACTACTTCGACACAAGCCGCACGTGCTTGCTTTTGTCTCTCTCTGCAATATCAAATGCGCGATCTAAGCCTAACCATGTGCTGCAACTTATACAGATCCGTACAGATCTAATGCAAAGTACGATATCTGATTGGTCGGTCGGTGCTCGGTCCCCGGCATTGGCATATTGGTCTTGCCGCGTGACGTGGCTAAAAATTTGAATTTTTTATTTAGGTATTTTGGGTCTTACGTTGAGTGACTAGTGACTCACTGACTGACTGTGGCTGTGTAGAAGGGTACTGCAAGACAATGGATGTGGTTTGCAGACTTATCAGTGTGAAACGATTCTGAAAACACATATTTGAAGAAAAAATTGAGCTTAAGGTGTCAGGTCGACCGCTGCCGGACATATTTATAGAAACACAGGGCATTAGTCGGGGCAAGGGCTATACGCGGCATTTCAGCAGGGAGATTTACACCAGAAATGACTGTATTTGTGGGTGTAACAGGAAGAATGCCCTTTTCTGCTTTCCTTGCATACTTTTCGGCGGTGACAAAGCTTGGACGGAGGTAGGTGTTACAGATTTAGTGCACCTGAGTGAAAAAGTTAAGAAGCATGAAAACTCTAAAACACATCTTCATAATTTGATGATATTGGCTTTATTGGGGACTGTTAACATCAGAGCTCAGTTAGATATAGCATATTGGAGAAATATACAACAGCATAATGATACCGTTACAAAAAACAGGTACGTTCTATCAAAAATAATCGATGGTATAAAATTTTGCGGAGCATTTGAATTGGCGCTACGGGGCCACCACGAAACCGAGAGCTCCCAAAACCCGGGAATATTTCGTGGACTGATTAATTTTTCTGCTGAGCTTGATACAACCTTAAGCGAACACATAAAAAATGCTTCAATATTCAAAGGAACTTCGAAAGAAATAAAAAACGATCTACTGGATTGTATTCTTGAAGTTTGTCATGAAGAAATAATAAAACAGATGAATAGAGCCTCGTATTTGGCGATAATAGCAGATGAAACAACGGACATTTCGGGGAAAACCAACTGGTAACAATTTTCAGATACGTACTTAACGGCGAACCAGTAGAACGTTTTTGGAATTATATGAATCCCGAAAAATGTGACGCTGATACTCCTACATATTTTGAGCATCGTAGATCCATTAATATGAAATTTCCCTAACAAACTGATTCCACAAAGCTATGATGGAGCCGCGGTAATGAGCGGGCATAATGCTGGAGTACAGGCAAAAATTAAACAAAGATATCCATTTGCTCGCTATGTGCATTGCTATGCGTATCAGTTAAACCTGATTATGTCCCAAGCTGCTTCCGCAAATGCTCAAGTTCCGGTGTTCTTTGGGGATTTGAAAGATATTCCGAGATTTTTTAATAATTCTCCTCAACGCGTAGAGGTACTGAACAGAATTGTGGGGAAAAAAATTACCCAAGGAGCAACAACTCGTTGGAATTTTAATATTCGAACAATAAATGTAGTGTTTGAGAACAGAGAATCACTCATTGTGCGGTATTCGCCCTATGTTACAACGATTCTGTTTTCGTGTTTTGGTTGACATGTTTTCATAATGCCATGCCTCACGTCGACATGTTGTTCAACCAGTTGCAGAAGGGAAAAACCGAGGCAGCGCAAGTTAAAACGGCTATCGATAATTTTGAAAAATGTATTGTCGATGTGAGAAATAAAATTGATGACATAATAAATGAAGCCAAACGTATTTGCACTGAAGCCCAAGGCAACAAAAGGAGACGACGTAATAATAGCAGTCACGATCACCGAGTTGCTGCATTAGAAGTATGCGACAATCTAGTGAATTCTGCAAATGACAGATTTCAAATCAAAGATCATTTGGTAGTCGCATCCCTTTTTTTCCCCGAACACTTTGGAGAATACTGTGGTAAGTTTCCTGATGACAAGTTGGAAACTACCTGCTTGGCTTATCCCGAATTAGAATAAAGTCGTTTAAAGACAGAGTTGTCTGTTATTTATGCACGGAATGATTGCCGAGATTTACATGGAACTGTCTCTTTTGAAATTTTTGATACAAAATAGTTTGGAGGAAACTCCAAAAGAAACAAAAAAGCTATTAGAAATTATTGTTACAACTCCTATGTCAACATCAGAGGCTGAGCGAAATTTCTCAACATTGAAAAGAATCAAGTCCTTTCTTCGAAATACTATGACTCATGATCGCCTTACAGCGTTGCCGATGCTGACGATTGAAAAGGAATTTATTTCGACCATGGAAAATTTCAACGGGAAGGTGATCGACAAATTTCTTGCCAAGAAGGAGCGCAGGATCGAACTGACATATAAGTAGCTTTAGCTAAACTTCGCCATAATGAATCGCACTTTGTATCTTTGTAAATAAAGACGATATTATTATTATTATTATAAAACGTAGGTAAGTTCGGATTTGCAGAACACCTGTTTTATTTTGCCACGAGCCGCCACTGGATTGAAGTATACCCAAAACATTTATCTATAGAATTCGGCCTCGTTCATATGTCCACCACGGGCACGTTCGCAGCGATCGATTCGTTGAACCCAATTTTCAATGACTCAGCCACACATTTCGACAGATCCGCTATCTCTCGTTCAATATCGGCTCTGAGCTCCTCTAACGACGTCGGCTTATTGGCATAGACCAATGATTTAATGTAGCCCCACAAAAAAAGTCTAGAGATGTTAAATCACACGAACTAGGCGGCCATTCGACAGGACCATTTCTCAATATAACACGTTCACCGAATTTTTATTTGAATATGTCGATTGTTTCACCCGCTGTGTGGCATGTGGCACCGTCTTGTTGGAACCACATATCTAGCCCATCCAATTGACCGAAAAAATAATGTTGCAACCTGTCTCTGTAGCGATCTCCGTTGACTGTAACGTGACGGTCACTTTCATGAACGAAAAAAAAACGGCCCAATGACACAACCGGTATGAGAACCACACCATACAGTTATTTTTTGTGGATGATGTGGTGTTTCTTGAAGCACATGAGGGTTTTCACCTGACCAATAACGCAAATTCTGTGTGTTGACGAAGCCGTTCAGCCAAACATGCGCCTCATCAGTGAAGATGATTTTGCGATGAAATTTGTCATTTTCTGGCAACATTTTTAGAGCCTGATTTGCGAACGTACGTCGGTTCATATGATCGAACGGCTTTACTTCTTGAGTCAACTTGATCTTATAAGGTTGCAGGCCAGGATATCTTCGCAAAATTCGCCATAGTGTGGTCTCAGCGATGCCCAATTCTTGAGTACGTCGTGGAATCGACATGTTAGTTTGCGACGGAAGTTTGAACGGCAGCAATGTTCTTCTCCACCTCGACCAACCAGCCAGCCAGCAGCGAATATGTGGACTAGACAATGAATTGTTTGTCTAGTAGGACGAGAACTGCGACCAAAAATTTTCGATAACGCTCTCAAACTTGCAGTCACCGACTCGGAATTTGGGTAGTAAATTTTAATTAAATGTGAGCGTTGTTCGTTCGTATACGTCACCATGATGAAAATGTTATCTTTACTGAATGTTTTGACGTTGACAGTTCGGTAATTGATTTAAAGGTGCGTTCAGAGTGAAAGTAGTCAAGTCCCTACTGGAAAACCCGATACCTCCAATCGTATTTTATTTCAACCCGTTAATATATCCATTTTGACTGCCAAACAAAGCTGAATTTCCGAATATTTTAGGAGTGAAGAAGTATCTAAGTTGCAATCACATAAGGGCACACGAATTTTTCTTGGAAAGCATCACGCCAAATCCCAGGTGTAAGTTCATGACAGTGTCATGTCCTTCGTATCAGGTACATATTCTTTAAAGATGTTTTTTTACTTGATGAGAACATAAGATGAGCTCGTATAATATACTTTGGCATACTAACCTATTTATGTTTTGAAAAATAATGAATTTTAAGCTCCATCAAACATTTGTCTTGGCGAACGAAATTTGAAATCACATTTTTCTAGGATTATGTCTCAGGAAAGTGCTTTGGCTGTGGCGAAAACAAAGAAAAATGCCTACCGTTCGGTTTCCATGGCAGAAAATATTACGAAAAGCTATTTGGACATAAGCACAGACACACGAGTAAGATACAATACTTGATCACTGGGGAAAACCACCCGTTTTGCAGTAAGTATCAAAAAATAATATATATAAAACACTATAGTTCACAAGTCATATTTTGAATTGTACTTCGAAAAAGACCACCAAGGTAACCGAAATGTTGGTAAAATCTGTCTTTTTTGCGGCCAACAAAGTATGGACACAGGTTATGCTTGCACCACCTAGCAGTCTTTAATACCCATGGGTACGTGTCACACAGTCTGGCGGAGGACCACGTAAAAAATGTTGCTGGATAACGTTTTAACCAAACGTCAAAGTTCGAAAAATCACTTTTACGAGTAAATTCAAATAGTTATGAATTACTGGTGTAACTAGTCCAAAAAATTTGTAGCAGATGAAAATACCTTCAAATTGAGACCTCATACGGCTCATTTGCCATAACTGTTAATTTATTGTAAAAAAGCGTCAAGAATGGCCAAAAGTTGAAGCCTTGACAACCATAAAAAAATCCATTCAAAAATGCTCAACCGGTTCTTGCTAGAGCCTTAGTTTAATACCGTATTAAAAGAGATAGCAGTTTTTCTTATACCAACCATGTAAAAACGCATCACCATTGGAACATCTATTTTTGCCTTATAAACAATTAGACGGTCGTAATTAGGATGTCCATCACATAAAAGCTGATGGAAAATTCACACTGACGAATAAAGGAACTTTTTTGGACCTTTAAGGGCCAAAAAACAATGAAGACAAGTAGAACAAAAAAAATTCAGGAAATGTTAGGCGCCTTGACAAACACGGCATCGTGCCTTAATAGGCCCAGGCCCTTTATTTTTTGTAAATAAATTAGAATAACTCTGGTAGCACTATAATTGTTTGGTGATGTTTTCAGATTTCATGAAATAATTATATTACAACCTGAATCAAGCACTGCAAAATGAAGCTATGAGAATAATATTGAATAAAAATAAGTAAACCAAAATAAAATCTATGTTACAAGAATTGCAGTGGTTGAATATAAAAAAATGTATATCATATTTGGTTCTTATTTTTATATTTAAAATAAAAAATCATCTATTGCCACCACATTTAGAACACTACATAGAATTGAATAATCATTACGACAATTAATATATAAAAGGAGATATAGATTTTCATTCACAAAATTGCAATAGTAATATAACTAGTAGTAATATATTAGAATGGATTACTTGAATTTAATAAATTTAATAAATGATATAAAGTCTACTTGTAATTTAAAGGTGTTCAAAGAAAATTAAAGGAATATTTCATGAACAGTGGAAATTCTTAGAGATGCAAATTTTGATTTTTTCTAAATATCTGTCTGTTATGTAATTGTTTAGGTTTTTAGAAGAATGTAATTGTAGCAATCATGCTAAATAAATCTTAAAAAATAAAAAAAAACTTGAAAAGAAAACTCAAATATATACATTTTTCATGAGAAAATCAAACATTACCTTTGGCTTCGGAAAACAAAGACATCATTTGAATTAGTTTTGAAGGCAGTTTATCAAACTTCAAATCTTTTTTATACGTGGGCTTATAAGGCGAGCCTGCATTTTTCATCAGCTTTCCAGTGGTGAGCATCCTAATTAGGACTCTAAAAAAATAAGGGACTTACTTTGTGTATAAAGCAAAAATAGATGTATTCTTGGAAACACTTTTTTACATGGTCAGTATAAAAAAATGTAGTACCTCTTTTAAGAAATCATACTAAGTCTTTAGCTAGAAAATGATCCCTATTTGAGACGTTGAGCACCAAAGACAAGAACGTTTGGCTATTGTTTCAGATTTATCGTTATGCATTTTCCATTAAAAAATAAATATAGAAATCGACGGTTTCTGGCGATTTTTTGTGATAAATTAATCGTCATAGCAAATTAGCCATATAAAGGTTTTTCATCCCCAACAATTTTTTTTTGACTACTTACACAAATAGTACCAATAATTAACTATTTGAGTATATACGAAAAAGCGGTTTTTCCAACTTTGACGTTTAATAAAAAAGGAGGCTAGCAAAAATTTTTATCTCTCGCTGAGGAGCCTTTCTGTATACCTTCAAAAATAGAATTCCATTGTAAAACAGCCTATTACAATTGTTTTATAACGACCCCTGCAACGAAGACTATAGTAACTCAAAAACCCTTGCTTTGGACCTACTATACGGTATCGATAGATCTTATCGGGTTCTCTCTGGTGAAAGGGTATGGTATCTCAGCCACGTAACTATAAGCAACCAACAAATCTTCTACGTCATATAGTAAGTATAATAGTGGCGGTTGCTCCCGCGAAAACTACATCAAATTGAGTTACTTAAGTCTTCGATGCAAAAAATCACGTTAAGCCTAAATTGCTGCTAAACCTTCTGTCTGACTTACTATGATTTTGGCGGCATGTTTTGAGGTTACGGTAATTAATAGCCAAAACGTTTCAAATATTAGCTGTATGAGAAGAGCAGTTTTCAAAGCGAACTAAAATGAATTCAAGAAGCAAAATAATTCTGGCACATACAAAGAAGCTAAGTACAGTTGCTGAACCGTTAAATTCAGGCAAGTTTGGTTCATAAATAGTGATGATTTCTTTTAACACAACAAAAAGGTTTAAACATAGCATCCTCTTCTTATTCTGCACGTTATGTATTGGGATCTGTCGCATCACCAGAATTCAACTACTACAGTCCTCGGTTTTGGTAAGACGACACTCACGTGTTTGCTCTTCATTCGCTCATCTCCAAGTCTGTACCTGATACAGACCTATATCGTACTGACGAGGGCTAAAGAGTTTGTCTGCGGTTGGTCGTGAATCCATTAGTTTTAAATAAAAGGTAAAATAGGAAAATTGGAACAAGGCCGATTGTGGAGAAAAGTTGAAAATGAATAAGATGAGAGCCTCGTGAAATGAAATATAAGTGCGACTACATTGATTATTTATCAGAGAATGAGACCGCAAAACAATACGCTTCAGGACCTTTGCTATACACAAGCTTGCTTCCAGTAGATGCTATAAAATTAAATGCTTTATAAGACCTATGTAAATCAAAAGCAAACAGCCTTCCTAGCAGTCCTGAGGCTTACCTGCTTTTCATTTTTCTCTAAAAGCCAAGGAAGATAAAAAATACAAAGAGGACATAATACTAAGTGATAGTGGAGAACAGGAAGATAAATATAATTTGAGCGACTCAGATTGGCATTAAAGAGGTTGTTTTTTCGACCATTTGTTTGAAAAATACTGTAATATTTCAATAAATATCCTACTAAGTCTAGACCAAGTGTACTTTTTTCTTTAATTGATCCAACGAAAACTATAGTAAGTCAGCAAAATTTATAAAAAAATTGTCATTTTCGCTAGGTTTGTATAGTAATACCATTTATAACCTTTACATACAAGAATTACTGCATGTGCAACATATTTTCGATGAGATCGTCATTTTTCTGACAACGAAATCCATGAGAAAATCTTCTAATGCCTATCTCTGTTCAACCAAAACTGAATTACGATAGTCTTCCTCGTAGGGATCGATAAGATCCGCCGGGTGGTACCACACGCTCAAAGATTAGTAACCGTCTATCAACTATGGTTAACAGTCAAGAAAAAATGGCTCTTGGGACGTCATTCAAACCCCCCATAATACTTCCAAATAAAATCATTTATTATCTACATTATGTCGGTGGAATTGGATCCCATAACTTCAGTGTCCCATTCACATTTACACGAGTACAGAATATCAAATCCCACTATTTACCTTTCTCCTCTATTTTTTACACCGCATTTAAATTCGCACTATTTCACAATTCACTTCCTGAGGACAGTGAAGATCATTTTAATGTTGAAACATTTCCAGGGGGCCATTACAGGATCATAGTCCAAATCTCAAAAAGCAACGAAAGTCAAACACACGGGGGAGAGATAGGCCAGCTTTTATTCAGGATGCACAGTACAAGTGATGGAAAAGGGTTCAAATCGGAGCCTGCCGGCTTCTTTAGTGGGTTCCATGAGCCTGGAGGGATTTATATGGGCGTGGTCGCAACTGACGAGGTACACATTTCATAATACTTATACCTGGTATAATTTCATATGCATGCCAAAATTATACTGTTAGTTCCAACCCAACCAACAAATTCGAATAGGTTAGGAGGCAAGCGTAAGCGTATGTACTAAAAACCAATAACCACTGACCTCGTAATGTGTCCAATACGTGTGTTAGAAAGAGATAGAAGCACCTTGATGCCAAGCAGCCCGAGTGCGAGGTTACGGATACTATCGGCGTACTGTTTCTAACATACATGTTGTACGCTTCACGGCGTCAAATTTTAACCTCACCGTATGTTTACATTGTGTTGTTGGTTGCCGAATTCGCAAAGTTTTAGTTTTTCATACATTTGCACTTTCAAAAAATAATAATGAATATACGAATTTAATGGCAGAACTGTAAAAAAATTGACTTATGTCAACTGTACTTTGATGCAATCAACGAAGTCAGACTATGTAGAAGGAGGCAGTCAATGATTTGTTTGACCCTTATTCTCAAAGCCAGTAGTGAGGATCAATGTGCACTAACATAAGTCAATTTTTTGACAGTTCTCTCATTAAATTTTTAGTGTTTTTTTTTGGAAGTGTGAGTGTTCGCAGATAATTGTTATATTGGACGATTTCAAGACGTGCTACTTCTTACACAATTTGCAGAGCAACCCAAGCCTAATGAATATAGAAGTTGATACAACACTGTCATTTTGTTAGGAATTGGTAGACAAATGAATCAAAAGTATGCGCTAAGACTGCGCAGGTTTTGCAACAAACAATACAATGCAAACATATAGGCTTCGTTGGTTCCAACAAGCAGTTTCTAGCTACCAAGGACTTTCAAATACAGCCATCCAATGGAATTAACGTCACGGTAATGCTGATCAGCTACGTACAAAACTGATCTGGTCCACTGTAAAAAAATCTTTAGACTGTCAGAATCTGTTGTTGAAAATAACTTTTAAGTTAGTAGTCTGTCATTATAACCATAAAATGTATCAGATACGTCCACCCATTACCTAAATAATTGACCCTTCTGCCTTTCGGAGTTCAGATCACTTTCTTCAAAGACAAACTCAAGACTCTTACATAGACGTGAGCAAGACGATCCTACTCTTTTCGACCGATACGCCTATACACTTTACCCGTTCATACTCTCCTGCAGCATGCTGGCGCATTTCTGGTTCGGTCAAGGTCTGCATATCGAAAAAATGGAGTCAAGTATATTGACTCTGCACTTCCTATGCACGCCGCCATCAGTTCATGACGGATTAAGTTCACCGCAAGTTAAACCCTCCCAGGAAAAAAATAGTGTCGAACGTGTACAATAGAAGAATTAAACCATCAGGCCCTTACAATTAGTCCATAGACATTCTTTCCCTGTCCTACCGGTAGTTACCGTCTGCCTGGCAATAACGTTACCCCTTCCCATATCGGCAGCCACGGCAACGCCAAACGAATCACCGTCGCAGTACGATCAGAACAATCAAGCACATCGTTACGTCGGGCGCTGAGCCAGATAGCAGATGCATATCAAAAACGTGTGCGTAGAATTACCGGCAGGGGTATTATGTAACTTTAGAAGTGACATTATGTCGATTTTTTTTTTGATATTATGTAGGTTTTCCTACAAGATGTCAACTTGAAACTAGGTATCGTTCACTTTTTGTTCACTTGTAGCAACCACCGAATGAACTATTTGCACTCTAGCCTACTTAGCCAACAAATTGAAATTTCATGTTTTTATATATATATATATATATATATATATATATATATATATATATAATTACGTAATAACCCTGCGGGGCTGGGAGCGTATAAATATACTAACATAACAAATTGAGATATAACCTCCCCCAGCCCCTAATTTTTCAGGGCTAATTTTTTTTAATGATCAGGATCTCAAACGTCAAAAAACGACGTTGGAGCGAAGTGCATCATCAATGTTTTCGTTTTCGACCTTTTTCTCCGCGGCCCCTGGGCCGATTTCCAAAAAATTACAAAGCTTTTTCGTCCTTAGCATAGTAATAACCTTATGTAAAAAGTTCATCCAAATCTGAGCAGTACTTTCAAGTTATAGACGGGCCAATGATGATTAGCGGACAGACAGACAGACCGACGAAAATGAGTGGCATGGTTTTTCATGATGTACATGTCATATAACATCCAAAAAACATACTTCATTTTCTAAATCTTTCGCGATTACAATACTTCCTCGCTAGTTGGAGTGGTAAGTACTTACAGCTAGAGAACTAGGAAGTAAAACAGACGAAACTATTATCACTCTTTTCTTCCCAGGTATTAAGAATGAAAGACAATCTATCAGAAGACTTTTCCCATTTCTAGTCAAGCAGTCAAAAATTTGCACAATGTTATTTTACAGGTGTCGCACTTGAAGGCGATAGAAATAGAATGGAAATATAACAGCAGTCTGTTCAATCCTTTAACCTGGAGAATACTGAGTACACCCAAAATATATCTGAAGAAAGTTACTGTGGAGTCATTAGAGTTAGATCAAAGGTAAGTAATAGTTGAAGGTTAAAAAAAATGTTGAAAATTCTTCCGTGGATATACGATTGTGCTCCTATCAAAATCTAGTCAAAGGAGCTAATAAGATTTTATTATATTTTCAGGATAACAGTTTGTCCAAAAAGCCAGAAGCCGTTGATAAATGGAATTCCACAGCTAATGATACGATCTTACTGTTAGGCTACTGTTAAATATCTGGAATACATATATTTCGTATTTCTTCCCGGTGGATTTTTATCAAAAGTCAGCCTTATGATTTAGTTCTCGTGACTGTAATGTCTCCTGTTTTAAGAACCTGTTTTTACCAATTCAAAAAGACTATAAGTACAGAATGTCCTACTCAAATGTACAGGGTGGCCGATATGTAACTGACTGGTTTGTATCTTGAATATTTGTGAAATGAAATAAAATACGTCCACAAATGTCCGCCTCTAAAAGTCGCGCAAACCTGAGCTCTCTTGATTACATTTTCCATCAATTTTTGGTAGGTTTTGGGAGGAATATTTTCAAACGATCCTGTAATATTGTTCTTCAGCTGCTCTACAGTATTTGGTTTGTTGGTATAAACCCTATTTTTCAAAAATCCTCATAAAAAAGTCATTCGACAATTCTGCTTATTAACAAATCCGTTCATATCGAAGTGGGCTTCATCATTATCAGTTGTCGGTAAAAATCGTTATTTTGGGATTTAAGCTGCAACATTGCATGACTGTAGTGTCGGCGACTTTCATGATCACTAGGCTGTACGAGTAGTTCTTGGTTTAACTGAATTTTGTATGGCCGCAAATGCAAGCCTTTTTTTAAAATAGTGTATAATGACGGGCGAGGAATACCCAGTTCTTGAGAACGATGTCTGGAGACGTCTCAGGGCGCTCCACTACACTTTCACGACCCGACCTAGGCAAGTCTTTAACTTTACCAACTGATGAATGGTGTTGACAATGCGCACATTATCTCAACCGAAATCTTGTCATAGCTTCCGAATCGATGCAACAATCGACTCATTATTCAAGTAAAACGTTATAACAATACGGACGCGTTGTAGGATCGTGCTCCACGATGAATTGGACACGTGCTTTAAACTGAAGCCAGCTACTGAAATGCGTTTATCAAAAATGGCCCGCAATTTATATCAGTCAGTTATATATTGGCCACCCTGTATATAAAAGTTATAGTGCCTAAGATGAAGTTTTTCATGTAATTTTTTTTTGTATAAAGTTGTATTTTTGAATGGATCACACTGTATATTTTCAGTGAAAATGATAGTCCCTTCTCTCTGATTCAAAAAAAAAATATATGTAGTTTGTTGAACTTACTTTTATTACTTTAGTTGAAAACTTGTTTGTTTGTCATTTAATCATATGTATGTATGTCTGCTCTATACCAGATTGCATAGGCGGCTAGACACAAACTTCAAGTTTTTGGCCAAACTAATGAAAATGAGTATACTACACCATATATATTTTGAATTAAAGAAGCTGAGCTACTAACTGCTGACTTTTGTTAAGGTGTATCCTGTACCTGTTGCAATTTTTATACAATCATATCCGGCAATCAAGTTGGAAATAATAGCCAATAGCGTCTTCAGAGGAGGATTTAAGAGTTCCCTTTCCTGTGGTGAAAAATGTAAATTGGCACCTCGGTTGTTGACTGCAATTTTAGATAAACTTTGGATTTTCGACTCGATTGCTCATCACAATCATCCCATTACTGATTGCATCATATTTAGTCATTATTTATTGTAAAATATGCTTGGTACCAATGTAAATATAATGTTTATTATTTTTTTAAGACAGATTTTATTGATTGCATCAGAGCCTTATCCGGTTATCCTTTACATTATTTTGGCTATATTTCTACATAAAACAGCTAGAAATCCTTAACTTTTGAACTATTTTTTCACTTATTTACCAGTTAAGTCTTGCAAATATTAAATCGCAACGTTCGTCTACATCTTGCACATCCATAAACACCTAATACTGGGGACAATAGCACTTCCTTTCTATTTCAAGTTTTCCATACCAAAATCTGGCACTGGCGTTAAAGAAAACATTTCTTTAAGACATTATATCATTTTATTTGAGGTGATATACTCTTCGTCTTTGCACTCGGAGAAATAATATAACACAACTTAAAATAGTATTAAAAAAGTAGTACTTAAAATTATTTGTACATGCTCTCATTTTATTTCTAAGATTGCATTGAATGTCGATTTATTTCATTTGTAAAGGAAAAAATAGTCAAGTATAATTGCTTAAGAACTATGCTGAGGCCTGTACGGATTTTTTTTACATATCGCAAACAACTGAAAACATATTTTCTACTTTCATCTCTTGTGAAAAATTCATGTGAAATGATTTTTTCATTTGGTAATTGCTTTGTATTAAAAAAATATATTGAATAGTTAGAAAAATAGAAAAACAATGAACCCGTTTCTCTCCTTTTTTAAACCTATAATTTCTCAGCTACAACAATAAAATGGTTGAAATTATGCAATTGTGAAAACATTAAGTAAATGTGGACCAGATTTTACCGATATTCCAATTGAAGAATCCTCGAAGCGTCCGCATAGCTCCTGTAAAGTATCAGTACTTTCTAAAAACGTTAAAACTAGAATATATCTTCTGGATTTAACTGTCTCTTGGATTACAAATAAAACTTTGGAAAACTGGCTTGCACCGTCTGTTCTCCCAAATTAATGATCACCACGAGAATTTGAAACATAATCAGTATATTGCTGAAGCAATTAAAGTCACAATCAAAAATATATAAGCCCTACTAAGCAGAACTGACAGACCAAGCTGACTAGCCAAAAATCGACCCTGTTTTATATTCTTGAGAGTACGTCTCAAGACTCCTCATCAAGAGATAAAAAAAAATTTGCTAACTTTTTTATTAAACGTCAAAGTTGGAAAAACTACTTTTTCGCGCATTTTGAATTATTTTCTCGTAGTACACAAAAAAAATGTAGCGGATGAAAATACCTTCAAACCACAAGTTCGAGACACTGTTGCTGTTTTTTAATTTGTTTTTCGGCCACTAAGGTATCAAAAGTACATTTTTTCGTAGTAGGCATCCCAATTACAACTGACAAAAAACAACGAACTTATTCTAATTGCTAATAAGGCAAAAATAGATGTAATATTGGCGACACTTTTTTACATGGTGTGTATATAAAAATCTGGCATCTCTTTCAATAAGATATTGAACTGAGTCTCTAGGAAGAGAATAAGCCACAACAAGCTTCAACTAAATTTAAGATTTACCATTACACATTTTCCAGGAAAAACTAATCGCAGAAATCGCCGATTTCTCACGTTTTTTGTAATAACAAATTAAGCACTTCAGCAATTTTGAATGTAGTTTTATCCGGAAAAACGTTTTCGGGCCACTTACACCAATAGTTCACAACTATTTGAGTATACTTCGAAAAGTGTTTTTCCAACTTTGTCGTTTAATACAAAAGCCTATTACCATTTTTTCTCTCAAATTCTAGATATCCTGTCTATAAGTATTCGAATGTTATCTTTAAAATGAAATTTGTACGAATGTGAGCGATGAACTGAGCCAGGAATACGTTTTGTGGGAATCGCATACGTAATCCAAGAGACATGCAAACCAAGAAAACAACTATGGAGCAACAGCAGTTACCATGACGCGATGGATGAGAAAGAAAAAAATGTTACATCTGAAACTAATCATGTGGCTTTCATGTCGATAATCCACCATGTTTCTCTGGTCAAAAAAAACTGTCCTTCTTTGGTACAAATGATTTTGACAATATATTTTATTTATCCATCTTCCAAGTAACTCTACGACAAAGTGTCACCTGTCAAAGTCATTGTACTGAAGAAAGTCACCGTTGCGACTGGAACGTTTACAATAAAGAATATTTTTTCACCACATGTGGTTTCGATTGGCCAGATATATATGGGTATTATCAAAAAAAATATCTACTCTTAGTTAAAGATGATAGAAGACAACGTAGATGGCATCAATTGAAACGTTGTAAAGAATGGCACATAGTTCTTGGAGCACTCACTTTCGATTTAGCATAGTGATGCCATCATAAGTAGTCTTCCTGTTGTATATTGTACTTGGGCAGCTTGGCAGCAAAATAGAAACAAAAAACCGATCTACAATTGTTGAATCTACGATTTCTTATAAAAATTACAAACGCTAGTAATGTGTGCCTTACACCACTTACAACCGTTACAGAAGTTATGGTGGGCGCCGTTTTTCATCAAAAAAATCGGCTACCCTCCACTCCAGATAAATGACCTATGTATGTATATTTTTCTACAAATGTAATAACAATAAGCTATATTTTACTAATCATATTGAGTTACGTTATTACGAGAACCGAAAATTTTAGATACTGACCAAAATAAAATTCAATTATAAAAACCTCGACACACGCTGTTGAAGAAACAATAGTTTGTCCAAGCTATTTTATATCAGAAGAAAAAATGAACAAATATAGTATTATCATATAGTATCAGTAGTTTGAAAATTGAATAGTTTTTTTTATACTAACATCCCTTCAAATACAAGTTTTTGAAGTTACTACGAATTCGACAATTTTTATTTATACTTCCTTTGTAAGAAAGTTACGAAAATTTCAATTTTTATAACATATTTTATAACGATAACAATAAAAAAATCTCGAGTGAACGATTGAAAAAGTGAAGCAAGTAAAGCAATTGTTTAGCTTATTATGCCTTTTTGAGTTTACACAAACATATTATAGTTATAAAGTATACTGCAAGAAAGACTTTACGTTTCCATCATAACGCTTAGATATATATTAGCGGGCAAAAGTTTGGAAGCAAATATTAACATTATTATGAATTATTTCATATACCTGAATTAAAATTGGGAAGGAACAGATAATATAAATATTAAAGTCTACATTTGTCTCCCGTACTAATACAAGGTTTATCTTATCAATAATCAAATTCTCTGAAAATAAAAACACGCGTTTTTTTAAATACCACAGTTTTTGTAGCGACAAAAGTATGGAAAAGTTTCAGTTTTGCCGTATTTATTCGTTCTGCGATACTCTGCTATTGCGTGCGGTAAATATTAACATCAGTGAGAATGGCAAAAGTAAAAGAATTTTCAAAAGATTTAAGGGACAAAGTAATTGAATTATTTAGAAGTGGTGTCAGAAATGTTGACATTTCTCAAAGATTAAAAATAAACAAAGGAACGATTCCGAAAGTTGTTAGTAAATATCAACAATATGAAGACCGAAAAAAAAAACGATTATGTTTTGGATCTCTACGTTAAACGTTTGTCCCATCAAGATCCTCGAATGCCAGACACACAGATTTCCAAAAGAATCTTAGAAGAGGGTGCCGAGAATCTTTCCGTCAGAACAGTGCAGAGACGGTTGGTGGATTTTTGGTTTTTTGGTAGGCGCCCAGTGCGAAAGCCTATCATTTAAAAAAAAATCGTATTGCTCGGCTTGAATTTGCTAAAACTCATCTAACTTGGACAGAACAACAATGGAATACAGTTTTATGGAGATAAAAGCAAATTTATCTTGTTTGGATCTGACGGTACGGCATATGTGAGACGTCCAATACGAAAGAGACTCGACAAAAAGTATCCAACAGTTAAGCACGGTGGAGGCAACATCATGGTTTGGGGCTGGTTTTCTAGTTCTGGAACGGGTCCAATTGTTAAATTGTTGGGAAAATAGATCAAAAACCTTACAAAGATATTCTTAGTGAACACATGCTCCCTTTTGCTGAAGAAGCAATGCCTTTAAGATGACATTCCAGCAAGATAACGACCCCAAGCATACCTCAAAATTCGTAAAAGACTAGTCAAGACTTAAAAATGTTAATGTTATTTCATGACCTTCGCCATCCCCGGACCTAAACTTTTTAAAATAGGAACGATTCATTTGATTATGTAAAAAAATATTTGGCAAAATATCCCAACAGACGTCTATAAAAAATTGGTGTCTTCTATGAACAGCAGATGTCAGTCAGTGTTAAATGTTAAAGGCTACGATACCAAATATTAGCTAAAAAGTATTTTTAAAATCTTTTTGTAGAGTTAATGTATATAATTTTGTAAAAAAAATACGTTTCCATACTTTTGTCGTCTCGTTTTTGGTCTTAAAATAATACGAAGGTATTTTAATGTTAGTCTGTAATACAACAGCAAACACAAATTGTCATTTGTATCCGCAGGATTATAAGCAAAAAATTGGCACACTTTTAAAAAATTACTAAGAACATTTAAAAACTCTTGTCCGCTAATGTACATATAAATTAAGAAAGAATAATATGAACGGTTTGACAATACATTGCAAGATTATAGAAATAATAATTATTTTAAAAATAATATAAGTGAGCCAGATCTATGGCAGTCTTGCTTTCTGTTTCGAAGGGAAGGGAAAAAACTAAAAATATTTGTTCATGTACAGAAACATTCCTTGGCAACGTCCTCACACGTAACTGTTAAACATATGCGGTTTCGCGGATTTGAAACTCAAGTTTGGCTTGGTTTTCGGAAATATTCGACTGCTGGTTGGAATTCCAGGAGTACATTTTTTTTAATTTTATTAGTCTTTATAAATTGCCTAGCAAGTGGAACAACATTTCTGAACCTTTGTCTTTTAGTCATCAAGACGTATTCTTAAACCTTATCTGCGGTTATTTTCTAAATGAAATACTTTGACGTCTTCATTGTACGGTTTGCAAATTCGAAAAGTTCCTTACATAAACGGAACTCGATACTCACAGCAACATACGTTCGTTCTACACATTATTATTTACACCACATGCACACGCGTATACAATATCGCTTAATGCTTAAATGAACATGTCCAAGCTATGGAAGGGCTCAGTTGAATATCATTTATTACAGCTTGAAACGGGGTCAGGTGTTGAATGATGAATTACAAAAACCTCCGAAAATATGAAGATCTTTTAGTTTTCTAAGCTTACTGACTCTAGTGAAATGCTATCATGAAATTTCCATCACCACTCAAAACAAATTGAAGACTCCAATACAAAAACCACTTCTATATGTATATCTAATAGTTCTAGTGGAAATTTTCCCATATACAAATGAGTAGCTTTCCTTTTGGCCACTTTTTAAGATAATCTCACCTCACTCCTTGTCGCCTCACATGCCAATATGTTCCATTAGCCAAAGTGAGATGAGATTCCTCACTTCTCCCCGCGCCCCTGGACCATGTGCTTCACGGTACATACATGCTTTAGAGAGATGTTTGGCTCTCTTGATTGGATAATCGGGTGCTGGATTTGTTTATATATTAGCTGGCGATTGGCGAATTTTGGATAAAGATTTTACAAACCTTTAGCTGCAAATTTTTAGATATACATCGATAATACGGAAAAGTGTTCATGGAACACTGAAATTTAAGGTTATAAGTACACGTTCCGTGCTTGTGCCGTGAGTCACTCAGTTGCAAAAGGAAAGCTACAGGTTCTACGTCATTGTTGTGGGCATGCATGTTTTAACCATAGCCCCGGTCTGTAAGGATGTTTGTGGCCGAATTATCATCCACTAAATTGAGTTATCTATCTTTTTATGTATGTATGGTTTGAGATCCTGCAACATTCAGTCGAGGAAACAAAGCTGTTGTCCTAGTATACCACGCTAAAAATTGAAATAAGCGGTTTTACAGCGGTATCATCTTCTTGAAGGTAGATAAAAAAGCTCGTTCCTCATCGAGAGTATACCAAAATTTCGTTGAACTCAAATCCGTCATAAAACAGATCATTACATTTTTTTCTCTCAAATTTCTCAACTATGTGAAGGGTGTTCCATCTATTGCTTCTTTTTTCAACTACCATTTTTGGCATGTTAAATGTGTCAACTGCCATGTGTTTAGCACATATGAACTCTCAAAGGTCTGCCATTTATTATAATGGATTCGTTAGCAACGCAAGAACTTCGTGATGACTTTGGTCGACATAATCGTCCCAGAGAGCGTGGAATTCGGTGGATTATCAATCGTTTTGAGTAAACTGGCTCAGTTGAACGTCGTAGAACATATCAATATGCCCGTCCGGTACGTACACGCTAATCAGTGGCCGCTGTGTTCATGCACAGCCATCAACTTCGATAAGACACCGTTCGCAAGAACTGGACATCAGGCCAACAACATTATGGAGGATTTAGCATGTTGATCTCAACCTACACCCATACATGAATCCAACTAACTCAACCATTGAAGCCAGCGGCGTATTTTTGTTAATTGGATGCTTGAAAAAGGCGAGGGATTTTCGGCTAAAATCATCTTTTCAGACGAGTCACATTTTTACCTCAGTTGCCACGTAAATAAGCAAAACTGTAGGATGATCAAAAAGTAACTGTTTGGTGCGGATTGGACCGTTCTTTTACGAGGATGAAGAAGAAAAAGCCGTTACGGTCACCGCCGAACGTTATCCTGGTCTGATAACGGATTTTTTTTGGTCGAAATCGGAAGGTATTGATGCCAATGACCTTTGGTTCCAGCAAGACGGTGCAACTTCGCACACAGCTCGCCAAACAACCCAGTTATTGGCCGAGAAATTTCCAGATCCCATTATTGGCCTCCAAGACCGTGCGACTTAATGCCACTGGACTATCTTTTCTGGGGATTTTTGAAAAGTGAAGTGTACGTGACTGCCCCACGCACGATTCAAGACCTTGAGCGCAACATTCGCACCGACATTGAGGCCGTGGTCCCGCTGATACTGCAAAAAGTCATCGAAAATGATGGCATGTCAACGGAGCCGCGGTGGACATATGTGCGATGTTATATTCCATACATAAATGGCAAAGACCGACCTGCAATTTTCAATAAAGAGTTCGGTTTCTCACTCATAAAAAGTGTGTTTTTTGTTTAGATTAAAAAAAGAACTAACGGATGGAACACTCTATATAAGCTATTTTCCTCCGTTCCCAAAAATGATTATGCATTGGAGCCAATTTTTGTTCCTGGTCCATGGTTAGGCCAAACGATAATACAGTACCAAAAAGCTGGTATTTGAATGCTTAATAGTGATAACGTAAATCGAAAAACTAAATTAATTTTGCTTCTAATATCGCTTTATATTGGCATCACACCCAGAGAGAAGTGGAAAAACGGTTAGTCCTTGCATTTATCTCGATCTCGTAGTGCGATGTTCTGTATTTATTCATAAACTCGTCCCTAATCAAGACCACACGAATCAGCAAACACAAACTGTGCCATCGTTTAAGCTGCTTCAGTAGCCTTTACTCAAAAACAATATTGAATTTCACTATATCAACCAAGTACCGAGAACAGTACCGAGCAAAAGTAGAGAAACAAACCACATTACAAACAAGAATCCAGAAAGATTTACTCTAGCCCAAAACAGTACACTACACTTTTGTATTTATGACTACCTCAAGATAATGAAATGCTTATCATTGTATACATTCTTTTTTTTTCAATATAATATGGTCGGGTTTTTGTTCAAGGAGCAAAAGTAGAGAAACATTTTGTAAATATTTAGTTTATATTTAGTCGCTGATTAGAAAAGGTGTTATTTTTGAGTGTATGTATTTGGTAAAGGAATTACATTGAATTTGCGAATAAAAGAATTGACTATTTTAAAATATCGATCAGGCATTAAACAAGCAACCATAGCCAACCAGGTGAATTTAATCGGTAATTTGCAAAACTATTAAGCTGTTTGACATAAAAGCTCAGTTGAAGAAGTAAATATTGGTGTCCACACTGTTAGAAGACGTTTGAGGGAGAGTGATTTACCAGCAAGGAGACCATCTAAAAATCCCTTTATTTCCAAGAAAAATCGGCCGCCCGTCTTCAATTTGCTTACGATCATTTGAACTGGTCAGAAACAAGGTGGAATTCTGTATTATTTGCTGATGAAAGTACATTTAATTTATTTTCATCGGATGGCATTTTATGGGTAAGACGTCCTAAGAACAAGCGATTTGATCCTAGGTACACTTTGGGCACAATCAAACACGAAAGCGAGAATGTTCAAGTATGGGATTGCTTCCCTGGTCTTCAAATGGGACCCATCGTCAAAATTGAAGGAATTATGGACCGGTACAAATACTTGGAAATCTTAACTGATACCATGCTACCTTAGGCAGAAGAAAACATGCCTCTTCGCTGGCGGTTCCAGCACGACAATGACCCTAAGCACACAGCGAAAATAATAAAAACGTTTTTTGCCGATCACAATATTGTCATTAAGTGGCCAGCTCAGAGTCAAGACCTTGACCCCATAGAAAACCTATGGGATTTAGTTAATAAAAAAATTCGGACTGAACATCCAGAATAGTTCAAAAATAGTGCCGAACTATTTGAAACAATCGAAGTCGCCTGGAATTCTATTCCAAAAGAAACAATAGAGAGCCTAATTGGTTCTATGAGAAAAAGATGTCTAGCAGTTATCAAAAATAAAGGTTATGCAACCAAGTATTAACTTCTTTGTACACGACAATTGCTTTATATGTTATGTTTCTCTATTTTTGCTCGCTGTATTTTCTAATAGTTTTATTAAAGCAGAAATTTTATTTTCATGTTAGCTTTGAATTACATGTTACATTAAGTTGTAATAAAACATAAGTTTTTAGTTTACTTTGATAGTTTAAAAAAAATATTTAAAAAAATAAAATGTTTCTCCACTTTTGCTCGGTACTGTATCTGTAGAAAGCATGTACTTTCGCCATACCCATTATAGATTTATAAAGGCATCTGGGTAGCAAAAACGTTGGTACCATTCATAACTGCCATGATTTCTGAAAATAGTCCTTTTACAACAATAAGCTTTAGCATGTTTGTTTTTGTCATATTGTACCAGTTAGGCACACAATTAGATTTTTCCGAACAAGATTTCAGTAGATACAGCATTTTGATTAACCATGGCAGAACTGTTAGTTCCAAAAATTAGCCAGATCAAGTACGGCCATCACCTTGCTACAATCAATACTGAGTATCCAGACAAAAAACCTTATTTACTTTCTTCGATAGAACATCCCGGGGTTCTTACATCCTAATTATTGGCACTCTTCCGTCGGCTTCGGGGCCCGCCCCTAGGACCACTGTTGTGGCCGTGAGGCCTTCGCTATGCCTTGTTGTTTTTGGCTATATTGTGCGAGGCCCAGTTCAACGAGGTCTTCCAGGAATTCGACAGGGCTTCGTCAAATTTGGCACGAAAATGGGCCAATGCTTCGTCTTCCGTTTTGTTCATCACCTGGAAAACAAACATTTTTCTAGAGAATAGCAACCTTGGTAAAATAAGGCTAAGGTCGGAAAACAGGCCTTCGATTGACGCTGGCTTCGAAAATACACAGAAAGAATACGAGAGTAGCTATTTATATTTTGAGCGTAACAATGAAAAAATCACTTTACTATTTCAAAATACAGGGTGTCCGCAAAGTTGGGGTTTTACTTTTCAGAAACAACTACCCTTGAAATAACAAAGGAAATGTGTGAAACGAGGGCGACCAAGTAAAAAAAAATAAAGAAAAAAGTACTCACTCTCCAGTTGACGAGAAGGGCTAAGTACGTCTCTGCCCGAAATCATACCGCTCCAACAGAAAATGAAATCAGCTGATGCGCTACCGAGCAGACGCCGGCGGTAGTGCAGACCAGTAGACCACGAACAGAGGTAACAAATATGACCATCGTGCAGAAACCACATTGATTTTCTTACACTTAATGGCACATCTTCTAACAAGGAAGGCAAAATGTTGCGTAAAAAGTCTAGGTATTGCATCCCGTCCAATCGATTTGGGAGAATAAATTGTCCAATGAGCATACCGTTCACCATGCCTGCCCAAACATTCACCGAAAATGTTTGTTGAAAATGTGCCCGACGGACAGCGTGCGGATTTTCTACTGACCAAACATGAGTGTTGCGAAAGTTATTCACCCCATTACGCGTGAACGTAGATTCGTCTGTCACCAATACGCACTTCAAAAAGTCCGGATTATTGTCATGTTGATGCAACAACCACTCTCAAAACCGCACTCTTGCTGGAAAATTGTCAGGTTGAAGGGCTTGTACACGTTGGACGTGAAACGGATACAGCACCTCTTCACGCAGCGTTTGCCACACTTTAGTTTTTGATACTTGCACTTCTCTAGCCACGTCACTAGTGGTTGTTGTTTTTTGAAACGCAATCGATTATACGGGTTCGTTTACCTCTACACGCGTGACCGTAACCGTCGGTTGAAGGTTGCATAGCATACTGACATGACACTGACCCCGACCCAGTTCTGTCGTCGGGTTGAGCTGGTGTCCTAGTACCAGTCAGGGATGTCGCGAGTCGCGGCTACAGGACGGTATTCAGATATTTTTGATGTTGCAGAGGCCTTTATCTCGGTTCCCTTAAGACATTGGTGTATAGGGTACTAAGAAAAATTGCTTATGTTTTCAAGACCTATACGTCGTGTAAAGGAAAACCCCAACTTTGCGGACACCCTGTATACTCCATTAATTTTTATCCTTTATTTTTAGGAAAAATGTATACAAAAATCTTGATCTCTACACTTTTTCATCCGTTTGAACCATTTTTCATAACACATACCATCTACCATATGGTATAGAAAACCAGAAGAACTCAACACAGTTCTTTTTATTAATCGAAATGAAAAGTAGCCTGCGATGTAGGACGTGCATTCCAAGTTATATTCAAAACATCCTAACTTTTTGTAAATCCAATATGCCGAAAAAAAAAGAAAATATAACGTAGTCTTCTTGAAAATGCTCCATTTATAATTAGTGATTACAATAATTTAAATCAGTCTATCCTGCCAATAAACAATGTCATTGACATTCTGAAGTAGAAATAAAAATGGGTTCATGTTCAACCTTCCCGATGCAGTCGTCTTTTCGTCGACGAGACAACAAATTCTGTATAGGTAGGCAGGAGTAAAGTGACTATTTTGTGTGTCATGGTAGCCACAGATTATGTGTATATGTCTATTCTATTTTGCAGTCTTTGTCACCTATTTTAAGGCGCAGCAGCTAGGCATGGGTAGCAATCAGCATTACAGTAACCAATAAGAGATTCGTATAGTATTTCCTCCCTTTAAAATGCATATGTTACAAGTTACACCAGATGACATTGCGCAGAAATTGAAAGAAGTGAGATCGAATGCTGCGGGTGTTGATGGTATCACTAAAAATATGTTAAGAAACCCGTTCCCTTTTTGTAAGCAGCAACTAACTAGTATTATCAACCAGTCACTAGCCACAGGAGAAGTACCATCAATATGGAAACAGTCAATTGTAACACCGATTCCTAAAGTCGATAATGCTACAGAATTGAGGATTTGAGACCAATCACTGCTGTACCTATAATGTCGAAGTTGTTAGAGAAAATAGTAGATGATGAACTTCGTGAACACTTAGAGCAAAATAAAGTTTTGCCTGACACCCAGTCGGGTTTCAGGAAACTACACAATATGTCAACAGCACTCATCAAAATTACTAGTGACATAATCAAGTGCACCGATGATGACAAGGTTATACTGCTAGTGATGTTGGATAACAGCAATGCCTTTGATATGGTAAACCACAAGATCCTGTGTACAAAATTGAAACATTATTGTTTTTCCGGCAGTGCTCTACAATGGCTCACGTACTATTTGCGTGATAAAATGTCCGCTCAACGAAAAGTAAAATCTGGTGTCCCAGAAGGGAGTGTTTTAGGTCCTGTACTATAGTAAGTGACATATAAATCCGAACACCCAGTTTAAATGGTTTTATTTTAATAAAAGTTGGTGAATGTATTTATCTTACTGTAAATAACACAAGTCAAAAAATTTTCAGCCTTATCAGTTGGACATTCCGGTTTTTATACTGCTTTTTTTTAATTCACTAACGCTCTAAAAATGAATATTTCAGCCGCAGTAAAGAATCAACGTTGGCGGATTTTGGTTCTTGACATCCTTTACGATCGGTTACCATGCCTAGAGTACGGAGACCTGTACGATTTCGTCAACTTAGTGAGTCTGATAGGGGCCGTATAGTGGGACTTCGGGAAGCTGGACTTTCTTTTCGGGCAATTGCAGTTAGAATGCAAAGAAGTGTAGACACTGTGGTTAGGTGTTGTCAGGCAAGGCTTCGAGAAGGCCGTACGCAAAGAGCAAGGGGCACTGGACGCCGCCGTAGAACAACAGACCGTGAAGATCGCCGCCTAAGATTATTGGCCTTAAGGGACCCTTTCTCCACTACCAGGTCCATTGCAAATGAATGGTTTGCAGAACACGGAAGACCTATTGGCATGCGAAGTGTTTACCGACGAATGAGAAGTTTTGGCTTGTTTTCATACCGGCCACACTGGGTCCTCCCTTTAACTCGAGAACACTGACGTAATCGCCTTGAGAGGTGCAGACAACGGTCACTCTGGGATCAGGAATGGAACAGTATTGTCTTTAGTGACAAGTCTCGATTTTGTTTAGGCATGCACGATGGTCGTGCCAGGGTTAGAAGGCGACGAGGTGAAAGGAGGAATCCACAGTTTTTTGTTGAAAGACATGTTCATCACACTGTTGGAGTTATGGTTTGGGGTGCTATAGCTTATGGTTCCAGGTCACCTTTAATCTTCATCAGAGGTAACATGAACGCGCAGCGTTATATCCACGAAGTTCCAGAACCCCATCTTTCACCCTATCTTGACAGCCTGGCAGATCCAACTTTCCAACAAGATAATGCCCGACCACATGTTGCAAGAGTCACAATAGACTTCTTTCAACATAATGATGTCACATTGTTACCACAGGAGGACATTGACCATCTGATCAGAAGCATGCCTAGGTGCATCCACACATTATTAAAGGTCAAAGGGCTTTAAAGCAGTGCAATCATTTTGAAATTTTTATCATTTACTTATTATGCTTCATTAAGTACTTATACAAAATTTTATTAAAATAAAACCATTTAAACTGGGTATTCGGATTTATATGTCACTTAGTATATTTACATTTTACACATCAGATCTAACGGATTATATATCATCTGGTGGGAATATACACTTGTATGCGGATGATGTACAAATATATAAGGCATGTAAAGCAGATGATGCAAATACCCTCATATCGGAGCTTAACACAAATTTAGAAATGATATTGAAAAAATTATTGTCTAAGACTTAACCCCACAAAAACTAAGGCTTGTTGTATTGGTGCTAGACTAGTTGTTCCAAAATTCAAAAAGGCAGAAAATGCAAATATACTTTTAGATGGTGCCTCTATTCAAATTGTAGAGGAAACAAAAAGTTTGGGAATACTATTAGATACAAATTTAAGTTTTGAATGTCATGTTATGAATAAACTCAAATTGTGCTATTATAAATATAAAACGCTTTGGAAATATAAACACATACTGACATTGATACTAAATTAATGCTTGTAAACTCATTATTCCTTACACATTTGGATTATGGTGTCACAGTCTATTACAACTTCCTTACAGAGGAAATAAAACAAAAAAATCAGATTTTACAGAATCGTTGCATAAGATTTTGTTATAATAATATAGGTAGAAAAGAACACATCACTGGCTACTATGTGAGAGAAGATATTTTAAAATATAACTACCGTTCATTGCTTTTTTATGGTGCTCTATTATAAAAAGTTTTAAGATATAAATCTCCAAATTATCTGTATAATATTTTAGAGAAAAGATCCTCTGTTCGACTTGTTTTTCTAAGAAACGATAAATAATTGTTATAATATCCCAGGCCATGTAACATCTAAATTCAAAACAGCTTTCACTTACACAGCACCTTATTTGTTGAATAAATATTTAGAACTTTTCCAAATTTCTTCCAGTAGTAGTTTCAGAAATGAATTCAAGAAGGTGCTTCTCCAGTTACAAGCTTCTGAAGCTGAAGATTAGGAACTTACGATTCAATATTGTATTTTATTTAAAATGGTAGCTCAATTTTATAGATTACATTAAATATGTAAAATTAGAGATAAGATGAATCGCATGTTTTTTAATTGTTTTAATTTACTGAATCTCTCTGTAATTGCTGTAGGCGACGGTGAAAAATGGCAATGCCAATCCTCAGCCTTTTGGAGTGTTTTTTTTAATGTATATATATTCATTTTGTATAAGTGCTCCAATAAACATTATTATTATTAAAATTATTATTATAATATTTACTATAATAAAATTGCTTCAAAACTTAGTAGCATTTTTTCAGGGTAAGTGAAACATGTTTCTTGAAGCGCAGATGACAGTCAAAAGTGAACCCTAAATTTTTAGCTGTATCCATCAATGTTGATACTCAGTTAGGTTTTCACGGCTATTGTTGGAACAAAAAACAACAACCGAAAATTTAGAAGAATTTAATTTCAAAGTATTATTTTTGAAGGTTCGGACACCCTGTAAGGAATAAACTCGTAGAAAGTCTATTCCTTAAGAACCAAATGAACAAAGTATGCATTTTCTCTTCTAGGTCTTTTCATTTTCCAGTATGTTAACAATGCACAAATAGCCTCTTCCACATAGATTCTCGTTGACTAAACTTAATACCTGATGCCAAATTACATTAATCAGTTTGGACTGTAGGCCAAAAAAAGCTATTTCAAAATTATATCCAGGGATATGTATGTACTATGTACTATTCCAGACCATATCTCTGTACACTGTACCAAATTTCATTTCATTTTGACGTGATTAAGTAACAAACATCCACATTTATAATATTAAGTAGGGCGTAAAAATATACCCAGCATTATTTATTGAATTTTGATACAAACTTGTAAACAAATTTGCTTTCATGAAAGTTTACGCTGATAATATGTTGAAGGCATTATTTTTTATTTTTAAACTTCAACACCCCGTATCTTTTTAATGAAGTCCTCGAGGAAAAAATATTACATAAAAGACCCCTCTTAAAATGCCGTCCTGTGTATAATGTTTCATTTTTGGTCACGACTTGTGAATCACCTTGTATGTGTATTTATTCCTGTATATCTTGACATGTTTAATAACATGTGTGTATGATCAAAAGACAAAACTACTGCTACCTACTACTACAGCAAGTTGAAATGACCCACCATGTCCGTGTTCTTACGAGTGAGAAATAAAAATTATAAAAAATAGTCAGTCAATGTTGCACTGAATATCTATCGATTGTTAAGAAATAAAAATCTTGTAGCAATTGCAATTTCAAAAACTGAGTGACGACGTTGCATAGGCAAACCAACGGAAAATCCAATTGGTAGTAAAAGGAAAAGAAAGAACAAAATTATACATACCAAAGTTTCCCTGAGATAATTCAGATCTTTTTCTGAACTAAGTTCTGGAAGCCCCGTCGATATCATCATGGCAAACAATGAGATTATCAGATTGCCATGTTTCCTTAGTATCATGAAAGCCTGAAGAAAGAGCAGTGTAAAAACTTACGGCTTACCTAGATATACAACTGCTTACCTTTTCACAATAACCTTGGAAAATTTTAAATTCTAACGCCTTCGAGTTTTGGCCTTTATTGATAACATACACGAAATCGTGGGTTAGAACAAATGGTACTCGTTCTCTTTTAAAGCCAAACTTTTCTTTGAAATGACCCAAAATGTGGCCGAAATCGATGTGGAAAAGCTGAAAAAAAAACATACAGCGCTTTTCAGAAAGTTTCACCCCCTACTTATTTTTTAGACGGGTCAAGTTAGCGAGTTGAAATTCGGGAAGATTAAATTAACGCATCATGTATACTATATTTTAACGTGGGCACCAGCTTAAGATATTCCTTTAAATGGAATAGGCGGTCATGTGATATCTCATTTTGATGCTTCTTATTATTAGGTTGCTCGGAAAGCTCTTGAGGTTTTTATTTTTAAATAGCGTTTTTCGCTCCGCCTAGTCGTTGTATTCGTTTTGCTTAACGATAATTTGTTTTTTTTTGTCAGGATTTCAAATATAGGATGGGCAAAAGGCAAATTCGCACGATTTTCTTATCCCAGTTCAAATTAGGCTAAAAAGATGCCAAGACAGCTCGCGATATCAACGATGCATTTGGCCAAGGAACCACTGACGAACGTACGGCACAATGGTGGTTCAAGAAACAACTATTCATGAGTTTGCCGAGGAGCTTGATGTGGGTATTGCGACCATTTCCGACCACTTGAAACAGATAGGAAAGTCAAAAAATCTCGATACATGGATACCGAACGAATTGATCGAAAATCAGAAAAAGTGTCGTTTTGAGGTGGTTTCTGCCCTTCTTCTGCGCAACAAAAACGACTCGACCGGATTGTGGTATGTGATGAAAAGTGGATTCTCTACGATAATAGGTGACGTACTGCGCAATGGTTGGACAGCGACGAGGCTCCACAATACTTCCCGAAGCCGAAACTCCATCCAAAGAAGGTTATGGTCCAGCAAATCGACGAAAAACATCATAAGCTCCGACGATGTGCCCAAGGGTGGCCAATATGAAGGGGCTAATTCTCATCCACGACAACGCCCAGCCTCACGACGCACAACCGACCCTGCAAAAGCTGAACGAACTGGGCTATGAAACTCTGCCTCATCGAATATATACGCCGGACTTTTTCAAACACCTCTACAACTTCGTTCGCGAGAAATGCTTCAATAACCATGACGATGCCAAAAATGAACTCTTCGCCTCCAGAACTCCGGATTTCTACGTTAGCGGCATAAATAAACTTATCTCTCTTTGGCAAAACTACTGATTCTGATGGTTTTTATTTTGATTAATAATGTTTTGTTAAAGCTGAGATATGCCCCTTTGAATTTGGAAGTTAAAAACCGCAAGAACTTTCCGAACAACCTTGCCCCTTTGAATTTGGAAGTTAAAAACCGCAAGAACTTTTCGAACAACCTAATACTTTATAAACCTGCAGAATAAATTTACTATCTTTCGGAATAGTGAACTGGCGATTTTGTACATTGAATCGCTTGTAACTCAACAAATAGTCGTCAAAAGTATGTTATATCAATCAGTCTTTCTGATTGTGAAATAAAATAAGGGACATTCCGTTTGGAAAAATTGAAATTTTTACCATTTTTTTTTTAATGGAATATCCCATATCCTACTACATATTCGGATAGATCCTTTGGAGAGAAAACCATTGATATAACACACTATAGCGTTGTTATGATTGAGTGTTGAGATATAAACGAATCAACGCATAAAAATGCTCAACTTTGACAGACTGTCAGTCCGCCATTTTGAATGATGGTGATTTTATATTCTGGAGTTATAAAATATTCATAAACAGCTTTCAAATGAGGTGCATCACACTCCATTTAAAAAATGTTCCAAAAAACGTAATAAAGGGTGTTCAGACCACGCTCTTTAGACGTCATGGGGCAGTATTCAAATAAGCAACATTTAATTATTGTGAAAGTTCACTACAAAAATGGAGAAAATTCCGCGAAAATAGTTTGCATATTACGTACAATTTTCGGTCGCAAAAATGAATCGATAGTTCGCCGTTTAATTAAAATTTGAGACAAAATTCACGTTGCTGAATGTGAAGACCACTGTTCGTCGCCTTGCTGGTCGGTCCCTCGAAAATATAGTCGCAGTGCGGGAAAGTGTAGCCGAGAATCCAGGCACTTCCATTCTGCAACGAATTTTGACAAAAGATCTGTGCTTGAATGCGTTGATTGGGCACCGGAGCACCACCAAATTGATGCGGATTTCTCGAAGAAAATCATTTTCTCGGATGAGGCACATTTTCAACTGAACGGGTACGTCAATAAGCAGAACTGCCGAATTTGGGGTTCTGAAAACCCTCGTATAATAATCGAACAACCAATGCATCCACCGCGAGTTACCGTTTGGTGCGCATTGTGGAGTGGCGGAGTGATTGTACCGTATTTCTTCGAAAATGCAGCTGGAACTGCGGAAACTGTTAATGGTGTGCGGTATCGCGAAATGCTAACAGAGTTTTTGTGGCCGCAGTTGGATCGAATTGATGTGGAGGATATGTTCTTCCAGCAAGACGGTGCGACCTTCCACACAGCACGCGAAACAATAGTGTTACTGCGGTCCAAGTTTCCAGACCGTGTCATCTGTCGGTTTGGCGATCAAGATTGGCCACCAAGATCGTGCGATCTAATGCCAATGGACTTCTTCCTCTAAGGCTTTGTGAAGGGAAAGGTGTGTGGGAACAAGCCACAAACAGTTGAACGCCTTAAAGCAGAGATACGGCCCGTTATCGAGAAACTAGAGCCACAGTTGTGCGAAAACGTTATCCAGAATTTTAAGAAAAGACCAGTGCCAGAGGATTCGTGATGGCTATTTACCGGATGTCCTATTTCATATTTAATCGCAACTATTCCTCTTCATGTTATAATATAAATACTCGCTTAATTGGAAAAGAAATTTTGTCTTTTTTGAAAATCAAATCTGGCGCTCTTATTGAGACACCCTTTGTAACTTTTGTTCGTCCAACCACAGACGGCCAACTATGGACTAGTGTTTCATGCTATTTGGCAGCTAATTTGTATGGTCTAGGCTTGTATTATCTTATTTTACTGGCTCTAGGCTTAAATATATTTCTGCACCATTTTTATCATTCCAAATTAAAATTCGCTAGCTTGACCCATTCAAACAATATGTAAGTTGGGAGACCTTATTGAAAAGCACTGAGCAATAAAAATTATGATATAGGTGCTCTGCAGCTGTAATTGTGATCGAATAGTACAAGTTATTGTACAAGTTTCTGGCTAAAAAACTTTTGCAGCAAATTGTAAGGAATGTGAAAATTTGCATTTGCGTTTTCAGGATAGTGTCCCTACTAATCAGATGAGATTACTTTTGAGATGCTATACAATACATCAAATGATTACCTGTCCATTTTTCTTAACCATTATATTGTCAGAATGTCTATCTGCAATGCCTAAGACGTATGTAGCAACACAGTATCCAGCACAAGACAGCGTGAATTCATTTACTGCCTTGTTCAATGCTGCTTCGGTTGTGTTGTAGTCTTTAAGCCAGGCTGAAAACAAAGAAGTATGTGAAAAAATAGAACTAACTTCACTATTAGGGCGTTACTTTATAATACGCCGTAATCATTAGGGCGCATTTCTAAACCTAATTTAAGTAGGAAAGCTCCTATAAACAAGTGTCCAAAAAGTCTAACTTTCATGGTACAGGATTGTTATTAATACCACTAAGATCCTTGTGCCAATTATGTTGAACTTTGGCAGTACTGTTCAGTAATATAAAACGTAAACTAAGTACAAAGTAAAAAATAATAACGAATTCCAGTGGCGTGTCGAGGGGGGTCTGTCCCACGAATGATTTTGACGCAAAAGGTTCGCCGCTGAATTTTTTTAAAAATATATTCGTCTTTCGGATTAAGCAGCTAAAGACAACTTTTTGTCCCTCTTTTGGTAACGTACTTTGATTGTGAGTAAAAAAATTAAAACACATGTCGAAAAATTATTAAAATATGTTACTCTAGAATTATGAACATATTTTTGACATACTGTGGCAGTATCTATTAATTTTTCTCTTTCAGAAGCCATATTTTGTTTAATCCGTATCTTGGAAACCAGACTTTCAAGGACACGTGTTTATATGAACTTGAATTTGGTTCAGGAATGCGCCCTTGTAATTACGGCATATCATTAAGTAACACCCTGTATTTGAAGAAACCTTTTCTCATCGCCCATTAAAGCACTCCGTAGAACTTTTCCGTTAAGGTTTTAGTCGTTGAGGTTAGTTGTAAAAGGAAATAGAAGAAAGGAAAAACAGCGAAGAGAAGTTACATCTTGGCTATATGTGAGTATCCAAGTCTCCGTTTGTAGATTTTGAGAAATACATTTTTAAAGATGACTCACCTAAAATAGGCCCTTTCCTGAACGCTGCTGTCGCTGTGAAAGTACCTTTTTCTTTTTGTATATTGGCGATCGTATCCGCATTTAGCACTACTTCAATCATGCCGACGCGGTTTTCTAACGATATGCAGCCATATGGATTCATTCTGAAAAAAAAGGTTGTTCCAGTTATCTAAGCATTGTTTCCCACTCATTGCTAAAGCGGTAAGTCATCTATTTTACCTTAAGTCTAAACCTTCTCTTTTCCACAACCTATCCATGATTTTGATCATTTGCAATGTAAGCATGTCCTGTCTGAGATCGTCACCGTTCTTGAAGATTATGTATACGTCATCACCGTAAGTGTCCGAATTTTCAAAAACGATCCATAGGGGTCGCATTTTACTGTCCATCACTCGACACTTCTCCAACCTGAAAAATAATAATCTCTTGAAGAAATAGTAAATTATAGTGTACAAAAATTTAAAAAAGCTTATACTAGCAAATCGAACTAAAAAGTTAAAAATACTTTTCAAGTATAGATGAGCGCTTACGTTACTAAAATGCAAGTATAACTAATTAATTTGGAATAAGATCAATATAAAAATTCAGATATTAACAAAATATCCGACTATAGTAAAGAAGCGTGTAGTGCTTGATATTAAATGTTATAATTATTTTTTTTAGTTGCAATTTACAAATTTTAAGTTATTATGAAAATATAGTTAATTGCACCCCACACTTTTTTACTATAATTGAATTTTTGTTAATATCTTAATTTTTATATTGATCTTATATATAGTACTTGATTTTTGGACTTTCTACTGTAGTAAGTTAGTTCGATTTGTTATTACTGCGTGTTTTTTTAGTTTTTTCAACTATAATTTCTTTTCTGAATTTTTACTATCAAAGCGAGGATCAAAAGTACTTATAATAAAGATTTTTGGTATATTTTGTATTTGACAATAAATCTAAAGGAGGTGGTTTGATAAGGGCCATTTTTCGCCCATAACACACTCAAAAATAAAAAGTTCGATTCCAGACTATTATTTAATTTATTTGTGATCTTCAAGATGTGTATTTTTTCATTAAATAATATTTACGGTATAAATATTGTAATACGCTTCAGAAATAGAGTATTTAACGCTTTTTGTGCATTTTTGTTGTTTGTCTTTGAATCATGTTTCCCAACGAAACGTTCCATGAACCACATTAACTTTAATACTCAATGAGTCTACTTATTATAAGCTTGTATATGAGTATTTATTTGTTTTGGTACAGTGAGCCCATCAATCCAAAAATACGTAATATATGCTGCGGGAAAGTGTGGGTCACGCTGCAATCGCTGCGTGTTCACGACATGATTTTTCGCGCTCGAAAAGTATTTACGCAGTAAAGGTATAGAAAATGCGCTGTGCTGTCGCGTTTAACGTTTATTGAAAAACTTGATAAAACAATAATGCCTGGATGCCAGTGTGATTGTTGTAAAACGTGGCGAAAAACAAACAGTGATTTCCGTAGCTGCTCGAACAAAAACATTATAGCAATACTTAGAAAATCTAAAAACTGTGATCTGCAGATTGGTTTAAGTTGTATCCTAAATGCAGATCATATGCATTCCGCGTGGCTCAATCTCTAAAGACTCCCACTTCTGTAAGGACAACAAGAGTTCTTACTTCAACAAGTACCTCTGATGATACTGAAGGATGGTCTGATAGTGATTCGAATGGAGAAGACAACGAAGAAGATTAGTAAAAAATATATTCAGTGTATGAAAACTTATTATTGTTTAATAAACATTTATAACACTCAGATAATTATTTAATTTATGTATATCACGAATTTGTTTTCATTTGAAATAAGTATATTTTCTTCTTTGTTATGGAGAATACCCTTCATAAATATATACAGGGTGACTTCGAAGTTGAGTCATTTATTTTAACAGTGAGTAGATCTGATCAAAAGAAATGTTTTTTCCTTTACCATTTTTCTGGTAAAATTAAAGTAACAAAGTTATAGCCCTTTGGAAGTTTGAGTACCGCCCTGACTCAATAATAATATTATGTGCTCGTGTTTGGCAACAACGGATATAATCCGCCTTATCCGTTCATCGCATCGGAAACAAAAAAGCGAAAGAATTTGGAACGATGTTTTTACAATTATTTTATTCAGTTGTATACAGTCAGTGTCAGTCGGTAACGCGTGAGTGAATAGTGGTGTCTGTTGCGTGGCTTAAACGAAATAAAAAATGGCACATGTTTACGAAAATGCTGAACTTGTGGACATGGTTCTTATTTACGGGGGTCTTTACAAAATGCTGCCGCGGCATCACGGATCTATGCGGATCGGTTTCCCAATCGAGTGCAACCAACCCCTCGTGCCTTTGTTAATGTAGTGCAAAGAGCTCGTGAATCAGGTGACTGAAGACCTCACAGAGGAGATCATGCCGGTGCTCCAAGACCGCACGATCAAATAGAACTAGAACAAATTTTAGAACTAGTAAATGATATCCAACAGTAAGCACCCGACAAATTTCAACTCAATTGGCAATTAGTCAATATAAAACTTGGAAAACTCTACGTGAAAATCAGTTCTATCCGTTTCACAAACAAAAAGTGCAGGCCTTACAACCGGAAGATCATGAACAAAGGGTTGACTTTTGCAATTGGCTTTTAAATAAACATCAAAATGATGACAATTTTTTAAATCAAATTTTCGTGAGTGATGAAGCCCTCTTTACTAGAAACGGAATTATTAATTCACGTAATTCTCACGTTTGGGCTATTGAAAATCCCAATGAAATAAGGGAAACCAATTTTCAACAGCGATTTGAACCAATCAACCTGTGGGCGGGAATTGTTAATGGAATTTTAGTGGGGCCTTTTGAATTACCAAATCGCTTAACTGGTGAAAATTATCTTGATTTCTTGCAACACAATTTGCCTGGTTTACTGGAAGATGTGCCTTTAAATATTAGAGAAAACATGTGGTTTTTACAAGATGGGGCACCACCTCATTATGCAAGAAATGTGCGTGAATTTTTAAATAGACAATTTAATAATCGTTGGATCGGCCGTGGCGGTTTTGTACCTTGGCCGCCAAGGTCTCCAGACTTAAATCCTTTAGACTTTTGTTTGTGGGGTTGGCTAAAAACTCTAGTGTATAAAACACCGGTTAATACACGCGAAGAATTACGTGCTAGAATTGAGGAAATGAGTACAGTGATCAGAAATTAACCAGTGATTTTATTGCGTGCTTGTAAAGAGACATGGCTAAGACGCGCCCAGCTCTGCGTCGAGCAAAACGGAAATCATTTCGAACAGTTTTTGTGATATGCTTTTGGGCGCACAGGTCCGCACTGAAATACTTGTCGGGAGGATACTTTATAAAACAAGGTAACATTTTTTTTTTATTTTTTTTTTATTTTTACACACATATTTTGGTTTATCTTCCTTCTACAATCATTATCTGAAAATTAATGACTCAACTTCAAAGTATATATATATATATATATATATATATTTGTGTCATATCTATTCGCTGATGGGCGAAAAATGGCTCTTATCAACCCACCTCCTTTACTTCAGTCCTGTTTATGTAATCCTTCCATTTCATATAATGCATCACTATCATCACTCGGCACTTTTCTCACCGTATATTGACTTGAGTGAATTTAAATGTTCTTGTTTTTTTTAATTCCTTTCCAATTTTAAAATTAATTTTTTTCAAAAATTACATTTTGCCCAATTTTTAAATATTTTTTTTTCAAAATTACCACAACTTCCTCAAAATTTCCATATTTTTTCAAATTTTTTAAAAATATCCATATTTTTCAAATTTTTTCAAAACTTCCGAATTTCAAATTATTTTCCAAATTCCCGAATTTTCCAATTCTTTTTCATATCCTCAAATCCCAAATTTCAAAATTTAATTTTTAAAAATGTTCAAATCCGAATTTCGAAAATTTCCAAAATTATTGTATTGTCATCGGCCCTTGACCACTGTGCAAATTTACAAGTTAATCCAACTTCGTGAAAATTCTGAAGATTAGGTTAAAACATTTCGTTACTTAGAGGCCAAGCCAATAAAAGGGTGTAAAAAAAAGTGATTCGCTTATCTGAATACGTGACTGGGTAAATATGAAAACTGTTTGCTATTGTTTCAAAGATGCAGTGACATTAACAAAACCTGAATTCTGGATCCTTGTAGCGACTGTGCTTTACCATTCGCCAAACTAGTTTTCAATACCCGAAACGTGCTTAGCTATGTTGGTATTTTCACAGGAAAATTTAAATTTTCGAGTAATAACAACTAGTTTGGCTAATGTAATAATCATACTAACATCGATATTCACATTTTGAATGTTTGAGACAGTCTGATTCTTCGATGAGAGTTAACATTTGTTAAATTACCAATAGTGGATTCAACTTACTTTATCCTAGTACACCTGTATGATGGATCCAGCAAACTCCTGGTGTCATTCATGATCATTTCCGTTTGCGTTTTACCTAAACACTCTTTCATCGCCACTTTTGCCTAAAATTTTCAACCAATTAAATACCATTGAATCTTCTCAATTAAATATGAATTACCTTTTCTTTATCCCTGGATTGTCTTACAATATCGCTACACTTTTTCAGCTTTTCTAAGCATTCCAGTTGTCGTTGCAGCACCTTCATGTGTTCTTGAGTGCCTCGACAGTATGCTTCCAGGATAAGGCCAAAGCGTACTGATACCGCAGGAACTTGCATCTCCGACCTACAACATATAATCACTTATAATTGTTCAACTGAGGAACATGCACTTCTCATCTAAATGTAGAGATCTAATAGTAAGGTATCTTGATAGCCGGACGCAGTATGTTGTAATTAATAATACTACGTCAAACATTTCGGATGTTAATAAAGGGGCCCTCAAGGATCTGTCCTAGGGCCTCTGCTTTTTGTTTTATTTACTGTAGATCTAGTACAAATATTCAGAATGGCTGCTCTTACCTTAGGTGCCAAAATAAATAATGTCCAATTTGCTGATTACTAAGAGCTCTCCTAATTAGAAAATTAACTAAATCACATTCTAGGTACAGTTCGTGCTTTATAGCTTGTACTAATTGAAGAAGATACAGCAGCAGATCTTCATCACTGAAAAAAAACGCCCATGATTAAAATGCTTAAGGATTGCTTCTAAAAACACTGCGATGATTAAAAAATATCTCGTCAGGAGTAGAATCAGTTTCGAGTTTCGACAATTTTTTTATTAACAAAATTGAGCAAATCGAAATTGATCATTCCAATAAACTGTACGATTTATTTCAGACTTCCAACTAGTTTCAACTATTTCTGCAAGCTTTACGTCATTGGGACAAATTGTAAAGATTTTTGACATGTTATCCACTGAAGCACCGTGACTGCTATAAAGTTCTATCGATAAAGTGTTAAACCCGCTGAAGTAATTAGTAGAATTTGTAGAAAAATAGCAGATTCGATGTGAAACTACATTGTAGTACTTACTACCTTTTGCTCCTTTATATTTCTTATAAACACTCAAAAAACAACAAAAACCACAAAACACCACGGAAACCTACAGAATTTAACTTCAGTGTTAGCGGTTTCCATGACGTGACAAGGTGATTTTTCGAAATTGGAGCAGCATCAGGCTCCGCGCTGCCTACCTTCAACGAAAATGCCATTTTTTTAATGCATTATAAATGTGCTTCTCTTGTAAAAGGATGAATTGAAAAATGTATCAAAATAAATGCTCCAAATCGTAATGCCAAAATAAGATTTCAATATCAATTCAATATAAATATTTAAAAACAAAGTTTCTAAATATACTGTAATTACACAGCGCTTCACTCGCAAAAATCTCCATTACCTCAATTTCTTGTCAAAATATATCGATTTTCGGAATAAACAGACCTTCAAAAAACACAAATACAAACTAAACAGTACCTGAAATAACTCACTCCACAGAGTACCCGGTACCTGGTATTTGAATCTGGTCGAATACCCGGTACTCGACTTTTCGGAGAAAAAGTAATACTTGTGCCTACTATTTTTGCAGATTATTTGACAGATGTGAAAAAAACATGAATGCGCACCTAACGTCTTTAAGACACTCCACGGCGAATTTCCTGACCTCCTGGTCAGCATAAGCGTAATCTAAAAGCTCTAAGGACTTCTCTACAGGCAACTTGGGCCATTGTTGTAACAATGCTACCACTTGGCTAACCTCCTCTCGTTTGTCCCAATCAATACAGTACAACAGTTTCGGAAGTACGGCGGAATCATTCTCTAGCCAGTAACACTTCAATGCCCAAATATTTTTACGATCCTAGAACACAAGAACGATTTGTACATTATATTATATCAACAGCATACATGTTTTCTTTTATTAATAACAAGTGTAAGTTTCGAAAGCTACAGAGTGGCCGATATGTAACTGACTGGTTTGTATCTTGAATATTTGTGAAATGAAATAAAATACGTCAAGTTTTCCATCTTAATATTTTATAGAAACATAGAAATTATGTATGAAAAATATCAGACAAATGTCCGCCTCTGGAAGTCGCGAAAACCTGAGCCCTCATCACTTTTTGATAGGTTTCGGGAGGAATATTTTCAATCGCTTCCGTAATATTGTTCTTCAGCTGTTCTACAGTATTTGGTTTATTAGGAGCCGTTAGACGTCTCAGGGCTCTCCACTACACTTTCACGAACTCTCTAGATATTTTCCGGGGTACGAACAGTTCGAACACGGCCCCTGGCCACATTATTTCGACCAAAATCTTGTCGTAACTTCCGATTCATTGCAACAATCGGCTCACTATTTAAGTAAAACGTTCTAACAATAAGGACGCGTTGTGGAGCGCTCCACGATGAATTTCGCACACGGCGCCACCTACTGAAATTTAAATCAGTCAGTTATATATTTGTACGTTTTCAAAAAGACCCCCTTTAGCTTCTATAACTTTGATAATCATTCTTCAAAAGGAGAAAATTTCAAGTCACCCATCAAGCACTCTTAGAAAGCTTCATAGTGTTTGCGTTTTGAAATTTCAAGGTAATTCAAAAACTATAGGGTCAAATAGGGAACAGTGTACCAAGCGGCACAGTATACCATTAGTTATGTCGTTTCCTATTTCTCTATGGTGTCTCTTTACCGTTTTGCCAATCTCATTAGCTGTCATCTTAGACTACTGTCACCGGACGTCAAACTGCTAAGAACGCTCTAATTTAGGTTTTTTTTACACAAACGTGAAAATTTTTACTACGTTTGTTCTTCTTGGAAACGTAATAATTATGTTCTCTTTAATTCTCAATTAGTTGGTGTTTAAATAGTAAACAAACTTTATTGCAATTCCTAAACAAACAAATATGAACGAATTTTTGTTTGAAATAATAGGGTCTGGGGTACAGTGTAACATGTAATAGTGGGGCCCCTTTAAATATTTTTATTTCTCAGGTGTGGGACAGAAAAAATACTGAGGTACTTTAATCTAGGTTAAGAAAAAATAATATTTTCATATTATAAATTTTTCAATTTGATTTTGATCACCAAGAATATGTCATGGAACTTAATTGAGGTTAAAGATTTTCTATTTTTATATTTTATTTTGTAGGTTTAGCTATTAAACTGTATACCACCCCTAGGGCACCACATTCCTCATTTGTTTTCTCTGAAAACTAAAAAATAAGAACATAGTTTCTAAATGTAATTTTGATACTATTTCAAACCTAATATGAAGGTTAAAGACTGCTGATTTTATGATAAAAAATAATAAGGCGACATAATGAACTGTTTTTTTTTTAGAAATAAATGTGACTTTTTTGTTATACCATCCCCCAACCAAGAAAGTAGATAAGAAACAATTTACAGGAGTAAATCATTTTTAGTTGATTTAAAACTCACCTGGTCATGGGCCTCATACAAGTTGTCCATCTCGGCCAGCAGTCTTTTGCATTGTTGAACATCTGGATATTCCTCCATTTCTTTACCACTTTCAGTCTCATGTGCATGGTTTATCATCATTTCTACTGATGGGTACAAAATTTGCTGATCTGCTGCATAACTTTAAAAAACAAACATTTACACTCTCTTACAATCACACAGCACTGCATAAAATCTCACCTTTTAATCTGCAGGGTTAAAGTAGTAGAATACTCAGTATTAGGATTGCTGACGACAGTCCCCAAAGGATGTAAGGCATCATCTGAGTTCATATCTTCGGCAAAAGCCCACATGTACAGAGTCATAGCCCCACTTTTCAATTGTCCCTTGAAGTCATACACTGACGTATTTGCCCAAGCTAGTGGATTATTGGGCAAATTGTCCTTTCCAGAATCTTTCCCCTTTTTCGTCTTGGTGCCTTTGGCGTATTTGTTGACCTCATACACAACAAAGCACAACTTGGCGTTTCTAGGAATATTGCACACATCTATGTCAAATGTCAAATCGCAGCTCATTTTGCACTCTAGCTTTTCGTCTATAGGAAAATCGGAAGTCTTTTTTGGTTGGCACAGCGACTTGCCGCCGTGAAAAATGCCAGCTTGAATTCCAATCTAAAAATTAAACATGAGAATTTAAAAATTGAGAAAACCACAAAGCCTCCAAAAATATAAATCCATCTACAGTAATGGACAAAAGTATATAGACAAATTAATATCGTGCTGTATTTCTATTTTAACTTGTTTTATTAATACACCATCATGTATACATAATTCGTTATAGCATAATACTCACTTGTACATAAATAAATTCATTACCCTTCAATAAAAAATTAATTGAAAAAACTGGAACTATGAAGGACAAAAATATATAGACAAAGCAAAACAATTATAGAAAAAAGAAGCAAGTTCATTGAATTATAGAAAAACAACGATGTTTGTGTTAATATTTTGTAGCATAACCATTATTAACAATCACCGCCTAGCATCGTCTCGGCATAGATTGTAGAAGTTTCTTGATATACTTTTGCTCTAAACCGGCAAAAAGTTCATCCTTGTTTGAATAATTTTATCTCGTATTTGATTATATAAGTATTCCCATAGATTTTCAATGGGGTTTATATCCGGAGACTGTGAAGGCCATTTGAGAACTGGTATTTTTTCATCCAGAAAGAATTTCTTTGCGAGATTTGAAGTGTGCTTCAGATCATTATCTTGCTGGAAAATTGATCTTAAGGGCATATTGTCTTCCATATAGGGTAACATCACACGCTTTAGTGTGTCGGTGTATACAAACTTATCCATAATGCCATCTATTCTATGTAAAGAACCCATCCCAAACCCCGAAAAGCATCCTCAAACCATAACAGACCCGCCTCCATGTTTGACAGTGGGCAAAGTGTACTTGGGGTTCAATCTTTGTCCACTAAGACATCTAACGTAATGAACACCATCTGATCCAAACATATTGAAGTTGGATTTTCACTGAAACATACCCTCTTCCAGTCACAGATGCTCCAATCAAGATGCAACCGTGCAAATTGTAATCGGTCCTTACGGTTTTTCCTCGGAATTCGCGACTTCAAATCATTTGATCTTCTACTTATACTTTTCGTAAAAACACTGACAATTCCTTTTGACTCGATTTCGGCTTTTATTTGTCTTGGGGTTTTAAACGGATCTTTGGACGAAACTACTTTTATTAATCTAACTGATCTAGCATTTAGTTTGCTAGGCCGACCACTTCTCTTAGAGGCTTCCAAGATACCTTTTTGTTTATATTTGTTTAATATTGCCCAAACTGCTTTATGCTTCAGCTTCAAATTTTTGGCAATATCGATTTGACGTTGACTATCTTTGTATAACTCAATGATCTTAGTTTTCACATCGAAAGAAATTTCTGGACCACGCGGCATGGTCTTAAAATTACTCAACTTATTTCACAATACTTGATGAACACAAATTAATCCATTTCTGACACGAAATTGTACTAAACTAAACAAGTACTTATATTCAGACTTTTTTTATTGTGTTCATTGCAGATAATGTAAAACAAGGAATTTAGCTTTTCTACTAATAAAGCATTTGTTTATGGAGCAATGAAGTATGTATTCGTTTTAGGTAAATATTCATATTTGTCTATACTTTTATCCATTACTGTATATGGGTGATCTTCAAGTTGAAATATTCCTTTACATAACGTATAGTTCTTGTAAAGATGAGCATATTTTCCTAATAGCACATACACTTAAGTCTAGGTGATAAAATACGAAGCGCTTCGGTATTCAATATCTCGTGCAGATAAACAGAGCTGTTCATTTACTAGTAGGATTTGAAAAAGCTGAAAATGACAAACTTCAATAGCAATAACGAATTTATGGCTTCTCAAAAGGCCCCAAGTAGGTTGAGTCTGCACTTCCCACACAAGGCCGTCATCAGATCATGAAGGATCATGTTCAGCGCAAGTTAGACCCTATCTAAATAAGGCATTGCCATAGATCTCATATCCTCGATAGAGGATAGTTGTTATGCTTTCGTTCGTTGTCCCAGAGACCAATGCCACGATGAGTTACCAAAAAAGCACAAAACAGCTATACAAAGTCGGCTGTTTTTGGTCGAACAGACCAAGTTAGACCCTCTGAGAAAAACATTAGTTACGAACTTGCATAACAGAGAAATAACACGGATCAAGTCAGTCAAATATGCCCATACAATTCTGGTAACGTCGTCTCTCCGCAATACCTGATCGCACAATGCGTCAGCAAAGCGCCAGTCATGCCAGGACACTTATGAAGACCGGAGACAGTAAGGAGAGACGCGTATCGAAAACATTAGCTAAATATGTCTAATAGGTACGCAGAATTACCGAAGTTGGGAGCGAATAAATATATTAAGAGATTCCTTCCACCACAACTTACATTCCCCAATGTTTAACCCCACAAACATTTTTCTAAAAATGATCAGGAGTCTCCGAAACGTCAAAAATGAGTTTGCGTAATTTTTATTTTTTTCCAAGTGACAGACGGGCCAAAGAGTAGCGGTTGGGCCGACAGGCAGACCCAGGGAAATGAGTGACACAGTTTTACGTGATGTAAATGTAATGCAACATCCAAAAAACATAACATCTCACTTTCCAAATCCTTCGTGATTGCAATACTTCCTCGCCAATAGACGTGGGAAGTAAAAAAAAGTCCCAGATTTCAAAACCTGTATAAGTGAAAGGTTATAATATTATCGAAGTTTGGCTTACCTCAGAACCCTTCTTAGGCTCCAAATTGAGTTTGCTAACAACAGAAACCGTCACTACATAATTCTCCTTGATGTTCCAAGAACATATGATATTCTTTTTCTTTCTCAAGGTATTTGAGCTACTGTATGACGTCGTCCGCGTCTTTGAACTGTCAAAATGATCCAGGCATTCGTAGTCGTTCATTTTGAACACTAAAATTTGAAAGAAGGCGATGATTAAGCATTTTAAACAACTCAACAATATTAGATCGATGATGAAAATAATGATCTACTAAATATTGTTCCATCATTTTACCTGGCACATCGTCTACATGATACGTGACCAAAGTCGGTGTAACTCCTTTCGAAATACATTCCTGTATATACTGGAACTCGATAATGTGGAAGTCACCAACTAAGAACTCATCCTGGCCACATACTTTTAATATGTACTCACTAGCCCTGTCAGTACGAATGTTCATTATGGTAGCTCTTTTAGCCAAGATCATTTCCAATAACTCCCTTGGAGAAATGGTGGGTGAGACATTGAACGTAAAAGAGCTTTGCATTATGTCATACACACTGCACTCATGGTCAAATTTTGATGCAATCTACAACCATAAAAAATATAGCAATTCCATTAATGTTAAATATATAACATACCTTGATATTTTTCTTCTCATTCAATGTTTCTTTCAAAATGTAGCTATGCTTGGCTATCCTAGGCGGAAACTGATAATGTAGCTTCTCTAGCCAAGTTTGCTTTGAGCGTATCTGAGCTATTTCATCGCCTAACTTGCGCATTTTGAAGCGAAAGTCATTTATCTCACTGCTATTCAAAGCATCAAACTCTTGAAGTCCTAGAGGTAAAAGATTCTGTCTGATAACCACTGAACAAATGTTTATTAAGATTTCTTTGTCCACTATAATATATATTAGGATCATACTTCAAGTGTTTAATTCATCCCTGACCTTTATGATCGGTTGGTCTGTAATATACTGCCATGCAAAAGCGTTTGACATATGATGCTGGTAAGATTCTGCTAGAATTGTAACACATTAAAGAAAAGTGGATGTTGCCACGTATGATCCTAGTATGATAATATAGTGTAGTGGGCAAAAAGTTAGAACTGAATCTGCGCAATCCAAATACTGACCAAAAGCACCTTCAGATATTGTTAACTTACGTTTCCCAATCAGATGTCCAATAGTGATATTGATGGAGTCATCAGCCTTTTCTCCCCTACACTCAGTAACAATTAGAGTTACTCCTATTGGTCGGATATCACAAAGCCTCTTTGACTCATCTGTCAACTTTTCTTTCTCTGCCATAGAGTTGACATAGGTGAAAATATAGACAGACATGTCGTGTAGTTTTCCATATAGAGGGTACTTAGTTGCCTCTTCCCATAGATCCTGAGTAAGATGAACATAAAAATCCGATACTAATTATGTTTTTATGGCATTTGGTACTCATATCCACGTTTAGACCAAAGGCCAACAAACAATCATGGTATGGAAAGGGAAAAAATATAGAATTATCGGTAAACTGAAACACAAGTTAAACGTCTAACATTGAAAAAACTTGAAAACAATTTTATAGTTGTGTTATTTTGTGCTCTAAATGATACTATGAGATTCTTCAAATTTGGCAGTCACATATCAATGTTGTACAAAATAAGTAACACATTGACTAACTATACCATGGGTGGAACTTTGATTTCCCAGCAATGCGTAGAGCAAACTGAACTTTATCAGTGCTACCGTTCGCTTTTGTACACATGAAATCTTATCAGAAGACCATTGTTTCTGCTCACTTTCTGGAAATACTCACATAAATTTAGCACAAAATGTGATCATTGTTCACTAGACGTAATTTCAAGCATTGCTACATTCACATCAGAAATCAACAAAATTCAAATCAAAAATGCCCATGACAAGTGAGATGACATACTGACAGTGACTAGCATAATTGTAGAGTACTCATACATAATGAGATAATTTTTTAAACAGTGAAACTAAAAATATACATCTCTGAGATTACACAAAGAATGCTGAGACAAAGAGGTAGATTGCATGTGTATGTGTGAGGAAGATAGGGTTAAGGAACACACTAGTAGTTTGGCTGTGACACATTGAAATCAATGCAAATAACTACGGAATTGCTGTTGTTGTGTAGGGAAGTTTAAAAAAAAATAATGGAGGTTTCATACTATACTGCTCCCACAACTTAGCAAACTTGGAATTTGGAATGAGACATCTTTCAACACTTAGATACATTGTCTGATGCATACTGAACATCAAGTGGCCCATAAATCAAACCTGAATTATTAGATTTTGGATTTTTGTCGATAGATGCATGATAGATATTTAAAAATGCAAGTAAGAAATACTGTATAGATAGCTATTTTATAAACTTTATCTAGTGGACTATCTGTACATGAATCTTGGACCTCGCGCCACGCCATATTACCCCCAAATGCCACGGTTTTTAAACTCAAAGAAGAACGTAGAAATTTAAACCATCAAATTTTCCATATTTGTGCACCTCAGATTTAAGGAAATTGATAAATAATCGAAAAATTGCACTTATAGATATAAGATTACCAATGGTGTTTTATAAGATATATGTTTGAGCTATAATGAAAACATTAATATGGTGTATTTCTGGAAATACAACAAAAAACAAAATGACTCTCACAAATTACCATTTACTATACAAACTATTAATATTTCTCAATGATATATTCAAATTAATCAAGTTACAAATTATACATATAAAAGGAATCGTATTGGAGGAATAATATGCTCAAATATTGAAAAATTAGAATCTGATTTTTTGGCTATGAATTTATACAACATTATAACAGCAATAGACACATGTTTACATGATCATTTAGAACAACATTCCTATTGCTTTGATGCTCAGAATTTATTACTAAACTGTAATAATGAAATGGCTAAGATCATATTTAAAAAGGAAGCAGGTGTATTTCTGAAAAAGTGCATTTCATATTTGGAAAAGTGGTTTGACTTTGATAATCATGAATACAAAAATCTTTCTTTATCTAATTTAAATCCAGTTTCAAGTTTTGATGACTTCCAAAGAGTAATAAATGAATTATTGAATTATATAATTTTCTTTACAACGTTCAAATTCAGATTCTGAAAGGATTTTTGGTTTAATGTTTAATGCTTGGTGTAAATATAGAATCAAAGCAGTAATAAGAACTGTATATGATTGTTGCTAAAAATAAAATAATCCAAGAAGATTTCTTAAAAGAATAGTATATAAGGCTTTATTTTGTTTTCTCACTTTATTTTGATATTTTACATATAATATGGAATGTTTGCTTTTTCATGTCATTTTCTGACTTTTTTCATTTGTTAGGCAAAAATCCTGGGTGACATTGTTTTTGTAACAGTGTATCTTAATATATTTATGTTTATGTCTATTACTCTCCATCATTGTTGTTGCCCCATACAAATGAACCTGGGAACTGCTTCTTTTGATCATACACTACCACTCAAAAGTTTTGGGACAGCAGAATTTTTGAGGGAAATCAAACCAAATCAAACAATAGAGTGTGTTATCAAAAAAATGAGAAAGGAACTATTTTCCACTAAAACTCAGTTAGTTGGTAACTTAATTCTATAAAAATTTACTTTAAATTCGTGATTCATCGAAATGTCCACCACGAGCACGAATAACTGCAAGACAGACACGGCATAGCTCAAGGTCGTTGTCTTGTTGAAATTCGAAATTGTTCCCAAGAATCCATTGTCCTGAGGGAACAGCGTGGTTTTCCAATATTTGCAAATTCTGCTCTTTTCGCATTATACCCTCAATACGAACCAAATCTCCTGTTCGATTTCCAGCAAAACAGCCCCAAACCATTACACCCACTTTCATGTTTGACAGTGGGCTGCAAACATTGAGGAGCCATGCGTTTATGGGATTAGCGGCGTACAAACTGTTGTCGTCGAGATCCGAACATTTCGAATTTGGATTCATCCGACCAAAGGACTCGATTCCAACTGCCAGTGGTCCAACCCTTGTCCTTTCGAGGCCATGCTAACCAATTGAGTTTATGTATAGGTCGCAGTAGTGGCTTGCATACTGCTACACATCCTCTAAGGTTAGCCCTTTGTAAGCCGCGTTTTACCGTGGACACCGAAACAGGGCTTTCCCTCGTTCTGTTCAAGCTGTGTGTGTGGTCAGGCAAAGTTAAATGTCTATTTCGCTTATTTGTTATTACTATAAACCTATCCTGAGGAACAGTTGTAACTCTGCGTCTTCCAGAACGTGGATGATCTAAGACATTGCCTGTTTCTCTTTTTTTCTTTTTGCGACACAATGTTCGGTCCTAAATGCAGCTTTTCAGCAATCGCTCGAATTTGCAATCCCTCATCACATAAGGTACATACTGCACCCCGTTTTTCAAGAAAAACGTTACCAGTCTTTACCATTTTCCATTAGTTTGAAAAAATCTGACCCTAGCACATCGACTAGTAGTTTATACTATACTACATACAATTTTTACTTTGTTTTATTGATACCCAGAGTGTTTATGTATCACATTATGCTGAACATAATACATAGTACAAAAAAAGGTAAGCAGCAGAAGGAATTTGGCTGATTTATGACTGCAATGAGCTGATAAAAATATCAACGTCTCTAAAGATGTTTACATTTATTCCCTTTCAAGTGATGTTTCACTGATTCTTATACATCTTTAGCTTGAGTAGTCGTATTATAGATGGTAATAAACAATCAATGTCATATAAGCTTTATTTATTTTAAGTTCTCTTAAAAAAAGTTACTGTCCCAAAATATTTGAGTAGTAGTTTACATTTCCAATGCTCCAACAGTTGTTTGTGTGGAAGTGCAATATTAGGCAGTGTTTAAAGGAGTAAAGGTTAATCTCAGTTATATATATCATAAATAATAGAACAATGTATTTGCTGCACTAAAAACAATGAGATGCCAGGGGAACATTACTTGACTATGAAAACCTGTTTTATAAGTTTTGTACTAAATAATGATGAAAACAACTCGTGCATCTCACTCTCACATAAAAATGTATTCCTATATAAGTGAAATGACAAACTGCTTTTAAATACGGTTCATTGAATACCTCTTGAAACATTCTTATCAAAATAATTTCATACAGCACATAAACCATGACAATAAGACATTTGTGGGCAATAAACAATACTCTCGTCTCATCAAAATAAAGCATTTGAATACTTACCTCTTTGATTTCAGCAAGGGTAGCATTGCTATTAACTGTAAGCAATACAATGATTCCATTGGGCAAGAGACAAGTAACCTCTACTGGCCTATCAGGCGGGGCAGTGTCCCAGAAGTCGAACTGATACTCTGCAGGAATTGGAGCCATCCTTACTCTATTTTCTGGAAGCTCTACCCAAACATTATCCAAAGCAGCAGTATTTTGTAGAACCTAGACGAGTGCACTTAGTCGCAGTAACATACAGTATGGAGTCGTTTCCTTTATGCTCCTATTCGCACACTTTGTAAATATTCACAAGAAAATATATTCTGGAAATGATCAACAGACGAAAATATATCAGAAAATATCACTGTGTTATTGACACTCGCTATTCTCATTACTCCCATAAAAACAACAGTGTCTCCAGTAGAAGCCCGATAAATATCCCTAGAGTTAGGTTTTTTCTTCAAATAAAATATTTAGGAACATTGTATAGTCTGTTGGTAGCAGTTACACTCGACATTTCATAGCCGTGGATGACGTGTGGTGTGATTCCTGGAAAAGCTCCCGAAAGAAGAAAAAGTGGCCAAAGGTAATGTAAAATGTTTAAAAGTGAAAAACCATCAGTTAGATTGCCGCGGCTATATAAGATAGCAGCATTAATAGCAAAAGAATACAGCGAAGGGCTAGGCAGCATTAAACAGTTGGTTTATGAAAAACGAAAGAAACACCCTGTGAGTAGATTGAGGTTAGGTAACTGTCACATTGTTTTAAAACATCGTTTATAATCTGTAACAGGCATTTGAGCTAGTATAGAATCATTCAAGACGATCAATATGCAATTTTGAAATGATAATGAACAATTATTCGTGAATAACAGGAAGTTTATTACGAAACAATACGTTAGTGCCAGTAGCGTGGCAATCAGTTTCCTAAAAGGGGACATGCTCATATGTTGGTATTGTACAGGGTGGGGCAAAAGTCGCGAAGGGATTTGAAAAGTTAATAACTTTTTTAAATTTACTTTGTTTTCTTTTTTTTCCCAGGACTGTGAAAAATAAATCCGGGAGATTAATTATGGAGCGTTACAACCTTAATCAACGAACCAAACGTATAGAATTTTATTTTGAATATCATCATTCAATAATTCAAACTCAACGAGCATATCGTCGTCATTTCAATTTGCGGAATTCGCCCTCTGAATCAATGATTCGACGCTTAGTGGCACGATTTCAGCAACAAGGCACAGTTATGGATCTCCCACGAAGCGGAAGGCCACGTTTCGCAAGAAATGAAGAGAACATTCAACGCGTTCAGGAGAGCGCTCAGGAGAATCCGGAAACCTCAACCCGAAGACGTTCTGCTGAGCTGCAAATGTCTCGAAGGTCTTTACGCAGAATATTAAGAGGAAATTTACATCTGTTTCCATATAAAGTGCAACTAGTGCAAGAACTAAAACCAGGAGATTTCCAAGAACGACTAGCTTATGCAGTTCGCTTGCAAAGAATGGCTCGAGAAGAGAATTAATTTATTTATTCTCTGATCATGAGCGATGAAGCCCATTTTCATTTGAATGGCTTTCTAAATAAGCAGAACTGCAGAATACGGGTTACCGAGAACCCAAGAGTGGTTCATCAAAGGCAATTACATCCGCTTAAAAGTACAGTATGTGCGCAGTTACGTCTCAACGAATTATTGGACCATTCTTCTTCGAAGACCACGATGGGAATACTGTATCTGTAGATGGCGAGCGATATCGGGATATGATTCAAAATTTCTTAAGACCAGCTCTTGCTGACAATCAAGCGATGAGGTTCCACTGCGCATACTACTCGAGCCACTGTGCACCTTCTGAGGCAGATTTTTGGCGAACGTTTAATTTTGAGAAATTCAGGATTCAATTGGCCCGCCCGTTCGCCGGACTTAACAGCCCCTGATTATTTCCTTTGGCGATATCTGAAAGGAAAGGTGTATGTTAATAAACCCACAACCCTGCAGCAACTAAAGGATAATATTCGAGCAGAAGTAAGTGCTTTGGGGCCAGATACTCTGACTCGAGTCATGGAAAATGCTCTTGCAAGAGCTGCACTTTGCGAGGCTGAAAATGGCGGTCATTTGCGTGATGTAATCTTTCACACTTAACTTGTAAACAAACTCCAAATATTGCATTTTAGTTTTGTGTAAGGAAAAAAATTAAAATTGCAATTTAAAAAAGTTATTAATTTTTCAAATCCCTTCGCGACTTTTGCCCCACCCTGTAGTTTTACACTTTTATAGAGCGACACTCTGTGTACAAAATGATATTGAAGCCATCATGTTTAGGTAAAATCGTGAGAGATACAAATAACTCAATGGTTTAGGTTTCGCTTTGAGATCTAAAATGCTTGTATTTATAAAATTCAATTCTTGTTGATTCAAATGCCGCCAAGTTTAGAGTAGTACCTTTTTGACTCAAAAATATAAACTGCATATTCTAAATTTTCAGCGCATTAAATCTTTGTTTGCCTTGGTATCTGTTCTATACCAACGAAAGGATGAAATAGAGCACTTGCTCAAAAAAACCCAATTGTTAGACAAGGAATCAAGAATTGATCCATGGGTGATCAAAATTCTTGTGACAGAATTGCTTTATGGCAAAAAAACATTATCTGGCCAGACCAGAATTGAGCAGACAATCAAGGGGTATGAGCAAATGTTTAAAGCCCATCTCAGTGATGTGATTGAGGCCCCTGTCAAAGGTAACACAGGTCAAGGGTGTATACCAGGCTTGGAAAATGTTTCTTATGCCATAATGTATATTGCTGCTGAAATATAAGCTAAATTACAAGGTAACAGTATGTTACTAAGGTTCCCATGAAAGAAGTGTTAAGGCCTCAACCTATTCTATTATTTACTGTACTTATTAAGTACACAGGATAAGCTGTTAATCTCTCAGATGCATATAGATCATTAAAATACCATGCTACCCCACAGATATAAATCCCATAAAGACACTTTTGGAAATAATTTTTTCTGTGACAACTTTTGATTGAAGCTAAGGCCCGTATCGTCAGTTGTCCGTACAATTCTAGGGCGCCTTTATGGCCTCCTCGATTGTGATAATTTTCTGCTTCTCTGTGTCAGAACTCTATTTTGAGGTTATGTCACACACATCTATTTGCATCAAATTGTGCTTGCTTTTGAGTTATATCATGTTTTATCAGCCTGAAATTTCCTACAATTTAAAAAGAAAACATATCTTCACAATAGGAGAGCGCTGACGCTGACACGGGACAAGTGTGATCTAGAAATTTTTGAAGGAGAGAAAGGAGGCTGACAATCAAGGAGGCCATAAACGCGCCCTACAATTGTAGGGACGACTGACGATACGGGCCTAAGTAACCAGTTTGGGCCTCACCTGTCAGTGTCAGGGGTTAACAACTATCTCATTTGGATTGCAAGAGATGGACTAATCTCAACACAATGTTGCAGATTTTTTACATTCTGGAGTCGAAAAATTATGTTTAACTGAAGCATAAACTTATTTGATTTCAATAATTTAATTTGCACCCAATGTCCAAAAACTGCAACAAGGTTCTGAAATTTGATTTACCATCAGCAGGCAACTGGTGATCTGGGATGACCACCTATTTGTAGTCTATTTACTTGCACCCTTATGGTATTTATTATATTACCACAATAATTACTGGTTTAGGCCCTTTGATATCTGAATGGTCATATGATATTCTAGTATTAATCCCTAATTATGTGTTCAGAAAGGAAAATATCAGACCATCTGGCTGTAAAGAGTTTAGTGGTTCAAAAATTTATAATCAGGTTTTGGGTCGCTTTTGACGAATCTATTATCAGAATTACAGTATTTTTGAAAAACTGGAAGAGTCAAAATAGATAAACCCCTGAAACAAGTGTATTTTTTTTCAAAAAACGTTGCATTTCATCAACATTGTATTGAAACAAGACCACCTCTTGCGAACTAAATAAGTTGATGGACACCATTCATGTAACATCTCGGTATCATGTCAAAATTTCGTTGAATATAATGTCGCTCCAAGGTTATTCAAGAAAAATCTAGTTTGCATGAGAATCTTTGGAGCTTGTATCTCCATAGTGACATTGTTTTGGTTATGTTCTATATGCATTTACAGGTTGATACCTTATTTTGAAATACTAAATATTATTTTGGCCAGAGTTTGGAAGGTTGAATTTTGATGCCTTATTATTTTTCAGTACTTAACTAGACAATTTTGCCAGGAAGTTGATCATTCCCAATCCTATTTATTGTTGAATTTCATATGTTGCACCATCAATACAAATGACATGTCAAGCAGCAAGCAAGTGTTGGTCGTTTTTTTTTCCTAGGAACCTTCATCTCAACAATCGATTCTCTCTATATTTTTCCAAGCAGCTGGTGTACATCCACATTTTTGTTCCAGCCGTGAAATGTCCGAGCTCACCGAAGACCCAGATCTCGAAACTATCCCCCCAGCGTTGCCTGAAAACGCCCCACTGTTGCCAGCTCATACAAAACAGGCTGCCAAGGCAATCGGCATTCTGCTGTTTTTCAGTTTTCTGATGTTCACGCTGCCGTTCGCGTCTTTCTTCGCCACCAAATACCTGTTGCAAGACTATTTCCACGTGACTGGATTCCACAACACCGTATGGTCAGTGATCGCGTCGGTTGTCACTGTCAATATCATCATAGTGGCCTACGCGTACTTGGCTTACTTAGAACCGGATCTCGACGAACAGGGTAACGTCGTTCAAGATAGTGAGGAGCGACCAAAGAAAGAATGATCAGTATTTTTTAGTCATAGACTTCATTCGGGTTTTTCCAGGGAACTATTCCAGAACCTATTGCGCAGAATCAGAACAGTTATGGAATAGTTTCTTATAGAACCCGGATAACGATATCGTGTGCGATAGACATTCCTTGTATTTGTACGAATCTGTATTTATACCTCGTTTTTTGATATGTGTACATAATTTTTGGTTATGTAAAATAGAGTTTATTGAGTGTTGTAAATGAATACTCGTACCTCACATGTGACTGTATACTAATTAAAGACATTTAATAAGTATCTCATTGGTTTATTTCACATTAACTCCCTATTTTGACAGTATCAGCTAACTAAAAAACAGCAGATGGCCCATGTTTTGTTCGGGATATACAGGATGGCCCGTAATTAATGCGCCAAAAAGCAATATCAGGCTAAGCTCGTGAAAATAACATTTAGTCAAATATGCCTTAGTAAAACGTCGTTCATTAATAAAGCTTGATTACAGAAATCTTTATGTTATTTCTTTCAGCTGAAGCTGATATTGACGTAAAAATTTGGAACCGAGGGTTTGAGCTTTGTTTGGTTTTTGGCGCATAGCAGACCATGGTGTATCAATGTCAGATCTACTTATTTGGCTATATGCCCTCAATGCTAATGATTAGAAAATGAATGGGTAATATAGCTTAATTTCACATGCCGACAAAATAAAAAAGTGATGTGTGCTTAGGGTGCCACAATGTTTTTCCCATGATCTTTTTCGCGCTGAAACGATGCTGAAGACGAATAGAAAGTAAAAATTGGGGATCAGTGGACAAATAAGGAAGTAATTCAGGCATTAAGATCACATATTTTGGCATTTTGAGCGGATCAGCATGTCGTCAGAAGTCTTTGAGAGATGCACATCCTCCAAAAAGACCAGAATTGTTAATGCCTTAGGGTCGTATGGTCACTCGTTCCTACAATTGTAGAACGTCTTTATGGCCTCCTTGATTCTCATAGTCTTTTCTCTCCCTTCAGGGTAGGGGTGTTTCTAGATTTGTACTGTTTCGTGTCATCGTCAGCGCTCTGCTATTGTAAGGCTACGTTTTCTTTTTTAACTGTAGGAAATTTTAGGCTGATATAACAGACGATATATATTAGAAGCATGAATAATTTTATACAAATAGATATTTGTAACATAACATGAATAATTTGATACAAATAGATATTTGTAACATAACCTTCAAAATAAAGTGCAGACACTGAACAGCAGAAAACTATGAAAATCAAAGGGGGCATGAAGGCGTCCTACAATAATTGTACGAACGACTGACGATACGACCTTAAGTTACATTTATGTTTGTCCATCTTCCCCCAGTTTTGACTTCAGATTCGTGATCAGAGTGAAGAAATGCAGGGAAAAAGAGTGAGGCTACCAGCACACAAAAGTTTTTATTTTTTGTGGACCAGCATATAACTTATAAATTGTTCAGTGTTATATACACATATTTAAAGCCTTTAGTATGCAATTAATTAAAATCGTTTTTGGTCTAAACTGAATTTTTTATCATTGTCGAAACTTTAAAGCCTAATTGCTAATTTTAGGGTTGGTTCCTTTCTGCAAAAAGCGGTCCAATTTGGATATTAGATTCGTGTTCTGCTTGAAAAAAATACATAGAAAAAAACATAGTCGGACCCCAACCACACAACACTTTTATTTTGTTGGCCTGTGATTTTAACACTAGACACTTGATTCAAAATGTTCAGCGCGGTAAAACTTTGAACATGATCTTAGGTAATGCTGGAAGTGTCTTATGTGCATGGCAGTTTTGAAGGCAACGCTGTATTATATCTAAAAATTTCAATCTAGGTGTTAGAAAATCGCATTTTATAAACAAAATCATTGTTGTTAGAGGAAACCGTTTCTACCAAACCAAAATACGTGAGAGTGAATACATTGAAAAAAACAGTTGGGGAAGCAATAGATGCGTTCAGAGATGAAGAATGGATACTTATTAAACATTCCGATAAAAACGACTACAATGGGTTCGTAGAAAAAGTAGCAGCATTAAAAGATGGAGAGTTCATGGTTGACATGCACGTACCCAGTCTGTTGATATTTCCATCAAAAACGCACTTTTATAACCATCAAGCTTACAAGAATGCTACAATCGTCTTACAAGATAAGGTAGGTTTATTACACTTGAAGAAGTATATTTTTGCAGCGATTCTGGCGACTCATTTTTTTCAATACAACTTACTTCTTTTAACTTTTCGTTTAAAATCACTTTTCACAGTATTTTCGCTCTCGCTGTACATATTGTAGATCATGAACGGATTAGATCCAATCATTAAATCCAAAACCAATTTATCCTCCATTTTGCCTGGGAATTCATTTTTTCCGCTCGTAGTGCGATCAACGGCCACTCGGAGGCCCCGCTACAAAATTCAAATAATAATAATGATCTTTATTGATCATAAAAAAATACACAAGTATTCATAGACATGTCAGTAATGAAAAAAAGGTACAGCATCGTAGGCATAAAAGTATAATTATAATAAACTCAATATACAAAAAGACACTAATATGATTTTACAAAGTCGAGTAAAGTCTCAGACTAAAGATATAAATAGACATACCATTCTTACGGCACTGTAATGCATGAAGACAAACAAACCCAATTCAGAACAAATACAAACAATAAGCTGTGTATGTGCAGACCACAGCTGATTCCACCAGTGGCGTAGGTGCTTTTTTTGTAATGGTGTTCTGGTTAATACACCCAGTATCACCTTCCATGGCAGTGAAAAGAATAAACACAGAGAAGTAAACAAGGTTTTATTATTGGAACTTAATTATCAGGTTTATTGTTTCAACAACAGAGAGAGAGTATTATGTAAATAATAAGAATTGAGTAGAAAATTTCCTGTCCAGAGTATGAATACAAAAAAAATAGTAAGAAAATGATAGTAACCATGATCAAAAGTTGTATATAAAAAAATATATAAACAAACAGAAAAAGAATAAATAATTGACGCATCAATTCAAATATTCTGTCTTGATATTGAAGGCACAAAAAAACTATTCATTTCTTAAGAAAGATCTTAACTTAAATAGTTCCCTAAACTATTTAAAAAGTTTGTATCATAAATTCAACTCATTCGTTTTATTTAGGCAAGCAAAGACACAGATTTGGTTCAAACGATCTGACAGAATATGCTCAATGTCCTAAGGATTCGGTCTTTCGAGGATTACATATTGTACAATATAGTCTGTATGAAATATTGTTTAGGAAGATTTTGAGTCTACATTTATTGTGGAGCTTAAGTTGGATTATAGGGCAATTTCCTGGGCAAGATTGATTTCATTCTCCTCATCACTGGAATCACTTTAAAATAGATAAGTAAAAGTATAGCAACAAAATATTCCATTTCATCCAATAGCTAAATATAATTAAGGACTTACTCTGTTTGCCTCAAAGGCTCTACTGATGGAACTGCTGAATGCTTTAGTTGAGTTCTTTTGCCTTCTATTAAATCACTTTTGTGAAAATGATTTGCGCAAATAAAGGCATGAAGTGGTAAATCATTTATGTCAATATTGAGGATAATGCACCATTCTTCTTGTTTTTTCTTATCACTAGGAAACCTGAAAGATCAAAAACGTGTCTAACAGAAGAGTATTTTTTGAAAATCACCACACATACAGTGTAAAAACAACCAATAACTATAAAATGTCTATTTCTTAATACTAAAAATCACAACGCATCCCCATGCGCTACGCCCTTGTCCTCCTCTAACCTCTAACTCACCTGTGGAAGGTTGCCTCAGTTTTTTCACTGCTAACTCCACAAAGAATGCACTTCCGACGTCCCGTTGTCTTTGAAAATTGTCTATCAATGATAACAATGCTATAATTGCCGCTAAAACAACCTGAAAACACTTTTGAATACTCGCAACAAATTCACTGTGCACAACAACAAACATCAGATGTTTGTAAATCTGTGTACGCATCCACCACTTGCCGTTGAACACCGTTTCCACGTTCGGCAAAAAGTCGGTAGAAATGTGCTACTTCCAAATGAGAGAAGTTTCGTCCAAGATGGAACAAGTCCAGTCAAACAACTGACTGGGCAAAATATTATATGTAATGTTCGCTGTGAATTACCCAACATGAACCTGCATCCGTTTTGAATTGAATTTACGGCGTGTCAGCCACCTGTGTGACCGTTTTTGCGAGTATAAACAAATATGAAAAGAAAAAATAAATTTTTAAAACTTAAAATGACGTTGACAACTGCCTAGGAGCAGTTGTTTGATCGACCGGAGCGTCCACACCTTATTTAAGTCCACCTTCGGCGGAGTGCACACCAATATCTCATTCCATTTTCAATAGATTTTTCAGTATGGAGAAGTGGCAGCGTCGCATATATTTGTTTACCGTAAATACAGTTATGTTGACGACGATATTTTGTAGGGAATTATTTGTCTATTTATATTTTTAGTCTGAGAGTAAAGTTTCAAGAACATTAAATTATGCATTCAACTTAGTAAAGTCTTTCGACAGAGTTGATCACAGGATGCTATTGCATAAGCTGAAATCTCATGGATTATCCGATCCTTTAATACAACTATTTAAGTCCTACCTCACTGGAATAAATCAATTTGTGATGTTTAATGGCATCAGATCGTCGGAGCATGTAGCCAATTCCGGAGTGCCACAAGGCAGTAATCTAGGGCCTTTATTGTTCGTCATATTTGTGAATGACATAGTTAATGCTGTTGGCCAGAATTGTTTACGCTGATGATCTGAAGATGTTTTGTCGTGTAGTTGATGAATCAGGCTGTGATTAGAAAATCTGGTCAGGTTGGATGCTTGGTGCTCACAAAACAATCTGTCATTAAACATCAATAAATGTTACGTAATATCTTACACTTTGAAGAAAAATCCTCTGTTATTTGACTATACCCTGTCAGGCAGCTCTATTCAGAGGACTTCAACTTTATGTGACTTAGCCGTGACATTTGACTCCCAACTAACGTTCGTCAAACACATTGACAGCAACATTTCCGAGGCAAACCGCATGTACGGCATTATTGTAAGAAACTGCCGTGACTTCACTCAGAGTACCACCTTGAAGTTGCAGTATTATGCATATGTTAGGTCGAAGCTTGAGTATGCATTGCTAATTTAGAATCCGCATCATATTATTCATATAAGTAGGCTTGAATGTGTTCAAAGACGTTTCTTAAAATATTTGTCACTGAAAGTGGTTGGCGTTTACCCGCCCATAGGTATATCTCATGATTCCTTACTTGAAAAACATCTTAAATTGATCAATAATGCTAGTGATGATTTAGCTTTCTTGGGTCAGTTATCATTTAACGTACCTAGGCTGACATCACGACAAAACGTTACGTTTTATCTACCTGCGGCACGGACAAATTATTTACACTAGTCCCCTTTACATGTGATGTGTAGGAATTACAATTCTGCAAGTAACAGGATTGATATATTTAGCTGCAGAATTGCAGACATAAAAAATACTATTAAGTAACCAGCATGTATCTTTTACACTTTGTAGTCTATTACTTATTATTATCTTTTATATCTGTGTTATGTTCTGTGTTTCCTCACCCTGTAATTGGTATTTACTGTAGGGTGTTGTAATGAATGAAATAAATAAAATAATATTTCTCAAAACTGTAAATACAGGCCCTAGTTAATAGCGCGGATAAGTATTGCTTACACGAAGGCTAGAGATATGAGGTTAAACTGCATAAGGGATACACGTATTCGTATGAAGCCTATCCTGTCGCCAAGGATGGTGTAGCCCTAAAAAATCTAAAAGCCTATCACAGTCGTAGAGCGTCTGCGCATTGAATAATGTCAAAAATTGCAACAAAGCTGCAGTCATTATGTGGATTTTAGTCACGTCTTGCCATGCTTTGTAGGTTTATAATTTCGTGGTTATTATTATTATCTAATATTTTTGCTTGCAACTTATCCGAACTGTCAAAATTGGAGTTGTTTACATTCATAATGGCAGCAACAGTCAAAACTTTTCTATGGTATTTCTCACAAGAATCCATTACGTCATGACATCTACTGAGGTGAAGAGCTGATTACGGAAGCGACATCTTTGTATTAGTCTGTAACGTTGGCAATAACGAATTTGAGGACCGAATTCAGAGCTGTTGTTCACATATCTGGATTACATTTTTAAATGACTAAAATGTGACAATAAAAGGTATGAAGTACAGATATAAAAATTATTATAGTGTGGGACATCTGGGATTTATTGGTTACGATGTACGTAAATGGTACAAGCTACGTTGTCCTTTCCAGAAGCTGTATTTTTACCTGTAAAAATAATATAGTCACGTTTTTATGGTTTATTGTCCGTCATCAGCGTAAATTCAGGTTAAGTATGTGCAGAACCTATAATAAAAATTAATAATATAGTTATACATTTTACTTACATTTTTCTAACTTGTTAGAATTACCTGAGTAATGTTCAGGCCTAATTCAGGGAATCTATCAATTCGATCATATACTGCCACACATTCTGAATTAATTGTATGGCTGTTTCATTGACCCTTAAAATCATATGGTGTTTCAAGTTCTAAATGGTAGAAATGATTGACATAGTCAAAAACTGTTTATCTTATTTTATTCCTACCTGACTTGAAATGCAGTCGTAACCATTAGTGGCCATTTTGCTTGTAGCGGTTTTTTTATATGCAAAGGAACTTTTCTAAATAAAAAAGTTGTTAGCAAGTAGAAAATGAATCTGTATTTTACAAAAAACACAACAAAATACGGATCTGTCTACCTTGCGTTGATGGATCTCTCAGCGTCAATTATTATGTGTCACTTCTCGATATGGGGAGTTTTGAAATATCACGAGATAATCAGCTGTTGTCCGTGAAAAATACCATACGCAGTATATACACGAGATAAATGCCATATGCGGAGAATCTGAAATCCATTTCCTGCGCTGTGTATTAACTTGCACATCGTCGACATTTTTGGCTTCACCTCCACTCTATTAGTTTAACCTAATATCTCCAATCTTCATGTTGCTATAATAATAATGCACATCCGTGAATAAAAACATCACTGACCTTTCCAGCCTTTTTTTCAGTATTTTGCATGGACTATGAACTAACTGTATAGGTGTTTTTCTCAGAGAGGTAAACTTCCGCCAAATATAATTCTTCATCAACTGAAGGCATCGTTAAATGGGAAGTCAACCTTTCTTAACTCCATTTTTTTTTATTCTCCTTTAGGCCAGTTGCTTGCCAGTGCATCTACTGGCCCCCTGTCCCGGTTCGACCGTACTGGACATGTGTGCCGCCCCTGGAATGAAAACCACCCAATTAGCGGCGGCATTGGAAAATCAGGGCGTGATTTACGCCGTAGAAAGAGACGCCAAGAGGGCGGGGATCCTGAAGGGGATTGTTGGCGGTAGTGGCGCGACTTGCGTCAAGGTCATCAACAAGGATGTGTTGCAGTGTAATGGCAAAGAGTTTCCAGGGGTGGAGTATATTTTGGTGGATCCTAGCTGTTCCGGTTCAGGTAAGGAAAGGAGATTATTGGAAAAAATCGAAAACTCTTCGTAGATACACCACAAACCACAGATTTAATAACACACTTCAAAATTCTCAGACTTTCCACGAAACGTAAGTGGATTTGCCCTAGACCCTATACTTCTGGGGGCGATGAGGCACCGTGTTATAGTCATTCTAGATGAACTCACATACGATTCTAGCACATTTTTTGTTTCCAATAGTATCGAGAATCTGAAACAGTGTGCCAGAAAAGGTTTTCCCTAGTTCTGCTAACTTACTTTGAAACTCGTATCAATAAGGTCGCTGTAACTCTCTTTTGTTGTAGCTTTGCGATTCAGGAATTTAGGCTTTGCCGTTACTGGAGTATATTAAATCTGCTTTGTTTTTTGCAGGTATGAGCGAGAGAGCAACTTCATTTGAAAGTAAAGACTTATCTAGGCTTCAAAAACTAGCTGGTTTCCAAATTATAATCCTACGCAGTGCTTTGACTCGATATCCAGATGCTAAACGCGTTGTCTACTCAACCTGTTCACTGCATCCTGAAGAAAACGAAGAAGTCGTACGGCAAGTGCTCGAAACCAACTCTCACTTTAAACTTGTTGATGCCAAGAAACTATTGAATGCTGACTGGAAGTCATTTGGTAAGTAATCTGCATCTGAAAAAGTCTATCATGAAGTATCTTATAAGCCAAATGATGTAGTAATATATTAAGGTAGCCATTTCGGCTCTATCAAAGTATGCTACGACCTTGTCTGAGAAAAGAAGTGCGTTTTATGAAATACCATTTGATTTTCCATAAATTTTGTCACTTAAGAAATTTTTTCAGATCACTCATTTTGGAGATATTTTGGTTTGAATATTTGAGGAAAAATCCTAAGACATTCTTATGAACAGGGAAAGCTACTAAACCGTTTCATAAGAATATTGTACCTCAAATATTCAAACATTCTACAAAACAAATTCCTTAAGAAGCAAAACATATGAAAAATTAAATGGTATTTTATAAAATGCATTTCTTTTCTCCAAAAAGGCCAGTGGCGTAGAAAATATTTCCTATCAGGGGTCCAGGTGCAACCCAGTTTCTACGTCCCTGGTTTAGTTTGAGCCGAAAAACTGTGTTTATTGCTGATATGTGTTAAATGACTGTCTAAAATCCTAACTGGGTATCTTTACCCACTCCGATGGTATATATTTTTTTTAGATTTCGTAAATAAATGTATCTCTGTAGGGAAGCATACTTGTTTTAATGTTCTTTTCCCTATTAAAGTATCCAACCATACCTCTTCCATTATTTTATTTAATTTGAATTCTTGCAGGTAGCCCAGATTACGGAGAACTCGGTGAATTTTGCTTATATGCCAGACCAGACGAAGACTTGACAAACGGATTTTTTCTGGCTGTGTTTGAAAGATTGGGGGAAGGAGAGCAGAACACCTTTTTCAATAACAAAATCTTCGGTTTCAAGAACGAATTAAATGCAAAGGACAGGAGGAAAGAGCGTAAGTTAGAAGCTCAACAGAATGCAGAACAACCTGAAATGAAGAAAGGGAAGAAAAACAGAAGGAAAATGAATGCGGTAGGGGATGATTCAAATAATGCTGAAGAAATGGTGAATGGTCAGACTGCAGCAGTTAAAAAAGTACAAAATAATGTTGGAGCAACTGTGGTCAATGATGACGCAGATATACATAAAGAGCATAAAAATAAAAAGAAGAAAAAGAGAGTGAAGGATGACGTTGTGGAATCTCAAGAAAATGCTATCAACGACACTGTGACAGAAAATGTTTCCGAAATTTCCGACAAAAGTAGTGGATCAAGAAAAAAGAAGAAACATTCTAGTGAAGCAAGTGAATCAACAGATGACCTTTCGAAAAGTGATCAGACTTTAGTAATGAATGACAACGCAGAAAGTCCAAAGAGAAAAAAGAAGAAGAAAATGAGAGAAAATGTTAATGAATCTCAATATATTGCATCAGAAAGTAATGTTGAGGCAGTTGATAAAAAAGATAAGAAAGTTAAGAAAAGGGAAAATGAGATCCTAAAGAATCAAGATATTTTTGTTGAAGACGAGCCAAGAAAAAAGAAAAAGAAACATTGTAGTAAAGGAGGTGAATCAAAAGATTTCTCGAAAAGTGATGCTAACAATGAAATTAGTATTGAAGAAGACAAGCCTAAAAAGAAAAAACGCAAACATATCAGCGAGTCAGAAGAATTAATCGACAACCTGGCAAATATGACTGTAAACACCAATGGAATTGAAGAATGTGAATCCAGAAAAAAGAAACGGAAACATCGTAGTAAAGACAGCGAACTGGCAGAGGTCTCAAACAATGGAGACACCCCAGAAACCATTGACAATAGTGTTGAACAGCATAAGTCAAAAAAGAAGAAACGTAAAAATGACAGCGAGGTGAATGAATTATCAGAGGATTTTCGTAATATTGACGTTAGCTATCCCAATTCAAAGAAAAAGAAAAAGAAAAACAAAGACCTAGAGTGTATGTGAAGAAAATTGAGATGGATGTTTACGTGTTGTCGTATATTATATCATAGTTTATAATAAATATGTACAGTGAAACAGTATATTTTTTTTATATCGAAGCAGCCGCGCAGGCAGAAGCCTAAATGCCGGAACACCGCGGCTGCTATGATGATCCCAAAGATATGATTTTTGAACTGCCTAAGGTTAGTAGAACTGGGAAAAGCTTCCTCTTGTAGATTTTGTAGATTGTTCCACAATCTCAACACCCTCGGGACAAAGGGGCAGTTGTATCGGCCAGTTCTGGATGCACGAAGTTCAACACGGTTAGGATGGGACGTCAAAGTCAGGCGGTTCTGACTGGTAAGCACATCGCGCGGCGGCATCATGGAAGACAGCTCTGAGGAGCAAAGCCCGTTGGTGTATCGGTAGAAAAGAGCTAGATCGCCGTCGGTGAGGAGTCTGTTAGAGAAGAGTCACCGATCAGTCGGACCGCCCTTCTCTGGATAGCATCGAGCATAAATATTGTAGTCGGGGCAGCAGCACCCCAAACGTGTGAGCGATACTCGAGGCTAGGCCTTATACGGGCCTTGTATAGAGAGAAAAGGTCATGCGGAGAAAAGTACTTCTTAGCCGTAAACAAATAGCCTAGCTTTTTCCCAATAGCTGCCGCTGTTGACGAGATGTGTTCGTGCCGTATTCTGCGGGACAGAGGTTTTTTTGTCTGACAACTAAGAAAATTGTCTGTAAAATCGCGAGGCATAAACATATGATTTATGAAATACCCCTGTATATATTTTCGGTAAAATAAAAGCACCACAATCAACTTCTATCGTTGCCGTACATGTTAAAGATTTCTATTTGGTCAACTTCGTAGAGTAGCGAAACGTGTATCATTTCGTGACAGAATATTAATTTTACCACGAAACCACGTAACGTTGCTAGAATATACGGAACTGAAAAGGAGTTTATACCCTGATGGCTATGAGGGTACATTTTACGTAGGTACCATATTGCAAGATCACGGTATGACGCACGTATATTTTGTTAGTCAAGAACTTCTCCTATAAAGAATTAACCTTTTGCGGTCTACTGGTCTTCTCGGATGACCACCAATTCATAGTCAATTTACTTGTCTCCTGATGGTTTTCTGATGTTACCACGATTATACCTGGTTGATTTAGATATTTTATCGGCGATGAAACGATGGTCGACAAAATAGCTCAACTGGTAGAAACACCGGCATGGGTATCATGTATATGGAAAGTGACATTATGCTGTTTTTTTCTGACATTATGTAGGTTTTTCTATAATATATTAACTTAACACTTAGTTGTACGTGTTGCCTAAACGTTATGAGGCTTGTGTTATCAATCTTTGGCTCCGATGTGGTGTAAAATCTGCTTTTGAGATGGCATTACTGGAGGTCTAAGCTGAAAGTTGTGTGTGTTGATGATAATTACATTGGATTCTTGAATCAAATACACTTAATTGAGATTCAAAGCTAGAAATTAGTTGCGCATCCACATTTTCTTATCCATTCTGGAAATTACATATTATACAAATTTGTTGAATTTCAAAAATGAGAGAGATACGAAATATTTATATTCACTGTACACTGTCGATTTACAAGCCATATATATGCTAACAGTAATTACACACAACGCGGGCGCGGTGATGATTTCCCGTAATTCTCCTATTTTTCGTAATTTATATGACTTTGAACATAACCTCTCTTCAGAAAGCACAACATATAAGTAACCCGTCGAGCACAACTACAGTATATTCAGATAAGAGATAGACCGGATGTAAACAAAAGGTTCGGGTGATTTTCACGCTAACGCCGCCGTCTCGACGTAAAACAAGAGCCCTCATTGGTCAATTCGCAATTAAATGCCTATGCCGAGCGGCAGAGCAGTCGTATCAAGGCAGAGTCACATTCAGGTTCAGACGTGTTACGTATGTCGTGTGCATCATGGCAATTTGATATTTTATTTGGACGTTTTCGTTTGTTATCTTATTAAGTTGTTGAGTTTGTCGTTGTTATTGTTATACCTTGTTATTGATTGTTATTGTTATCAACTGCTTGCGCAAAATGCCCAGTAGTACAGATACTGCCGATGAAGTTGTAAACTCCTGTAGTCCACCTAGGAAACGCTCTAAAAAAAGACACCTGAGTGCAGAAATGAAAGAGGTCATTTTGAGTATATATAAGATCGAGCGCGAGGAGAACGAGGCATCAACCATCAAAGAAATTGTTGTGAAGGTTTCTCACAAAGTTGGGGTGTGTCGCGCATCAGTGTTTAATGTGTTAAGACAATACAAAAAAAATCACACCTTTTCTGAGCCAATGACCAGTAAACATCGCAAAAGTATTGTAAAATCATTGGATGAAGCTGATAAGCATGCGATTAGGAGGAAAGTGCACGAATTCTTCTTTAGGAATGAAATACCTACTATAGATAAAGTACTGCAGGAGGTAAATGGAGATACAACGTTGCCAAATTTCAAACGATCAAGATTCCATGCGTTACTGAGCATTTAAATTTCAAATGGAAAAAACGGGGTCGTAATAGTTTACTACTGGGTAGAGAAGAAATTGTGCTATGGAGGAGGGATTATTTAACAAAAATTGGTAAATATAGAAATCAAAACAGGAAGATTTATTACCTTGATGAAACATGGGTAAACGCAGGACACACTACAAGTAAAGTATGGGTTGATGATTCTGTAACTTCATCCAGGAGGGCCTTTCTAGATGACTGTCCACCGGCATCCAGCAGGTAAATACGAGTAATAGACAACAATCGGATGTTTTTCAAACCTTGGGAACAAGGTTCTAAACATTAATTCCAGGGGGCAGATAAAACATATTACAAGTAACAAAACTTTTTTAAGCCATGTTTTATGTGTTTTCGATATTACAATAATTTTTCAATATAATCTTAAAATATGTCGAATATTATAAAAAAGTTACTAAGTTTTATATTGTGTACCGTTCCTAATATTTCTAATCATTTTAATTCATACTTTAAGCTTTATAAAGTTATAATTTGTTAATATTAATATTTGCGCGTATTTCAGGTTCCTGATCATTCATTTTTTAGAGGTTTATAACTTTAAATTAAATTGTGAAGCGCTGAGTAATCATACGACGTTCAATATTCTTTCTTTCAATATGACTAAATAATGCCAATTATAGCAATCTGATACTCATGTCTCAATGTTTTTTCGCTGACTGTGATGAAAACATTTGAAAAAGGTTCGCTTATTGAAATAAATCTACACCAGTTAGTACTTCGATTTCCAGGTAAAGGGAAAAGGCTCATTATCTGCCATATTGGCAGTGAGGATGGATTTGTTGTTGACGGTCTGTGGTGCTTTGAGTCTAAGAAAACTGGAGATTACCACGAGGAAATGAATGGCGAATCGTTTGAACAGTGGTTTTCAAAAATGTTACCGAACTTAGAGGAAAACGCAGTAATTGTGTTGGATAATGCGCCTTATCATTCTCGAAGAATGGAGAAGGTCCCAACAACGGCTTCAAGGAAAGTTGATGTTCAAAATTGGCTCCGCTCGAAAAATATCAACTTTGAAGAAGCAATGCTGAAAGTACAATTATTAAGAATTGTCAAGGATCACGAGGCGGAATATCAAAAATACGCCATTGACGAAATGGCAGCAAGTCAAAATAAAACTGTACTCCGTTTACCTCCATACCATTGCGAGCTCAATCCCATTGAGCTCATATGGGCAGAGGATAAAAATTATATAGCTAAGCACAATACAACTTTTAAATTTTGTGACATCAAAGGACTTTTCAAAGAAGCACTAGAATTAATAACAGCGCAAAAATGGGAAAACTGTATTAAGCACGTGAAAGACAAAGTTGAAAAGAGAATGTGGGAACTGGACAATATTTTATAGGAACAAGTCGAGCCATTCATTATTGACGTTGGTGCTTCAGGCAGTAGCGATGATGAAAGCTCATCAAGCTCATCTTTCCAATAAAAGATGTCGTTCATCAAATTCGGTAAGTTATAAGTAATTATAAAACTACTGTATTTTTTAATTAATTATTGACATTTTTGAACCCATTTTGGCAAAACCTATTCAAGAATCTACTTCTGACAATGTTCAACCATGCACATTTTTTTACGTTTTGAACGTTTTAATTTGGTTACATATTTACCTAGAAATCAAAAAATATACTAATCAATATTCTAAAAGCAATTTTAAGAGATATACGATTATTTTTAATTTAGGCTAATTTAAACGCCATTTTGAGATTATATTCGACTGTATTTCACCAAACATCAGACGGTATCCGAAGCTGGAAATCGAAGCGAAAATTTTGAAACCCTTATGTATATTTACATCATTATATATTTCTTACCCCACCCCCACATGATCCTATATCCATCACCAATCGTATACACATCGAATTGTGCTAAGTTACTACAAAGTTACGCAAAGCAGCATCTACTATCTAAAATATGTACTGCGTGACTCTTAATACGTCCCTGCCGAATGTTACAGCGTTCGATGATCACGTGGTCTTGTTTATGTCCGGTCTATCTCTTATCTGAATATACTGTAATAGATATACTTCTTTGGCAGCATATTCAGTAATGATTTTCTCATACAGCAAATATCACTGATTTATACACATGCAGACCAATACACAGAATCATCGAGACGCGATCTTGCTATTCAACCAACTTTCTTCTCAGAGGTAAAAACTACAGACAAGGACCATTTGGCCTCACAAAACATATGCAACCAATAATGCGTGTAGTTTAGTCGAGTGATTCCTCCTTAGATGAACGTTCACAACGATCCTAGTTAGCAAACGTGGAATGACTGTTTGCGCCCTAAAAACTACCTAGTTAGCAGGACGATATCTTATAGGTTTTTTTTGACGTTTTATAGGTTTTTTACATGATACCCATGCAGGTATAGTCGCTCGCATCTTATGGAATCGTTCAACTTGTAAACTGTAGCTTTGCATCAGGCACAACAAAGGTTGTGTTGCTGAATTCCATCAAATAATGGAACGGTCTCTCCTTCCAAGCTGACAATGCTACCATACTTCATTTCACTTCCTAAGCCACTGGCGAGGAAGTAGTGTAATCGCGAAAAATTTCAGAAATGAGATACGTTTTTTGAATGTTATACGACGTATACAGTCTGCGAAATTAAAAGTTTTTCAATTTTGGTGTAGCAAAAAGCTTAAACCTCGCTTCAAAATGAACTAATCTTGACGTACTTTTCGAGGTCTTGGCGTGTTGTCAGATTGTGACAGGTGAGTTTGAATCCATGATAGGCTGATAATTTGATTTGCAGCTTCTGAAGAAAATTTAAGGAAAATGTAGGGAATTTGTTTGTCAGCTACAATTATTTATTCCAAATCATTCAATCAATGACCTCCACGATACACAGTGATTATTTTGGTTCAGATGCTGTGATATTAGATGAGACGAAAACCTCGCATTTGCAAGAGACGTTTTCCAAATCAATTTTTTTTTCTTTAAAACGTTTGTTGAACGTTACTAAACATGAAACAAGAGGTAACAGCTCGGCTCATGTCCGTTTAGGCAATTCTTTTTAGATACATTCGTTTTTTCGCCCGGACCAATTTTTTCAGTCTGACCCAGAAAGGCCTGCAGTAACTTTTCTTTGAAGTTGACCATTTTCAAGATATAGACTATATTTCTAGTGAGGCCTCAAAATAAATTGCACATTAACATTGCCACTTTTCTCCTCTACAACATTTCATAATTACAATTTCAATATGACGCTTCGTTTCTAGCATCAATTTATTTTTTCTTATAGATGCCATATTGAATTTTTGCACAAATGAACAGAACTTTCAATCCTGATTCCAAAAATGTATCATGCATCCTACACTGACATTTCCAAACCTTAGTTATTTCAAAAAAGCAGCATTTTCTAGGTAGTTTTCGAAATTATCAGATAGTCATTTGTTTCGCATATCAGATTTATCCCAAAATCACTTTTATTTTACCCTGACTTTATTTGAGATGGGATTTGAAAATAAATCGCAATTTGTCGTTGTTACTTATTCTCTACAAGTGGGCGTAGTCAAATTTTCAATTCGACATTTCTTAAATGGACTTTCCAGTCCTAAATTAGTTGGCCATGAATGTGTTGTTGGATGGAAATGATAAGGAAAAAAGAGCCATGGTGAAACACGAACTCAAAATGAAAATTTTGTTGATAATTTTTTTAATAATCATAAATAAGCACAGGTAAGTCATAGCAGATGTTCTAAATGTTGTCCGTTATTTTGTATTTCTGTATATTGTTCACTGCTCGATTTATTTCTCTTCTCAGTCCTCCAAACTATGTTCCTATGTTCAATATGAGGTCTGGTCTGGTACAAAACAAATGATCGACTACCTGATAATTTCAAAGTGTAGCTAGGAACTTCTGTTTTTCTGGAATAACTAAGGTTTGGCAATGTCAATGTATGACATTTTTAAAATCAGAATTAAATACATATTCTATTTATCTGCGCAAAAATCCAATATGGCGTCTATAATAAAATAAAATAAAAGTTGATGCTGGAGGACAAGATACGAAACATCATAAATATTTAAATTGTAATTATGCCATCTTGTAGAGGAGAAAAAGTAGCATGTTTAATGTGCAATTTATTTTGAAGCCCACTAAAAAAAAAATTAAAACGATTTTGGGCAATTTCTGTCATTTCCGTCTCTCTCCGGAAGTACTTCTACTTTCTAAGCATCATTCTGTTGATTCCATAAATAGGCAACTTTTCCCATATTTAAGCGACTTCGTATCTCATACAGTTTCTGAGATACCATAGTGAGGGTCAAATTTGAAACACCAGGTACATTTTTCTGGTCGTTCAATCAAACCACATATCTAAACTGAATCCAAATTCAAGAAGAGATGTAAACAGTTAGCGCGTGATCTCTCGGTAAGAGGTGGGGACAACGCCTCTTATTGGTCAATTCGCCATTCAATTTCAAGCGGTCGCCTGGCGGAATAATGCGCGGGGCAGGGACAGGGCAGGCAGAGTTGCATTCAGGCCACCGACCGTCGCGTGTATCACTGCGTGCTCGTGTTTTCGTATTCACCTTGCTTGGTTGTTGCTGTTGTTGTTGTTAAGTGTATTTGAGTAATTTGTTAAGTTTCTGTTTGTTATTGTTATTCCTCGTTATTATTTGTTTTGAACCAATCCTGAACATGTCTAGTACAGATACTGCTGACGAGGCTGTAGGCTACTCCCTTAGCATTCCTAGGAAGCGATAAAAAAAAGACATCTTAGCGTAGACATGAAAGACGTCATATTGATTACATTCAAGATAGAGCGGAAGGAAGATGAAACATCAACTAACCCGAAAATAACTGTGAAAGTGGCAGATAAAATTGGGGTATGCCAAGCGACAGTGTACAATGTTTTGAACGGACATAAGGAAAAGCATGCATTTTCCAAGCCAATGACGGGTAAAAATCGCAAAAGTATCATAAGATCGTTGGATGACGCTGATAAGCATGCGATTCGGAGGAAAGTGCAAGAGTTCTTCTTCAGAAACGAAATACCAACAGTTGATAAAGTACTAAGGGACGTTAACGAGGATGTTATGTTACCAAATTTCAAACGTTCGACTATTCATAAACTTTTGAAGCATCTTAATTTTGAATGAAAGGAACGAGGTCGTAACAGCTTACTTATCGATAGAGAATAAATTGTTCTGTGGAGGAGATAGTACCTGGCCAAAATTAAACCATTCAGGGATCAGCACAGGAAGATCTATTACCTGGACGAAACCTGGATTAACGCTGGGCACACTAATCCGAAGGTATGGGTTGACAAAACTGTGACTTCATTCAGAAGGGCATTTCTAGATGGACTGTCGACCGGATTGAAAAATCCAGCAGGTAAATAGATCGAAGCAGTTCACGGTATCAATTTTTGCGCACAATATCTCTCTATCTTCGTACCTATAACACGTGCATGTGTACTTAGCGGATTTTATCTTTCTAGGCAAAGGAAAATGGCTCATTATTTGCCACATTGGGGGTGTAGATGGCTTCGTGGATGACGGCTTATGGTCCTTTGCGTCAAAAAAAAAAAAACACTGACTACCATGAAGAGATGAAAGGGGAAGCATTCGAGAAGTGGTTTTCAGGCATTTTACCACGTCTCGAAGACTCGAATTATGTGGTTGTTTTGGATAATGCTCCCTATCATTCTCGCAAAATAGAAAAAATCCCAACTTCGGCTTCTAGGAAATCAGACATTCAGAGCTGGCTCCGTTCCAAAATTATAACTTTCGACCCTTTCATACACCACAAAACAGTACTCCGTTTGCCGCCTTACCACTGTGAGCTCAACCCCATTGAGCTCATATGGGCAGATGTTAAGAATTTTGTTGCTGCACACAATACAACATTTAAATTTTCTGACACGCAAGAGCTGTTCAGAATTGCTATACAGAGGGTCACACCAGAAAGATGGCAAAAATGTGTGCAGCATGGTCAGGAGAAAGTGGAGGTAGCAATGTGGGAGCTGGACAACATAATTGAGAGAGATTTTGAATCCATCATCATAAACATTAATGACGATAGCTCTTCAAGTGAGTTTGAGTAAGTTTCGCGTTTTTGTTTGGTCACAGAATACATATTATCGGAATCCTAGTTATAGTGAAATATTAACTTACAGATAAACTACAGAAAATGCAAGTCCGAAGTGCACCTTCAAAACCTATTTTCAATTGATTGAACAGCCTTATATTTATTCCAAGTACAAAAGTGTCATCTCTACCCCTCGTGAACGATAAGTGGGTGCGGCGCAGATGTGGAAAAGGACAACGTTGCCAGATGGACAGTAACTACCGGTAGGACAGGGAAAGAATGTCCCTGGGCGTGTTTGACTGACTTAATCCATCTAATTTCTCTGTTGTATATTTTCTCAACTGGCTTATTTATCAGAGGATTTAAATTGCGCTAAACTTAATCCTTTATAAACTGATGACGGCATTGCGTAGGAAATGCAATCAACTTTTTGCTATTCAAGAAAAATGAGACGTCACCATGCCCTATTAAATTTTAATGTTCTACGTGAATACCTTCCACCTATAACATTTCAACTGTGAACAATGAATATTAAAATATTTCTGACTCTTAATCTCAAGCTAAGCTATCGCCCCACATACTTACACCCAGTTTCACCTGGCATATTTGTAACGCATGCAATTCTTCGGAGCAAAAAAAAAAACGTACGGTCGATACTTGTTGTGCGCCGAAGTGCAGTTTTCAACACGGAAAGCATTCACTGAGACGTTTATTATACAGTTTATGACTTTCAACGATCTATATGTGCTTTTTGTCGCACTAATTCACTTGTTTTTTACGCTTTTGCGGCATTCTTGTGCAATGACGGAAACCATCGTATATTAAAAAAAAATAACTGAATAACTGTGGAGAAAAGCAAGTCAGAGCCGTAGAAGATATACCTACAGGGTGTCCCAATATTCTGTGGACATAGAAGTACCACGTATTTTTTGATGCGAAATAAGGCGATTGGACATGATTTACCTTCATGTCAAAGTGCTTCGTTTGTTAGTTAGAGGGCACCAAAGTTTTCGTTTTAATACACATTTTTTAAGATATTTTAAAAACTGATAGACCAATTTGAATAAAAAATAAAATAAAAACGTCCTAATGTATTTGACTTTTACAAAAAACCGAAAGAGATCTTCAAATTAAACTAGATTTCTATCTAAACTAACGTTAATTAGTATCAGTACAACACTCAATAAATTGTTATTTTTGTTTTGTTTGTATTTTACAAAATGTTGGAAAAAAGACATTAATTTTGTATTTTTAAGAGTTAAATGATTATTGCATATTACGAGGGATGTCTTTTAAGTTTTGCATATGGAAATAAAACAACACGGTAGTTAGTTTTAAATGACTTTATTGTTTTTCGAAGTATTCTCCACGAACCAATTTTCGAAGCACTTATTCCACTCGTTTGCTGGCAGATCCAAAACGGCATTTTTGAATGCGTTAACTGCTTCTTCTAGTGACTGGAACCTTTGACGACGCAGTCTGTTTTTAATTTTCGGGAAACTAAAGAAAACGTTAGGACTTAGATCCGGACTATATGGAGGATGGTCTAATAATTCCACGTTTTCTTCCATTAAATACTGCCTTGTTTTTTGGGCTGTGTGCGAGCTTGCATTGTCTTGGTGGAGGATGATTCTTCTTTCGGGGTTGATTTTTCGAAGCTCGGTGATGACTTTTGGCAAACAAATGGTGGTATACCAATCCGCAGTAACAGTTATTTGCTCATTAAGAGGAATTGTTGCAATATGGCCCGCTTTTGACACAAATGTCGCGACCATCTTTTTCGAAACACTTCGAGAACGGATGACTTTTGTTGGCTTTTCTTTACCTCGGAACACCCAAACAGCCGACTGTCGTTTATTTTCTGGTTCGTAACAATAAATCCACGATTCATCACCACTAACAATGTTGTGCAAATTTTTTGAGTTTCCAGAATTGAAACGGTTTTTGACACCAATCAACCCTGGCTGCTTTCTGCTCTTCAGTCAACAGGTGGGGTATCCAACGAGAAACTAATTTTCTTACTCCTAATTCTTCATGTAATATTTTTTGAATTGAGGTCTTTGAGATCTTCAAGCACGCCTGAATCTCACGATATGTCACATGTCTATCTTGCGCTCAGCATCGACGTTTTCCTGGGTGACTGCCGTTTTTGGTGCACCCACCCTTGGATCGTCGCTAAAACTCACCCGTCCACGTTTGAATTCTCCATACCAACGGGAAATTGTCGACTGATGTGACGCTTCGTTGCCGAAAACAGAAGGGAACTCAGCAAGGCATTCTTGTTGCGATAATTGTCTCTCAATGTTGTAATAACTTATAACGCGAAAATGTTCTCGGTTGAGTTCCATTTTTCTAATGACATGGTGACACTTAAAAATTCACTGTAGTGAGAACACTGCACGTATTGTTGTGTAACTTTGAATTTAAGTTTACTAAAGAGTGAGGTTAAGATTCTGTACTGACGTTCGATCCGTGCGGCCTACTATGTTTCTATATGCAAAACTTAAAAGACATCCCTCGTATATAGAGTTTGTTTTTTTATTTAATAATAAACTGTTATTATTACTAACATTAACTGGTAAAGACTGAGCTTGTTGTTTTTTTGAGATTGACTACCACCTTATCTCCCAACGTCCCAAACTCCTCAGTTGAAAGTTTCGGTTTTGGGCCAAAACTAAAATTGGACCGAAATTTCACGTCAAATGTATCACTTTGTGAGAAAAATGTATAAAATAGCTGACCAACTTGATTTAGTCAACATTTCACCAAATGCTTAGAACCAAATATGTTTTGGAAACTTACAATTCCAATTCCAGATTCATTTTTATTTCTTTGTATGTTATTAAGTACAACGTTATACTCTGAATTTATTTTGCAAAAAAAACAAATGATGTATATAAAAGGCGAAATGTATGCAACGATCTTTTCCACCTTTTCTCGGCAATTTTTTAATGATTTAATTCTATCAACTGATGTTGCACAACAACAAGAGTTCAGCTTGAAAGGGAAAGGGCATTTAGTAAACCCACTAAATTTGACCTTCCAGGCCAACTTGGAATTAAGTTAAAAATCCACAAAGACATAGTATGCAGGTCAGGGCTTGACTTGATTGTGTGATGTACCTATGTGTGCATTATGTAGCTAAATTTCATGTGGTAAGAGCATCTAAATGTAACTATGCTGAAAATGCAGAGTATATTAGGTTTTTCGACATTTTCATCATTATTTTGAATTCGTCTCTGGAGGGCCAAATTTACTGCATTTGCATACTAAATACCGTTTAACTTTTAAGCAGATATTATGTCGTCGTATATCAAGTGGTAGAATTAAATCGTTTACATCATCTATTGCTCTTTTTTCTGTTAAATCATAGCAAATCTTGTGTTGTAGAAATAGTATTTTTTTCATTATCTTTTAACAAACCTTCGAAAACAGCTACAATGAAATGATTCAGTTACAGTCTGGGAAACCATGTGCAGTTTATAAGGTGAAGGTGATTTCATTCAGCCTTGATCGTTACAGGCTGAAATATAACGTATCGGAGTTTGGAATGTAAGGAATAATTGCCCTATAATCATCTCGATAACTTGACCTTATTGCACGTACATACCTCTACTACCAATTTATTAAGGGGTATTCCTATTTTTCATGGCCATGGATACAATGAAATTCTTGAATGGTAAAGGTTATACCGATTGCTTGTATTGTGCTAGATAAGGAAAATGAAGTTTTATCCGGATTACGAAATCTTGAAAGCTGTTCATTACTCCGTATGTGGACAGTACTCCTTTTGTTTGAATAAGAAACCAGAATATCCTTTAAATATACTCAAAAAATTTGAAAGCATCATTAACTTGCCTACCAGAATTCGACAATAATTATTAGTTATATTTAAACACTTTGTTTGTCTATAAAAAGAGCTCCTCTTATACTGCTACCAAGTTAATAATAATCTTCCATATGAATTTCGGTAGGATACTTTGAATGATCTTAAGAAGAAGCTGAAGATGTGGTTACTCAGCAGTACATAGTCACTCCGTCACCACTCTGTCACCCAATCTACCTTCATGGTTTTGACTTAAATTGGTCACATACAATATCTTTATCTACTTTTGCAAAAAACATATCCATAATAATTTATCGTAATAGATCTCTGATCACTTTATTCTTCGATTTTGAGCAGTCCAAAGAGGTCAATTTCATATTAGGATGTATGGTTGAGTTGAAAAATATCACGCTAACACCACCGATTCGATCCTTAAAATTTTAGTGACTTATCAACGCCTGTTGTTGTATGTTGGACATATTTTGTAAAAGAATCGAATAAAGAAAATTTATTATTTATTATTATATTACTATTGGCTTTGGGACTGTGGTCCATGCAGCCAGTGGGAAGAATTAAGATTGGATTGATTAAAACGGGTGATGATAATAATAATATAAAGTGATACTATTGATACGAGGGATGTCTTTTAAGTTTTGCATATGGAAATAAAACAACACGGTAGGTAGTTTTAAATGACTTTATTGTTTTTCGAAGTATTCTCCACGAAGATTAATACACATCTGCATGCGCTTGAACCAATTTTCGAAGCACTTATTCCACTTGTTTGCTGGCAGATCGATAACGGCATTTTTGAATGCGTGAAATGCTTCTTCTGGTAACTGGAACCTTTGAGCACGCAGTCTGCTTTTAATTTTCGGCAAAGTAAAGAAATCGTTAGGACTTAGATCGGGCCTATATGGAAGATGGTCCAATAATTCCACGTTTTCTTTCGTTAAATACTGCCTTGTTTTTTGGGCTGTGTGCGAGCTTGCATTGTCTTGGTGGAGGATGATTATTCTTTCGGGGTTGATTTTTAGAAGATCGGTGATGACTTTTGGCAAACAAATGGTGGTGTACCAATCCACAGTAACAGTTATTTGCTCATTAGGAGGAATTGGTGCAATATGACCCGCTTTTGACACAAATGTCGCGACCATCTTTTTCGAAACACTTCGAGAACGGATGCCTTTGTTGGCTTTTCTTCACTTTGGAACACCCAAACAGCCGACTGTCGTTTATTTTCTGGTTCATAACAGTAAATCCACGATTCATCGCCACTAACAATGCTGTACACATTTTTTGAGTTTCCGAAATTGAAACGGTCAAGCGTTTTTTGCCACCAATTAACCCTGGCTGCTTTCTGCTCTTCAGTCAACAGGTGGGGTATCCAACGAGAAACTAATTTTCTTACTCATAATTCTTCATGTAAAATTTTTTGATTTGAGGTATTTGAGATCTTCAAGGACGCCTCAATCTCGCGATATGTCATATGTCCATCTTCAATGATGAGTTTGTGCACAGCATCGACGTTTTCCTGGGTGACTGCCGTTTTTGGTGCACCCACCCTGGAATCGTCGCTAAGATTCACCTGTCCACGTTTGAATTCTCCATACCAACGGGAAATTGTCGACTGATGTGGCGCTTCGTTGCCGAAAACAGACAGTAACTCAGCAAGGCATTTTTGTTGCGATAATTGTCTCTGAAAGTTGTAATAAATTATGGCGCGAAATGTTCTCGGTTGAGTTCCATTTTTCTAATGACTTGGTGACACTTAAAGATTCACTGTAGTGAGAACACTGCACGTATTGTTGTGAAACTTTCAATTTCAGTTTACTAAAGAGTGAGGTTAAGATTCAGTACTACCGTTCGATCCGCGCGGCCTACTATGTTTCTATATGCAAAACTTAAAAGACATCCCTCGTATTAATGGTTGTACTCATATACACCTGTTTGTACGAGTAGATGTATTTTAAGCATCTTACGACGGTGAAACAAATATATAAGAAGGGCGAGGAGGATATAGCGGTAACACTTAAGTTTCTCGCCAAGTGAGTGTCAGTTCGTGCTCACAACACGAGCCACGGTAAGATGGGTATAACATAAAGAGATAAACACTGGAAAACAACATTTACATACAATCGTTTATCTCTTTCAGAAAATTCATAATACTCTAGCATTAAACTATAAGACGTAAACTATTTCTGACATTTAAAAAATATGTGATCAATAGTTCCTGGCACGTTGCAGTCTTCACATAAGTCTGAATGAATAATATCAATTCTAGCTAAAAATGGATTGGCAACATCTTGAATTGCTGCAAAAGCAGGAAAATTCATGTTCTATAGTAAGCCTACGACTACGAATCTAAAGTTTCCTGAACCTTTATCTTGATGCAATATGTGTGTTTTAAGTGATCTAAGGTCCGTAGCTTCATTCGCCAGGACTAATCCTAATGTTATGACTCGTTGGTACTATGTATAAAGATATTATCTTGAAAAATATAACGCATCATGAAAAATTTGAAAGAACGCGAATACAAAATTCAATTTATCTGGCACCAACTGATCCGCTTGAGGTAAATAATATTATTTGCCAACTAAAGCTAAATAAATCGCCAGGCCTTGATAGTATAACATCATACACGCTCAAACAAATCAGTAACAACATTTTAAGTGTCTTATCGTACCTCATCAATACTTGCATAGACAAAGCTATATTCCCTGATGCACTAAAAACAGCACTAGTAAAGCCACTACACAAATCTGGAGAAAAGACACAAATTTCCAATTATAGACCAATCTCACTACTAAGCATTTTCTCAAAGATTTTTGAAAAAGTTTTGAAGGCCCGTTTTACTAATTTTATTGCTAAATATAGACTTCTATCTAAGCAGCAATATGGTTTCCAAGAAGGAAAATCCACACAAGATGCAATTGCAGTTATGATGGAAAACGTGTATACCAGTCCAGACTTAGGAAACCCATCGGCCTGTGTCTTTATAGATTTAAAGAAGGCATTTGATACAGTTGAACATAAAGAATTACTAACTACTTTAGAGAATCTAGGATTTCGTGGCAAAACACATACTTTACTCAAAAGCTACCTTTCAGATAGGAATCAATGTGTAAAAGTTAATAAATCCATCAGCGACTTGCATCATGTAACATACGGTATCCCACAAGGTACAGTCTTAGGACCTATCCTGTTCAACCTATATGTAAATGATCTTTTTAACCTACACACACACGGTAAAATTATCGGGTTCGCAGATGATACGGCTGTTTTTTATAGCGAAAAATCTTGGGATATCTTAAAGACTCTTATTGAAGAGGATTTCAGAGTCATTATAAGCTTGTTCAATAATAAAATATTAACAATCAATTATGAAAAAACTTTATATCTGACTTTTTCATGTGATGATAGGAACAGTCCCACATTCACTAACATACACATCAAATTACCACCCATAGATGAAGTAATGGTCCTAAAGCCAGCAAATTATATAAAATACCTAGGAATCATAATAGACAGCCACCTGAAATGGGACAAACAAATAGAAAGCTTAACGAAGAGATTAAGATGTATTATACCAAAATTTAAATTTTTTAGGGAAATTCTTTCTGATAAAGACTTATGCACCATATACAAAACGTTAGTACAACCGTTGTTAACTTATGGAATTTTGGCATGGGGACCGGTGTTGAATAAATACTACAGGAAACTAGAAATAACTCAGAAATGGATTCTTAAAATCATGTTCCGCAAAACTAACACCTATCCAACCGATATGATATATAAGGTATCCAAGATATGTGATTGTAGGCAACTCTATTTTGAGAGTGTGTTCACATATATTACAAAACATAAGCATTTATTAAATTTCCTCCCACATGACCATCATACCAGATCCAAAGATCATTCAGTACGCATACCAAAGCCTAAAAAGACCATAGGTAGGAGTTTCACTTTCCTAGGACCAAAAATATATAACTTAATCCCCCCCCAGATAAAAGATATTAAAAATACAAAGGTTATGAAAAGCATCTACGACTGTGGATTTTGGACCAGCATAGGCTCAAGATTCATCAAGCGATTGATATCAAAAATATCTACTACTACTGAAAGCGGAAATCTCTCTAGATATTTGAAAGTTCAAAATGAAAAAAAAATTTATAAATCAAACTGATTTGAATTCTTACCCCCTGAATTATTGCATTTTATGACTTATTTTTACCAATTTTTGTTCTTGTCTATTCACCTAATATTGCCTTTTGTTTCAATATTGTCTCTATCCCGATTGCGTCTACGTCCCGATTTTGCGTCTCCGTCCCGATTGTGTCTTTTTAAAAATTTTACCAGGACTTGTCTAATGAATTTTATATACATATATTTTTTTACGTTTTTTTTTTAGTCTTAAGTTATTTATACATGATCTCATGCCCAAGCACAAGTTTCTGCGAAACTTTTTTGGGTCTATTCGTTTATTGTATAATATTGTCTTTCATCTACTACTGCTATACTTTTTCTTTTGCAATAAACTTTATTATTATTATTATTTTGTCACTATTAAATATACCGTACCGAAACCGAGCACTGGTGCTATTTGGGGACACCCGGGGCAGTTGCTGCGTTGTATATGAAAGACTAAGAAGGCACAAAAATTTTTTTTTTTGAGGATTATACAGGGTCTGGCAGCATACCTTCCTTTTTTAAAAAACTTAATAAAACCCGTTATATCAATCAGAATTTTTTTTCTTCATAAGGTTTTCTTTTACATAGTTTTGAAGGTCAAATGAGATAAGTGTCATGACTCTTGTCAGCATAGCAGGCGTTATATTGACAATTTCTTCCTGGATACTGCTCTTCAAATTTTCTAGGGTCCTTGGACAATCCACATAAACACGGAAATATAAAAAATCACAAGGTGCCAAATTGGAAAAGCAGGCCGGCCACTTCAAGTCGTCGCTAATTGAGATGCGGCGCTCTGAGACGTAAATTTGTCATTGCACCCTTGTAAGAACTAAATGTCCAGTCATCTAGCCTGGGACTTCATTTTCCTCAAAGAACCAGAGACCAATAGTTCCAACTGAGGAAACTGCACACGACACTGTGGCTTTAGATAAAGGCAAAGGCCTTTGATGCAATTCTCAAGGGATGGTGTCAACCTAATAGTGCAAAAAAAAACAATAGCGTCTCCAAGAACGAGAAGACGTTCATACGCGTTCATTCCAAAGACGCTCTCAGAAAGTTCCTGCACAATTGCAGTCTTGTAAGGATGGAAATGCAGATCATCATGAAGAATTAATTCTCCTCATAGAGTCATTGGACAATCAAGGGGCAGACGCATGCTGGCGCGCAGTACGCCGTAATGATCGAAGCTCGCACTGGGCGAGATATCCCAGTTTTTCGTCTTGTCGCACTTGCAGTTTGTCGTAACGTAACGTAACAATTGATTTCCGGTTCGGGACAACGACCAACAGGGCTAAATTGAAGCGCTGGGTCGAAAAGTAGACCTGTTCCAAGACATGACGGCGACTGAAATGTGTCGGCACAAAACTTTAAACTTTATAGTCCTGCCTCTCGAAATTTTGGCAAAGAAATGCTGCCGCACCCTGTGTTACAAAAATTTAGAAAAAGAGTCAGATACACTTATTTGTCAGAGCAAGGCGCCTTTCTGATCTCAAACCGTTATGGGGGCGATACTTGTTAGATCCTTTGCTCTGGATTCCAATCCTGGGCTTTGTATCCTAAAACGTTCCATCACAATGCTAATTTTATCTTTAGAGACGAGACTGATGGACGACAGCTAGATTTACGACCCTTTTCCCCGAGAATATATCAAAGGGCGACTGTTCTATCAGTGTTCAGGAATACAGCTCCCCAAAAGACGAAAAAATCACGCCCACTTTCTCTTAGTGATTCTGCTCTCACCCTCGCGTTCAAGAATAGGGAGAGATCAACGAGTCTACCAAGCCGTGCACTTCAAACAAAACGCATTGATTTCTTATTTGAATATTTGTCCGTAAGGCCGGCATTCATTTCTATGTTTTTTTGACCGAAACCGATGTTCGGATTTTCAGCACGACCAGCAGCCGAAGACGAAAGTTGGGTTAATGTTAATCACAAATAACAAACGTTTGTGCATTCGGCTCCGCTTCTTATAAACAAAATGGTGTTCCTCGGCAGAAATACCTGTGATTCCATAACAGAACAGACATCATGGTCAGCCGCGGCCGATAAGTAGGCAAATCTCCCGAGAATATTTTTATTCAGAGCTAATGTTCAGCGAAGTCTATGATGTGTGAAATATCTCTAATAGGTCCATGGAATTACGAATCCTGGGAGCGTATTAATGTACCGGCATCAACAAATTGAGATAAACCCTCCCGACCCCCTTACAGACCCCACCCCCAAGTTTTTTTTCCTTTATTTTATAGTTTCAACGATTTTTATTTTTCATTTTAGTCCTTTTCCTCCGCTGCTACTGGAGCATATAGCCGCAAAGCCATCTACGAGACACTAACCTTTTCAAACTACATTTCTAATTATTGCGGAGGAGAACGCATCACATCGAGGCAATGTTACGACCAGTGCGCAGTGCTCTATACGTCTCAAGATATGTAGGGACCACAGGAAGCTTGGGGCTAGCAGCTGAAAGGGGCTCTGCTTTGACGTTGGGAAAAATTGAAGAGCGTCGGTGGTGAGAGGCAACTATACTCTAGGCGCTGAAGAAAGAAACTAAACCCAAACAAATACACGCATGTTGCTCGTGAGTGAGTGTTTAGGCGCAGGAGACATTACAGGACCGCATCAAGATATTATGGGTAGTCATCAAAAATTTCATACAAGATAATTATTATCTTTTACAGTAAATTTCAGTTAGAGATTCACAAATGAGTTAACTACACTTTTTAGTTATTAGTAAGTAAGCTGCGCGCACTCATTCAGAAGAGGAACTTGAATCTTCTGAATCGTTTAAATGAATTATTAGAGGTTCAATTTGGGTATCGATGACATTGTCCAAATCCCACATTTTGACCTCAACCTTCTCCCGAACGTGGCGGATACAGTTTTTCCATTCCTCTGCCGTAACTCTATTGACTGCGATGTGAAAGAGATTTTTAACATCAGAAAATTTATAAGTATTATTATTCGACGCCACGTATTGCTTTATGTTGGCCCAAATCAGCTCAATAGGGTTCAGCTCACAATGGTAGGGTGGCAGTCTCAAGACAGTTTTATTTTGTTTTTTGGCCATTTCGTCGATCATTTTAAAATCGTATTTGTATTTATGTCTATTGACTATACTTATCAATTCACCCTTGACCATTGTTTCATCAAAATCGATCTGTTTTGAGGCCAGCCATTGTTGTATGTTTGCTTTTTTAGTTGCCATTGTGGGAATTTTTTCTATTTTTCTAGAATGGTACGGGGCATTATCCAGTACAATAACAGCGTTATTCTCCAGCTTTAGTAACATTTTGGAGAACCAATTTTCAAAGGAATTGCCATCCATCTCCTCATGATAGTCCCCTGTCTTTTTTGATTCAAAGGCCCACAGTGCTTCGGGAACAAAGCCGTCTTCACTACCTACGTGACAAATGATCAGCCGTTTGCCTTTTCCTGGAAATAAATTATTCCTTACACTATGGATTGATTAAATTTGAAGGAATGAGGCAATTGAGTTCATTTAGCTGAATTTAAGAGTCACGGAATGCTGATCAAAAACTGAAAAACGTAGAAAATTGAAGTTTGCAACTTCTCAAAACTCATTCAAAGCAAATTGACTGCACCCAAAAATGATAATAAATTTCAAAATAACGCTTAAAAGAGGGTCGAAGTTTTTTTCCTAATGACTACACTGCGAATGCACCATTTTTGGAGAATATCACACATTATCTGCTATCACAGCATATTATTTGCCCGAATTTATCAAAATTAAATTGCCGGATAGATGAAGGAGCTTACCTGCAGGATTTTTCAATCCAGCCGAAAGACCGTCTAGAAAAGCCTGCCTTGATGATGTTACTGATTTGTCGACCCAAACTTTCGCTTGAGTATGTCCAGCATTCACCCACGTTTCGTCCAAATAGTAAATTTTTCTTTTTTCATCGCGAAACTTCCGAATCTTCCTAAGGTATTCCCTTCTCCACACAACAATTTCTTCTTTCTCTATTAACATACTGTTTCTTCCCCGTTTCAAGAATCGAAAATTAAGTTCCTTCAAAAGTTTTCGGAATGTGGTTCTTTTAAATGATGGAAGATCCTCATCAGCATTAACTAATCTTAATATCTTATCTACTGTAGGTATCTCATTTCGGAAGAAAAAATTATGCACTTTCCTCCTGATGGCAGTTCTGTCAAAGTCATCTACTCCGTCCGTTATCCTTTTTCTTGCAGGATACGGTTTTGGCTCAGAAAGTGAGTGAGTGCTCCTATATTCCTTAATGATCCTATAAACACTGGACCGACATACTCCAGAAATATGTGCTACCTTACATATAACTTCGTCCACGACCAAATCGGGTTTTTCTTGAATTTGGTTTTTGTATATATTTAATATTATTTGTTTTTCATTTGCACTTAAATGTAGCTTCTTAGCCCTTTTTTTGGGTGGGGTTGCGCTGATGTCAACCACTTCGTCGGCTGTATCTGTGTCAGACATCGTATCTTAGGCAATATATAAACAAAACGTTCCACTCGCGAAAAACGAGTCGTGTCATCTACAATCACGTTTACAAGTCCAAACCTGTGCAGATTCGTAGAGCGCCGACGACTGCTAGTGACCTTGAATTTGTCTGTAGATCGATGTTACTCCAGTCAATTTAGGTTCAAAGTGGATGTTTTCTAAACCAATTTGTTGTTCCTACATCAAAAATATATCGATGATGTTTTGTACTGGGAGCTCATGAAAGATCAAGGTAACTTATTTTAACAGTCATCCTTTTTCTAGTCTCAAGATGACACGAAAAAGGGTCTGTGGATTCACTAGAAATACACTGTCGAGGATGTTTAGACCTAAAGTGACTGGAGTATATCCGTGGATGCTTTCGAGGGATATGTTCACGTGCTGATCACTGTTTACGTTTAATGTCTTTCTTCAGCGCCCAGAGTTTATATATGAGCTATAGTGCCATGCATGAGACACTAACCTTTTTAGAGTAATTTCTAATTATTGCCGAAAGAAGGAACACAGTTGTGGCTAATTCTCATAGATGGCGCTTAGTATCTCGTTTCATCTTGGAAAATGTTTTGGATGCGCAAATGCAGTATTCCGACCCCGGTCTCCCCTACACGTAACCTTCACCCACGTTCAATTTTTTCATTGCGTGTGCATTCACCATATTCGCCAATCACCTTAACACCGATGCACATTCACCCAATTTGTAAGAATATTCCTGCGGCTAATTTCAGGGAACGTTGTATGTTGTATCCATTTTGTAACGCGAACGTTATTATATTTCAGGTACGAATAACAATATAGGGCATGCAAGTGTTTTAAATGTCATTTAAGGTTTTTAATACACCAGTATGCAGCTCACTTCAGTATTTTTAGCTTTTAAATTGTATGCCGCACATGCATAATTGGAAAATTGCCTGTCACGAGATACTCTACTTTGTATCATGAGTGGTTCTATTCTATTCTCAAAGCATTTATGAACTGTAAAAGCCACATCATTATGATTATTTTCGTTTCTTTTTTCATTTGGTGCTTTTGCGATACCCGCGAAAGTTCTCATTACAAAACGATTCTTGCATAAAGGCAGTTTTCCACCAAACGGTCAGTTGAGTTTATGTTGTGTTTGTATTTTGTGAAAACCTGAAAAACAAAAGCAGAACTAATGTTTACATCTAGTGGAGTACATTTTGTTTGAGTTTTGCTTTTGTTTTCGGTCCTTTTCCACTGGTTGTCGCAAAGAAGTCAAAGCACACTTTGTCTTCAATAACCAACCAACATGTTTTGAGAAGAAGCTTTTTTATTCTTATTTAAGGCTGGTTGATACTGAAGTCCTTGGAAAAAAGTAAATGTATTTATATATATATATATATATATATATATATTTATATATATATATACATTACTGACCACTTCTCCACTATTTTACTGATATCTTCAAATGAAAAACATTCTAACATCCCTACCGTTAGTAACAACCAGGAAAATTACAAATTTTTTGTCGACAATTCAAAACTAATATCAAATGTCAAACAAGAATCCTGGGAACAATTATACTCTATAAATAATATAGACAAAACAACGGGACTGTTCATAGAGAAAATAAAAAAATTAATAGATATTAGTACCAATAAAGTAATAATTAGTCACAAAGAGAAAAGTAGAAATGCCTGGATTACCAAAGGATTAATAACATCGGCAATAGAAAAAGAAAGACTATATAATGTAATGAAACTAACGCCAACTACAGAGAATACCGACTGCTACAACCAATATAAAAATAAATTTATAGAGCTTGTAAGGCAAACCAAACGAAAACATTACCTAAATAAATTGAATAATAACTTAAATGATCCTAAGCGGCTTTGGACAACTATTGATGAGATTACTGGGAAAACAAAAGTTAAAGAGTGTGTCACTGAGTTAAATACAACATCGGGAACAGTATTAAAAAATACTCAACAGATATGCGATGAATTTGTACAATTCTTTACTGACATAGGCGAAAATTTAGCAAGTAATATACAAGCAAATGTACAAAATACTCAGCCTCCAAAAAGAACTTTGAACTCATTTATTTTGGATAAAGTCGAGCAATGTGAAGTATACACCACTGTTATGTCCTTAAAACATCGGAAAAGTCCTGGGTTCGATGGTATTAAAAGCGAGCATTTGAAAATTATAGCCGAGGACATAACAGAACCACTCACTTACCTAATCAACAAATGCTTTGAATCTGGCATATATCCCTCAATTTTAAAAAAAAATAATATAATACCGATACATAAATCAGGAACAAAAACAGATGTTAACAACTATAGACCAATATCAATAATATCCAGTGTAGCAAAGGTTTTTGAAAAAGTTTTATCTACTAGAATGATTCGATACCTCACAAAATTCAAAATTTTAAGTGAAAATCAATATGGATTTACAGAAGGGAAGGCTACATCGGACGCAATAACTAAAATTGTAAATCAAATACATCAAAATATTGATAACAGAATCCCTTCAATCTGCATTTTAGTTGATTTAAAGAAAGCTTTCGACACAGTTAATCACAAATTATTATTAGAAGCATTGGAGAGAATTGGTTTCAGAGGAAACGCGTACTCACTGATCGAAAGTTATTTGTCAAATCGCCCACAATCTGTGCAGATATCAGGATCATTTAGTAAAGAAATGTATATTAAGTGTGGTGTCCCACAAGGAACTGTCTTAGGTCCGCTGTTATTCAATATATATTTAAATGATATTTTCCAAATTAATTGTGTTAGCAAAATAACTAGTTTTGCAGATGATACTGCAATATTATATGAAGGCACTGACTGGTCTGATCTGAAAAATGTAATTGAAAATGATTTTATCAAAATTATTCGGTGGTTTAACAGTAGAAAATTAAGGATTAACTACTCTAAAACACATTTTTTACCATTTGGATCTTATGCTAGACATCTGCCAAATTACACAAATTTCTCCTTCAATATTAATGATCAAAAAATGCAAGTTAATAGAGTGCCCAACATAAAATACCTTGGAGTAGTCTTGGATCCTCACTTACGATGGGACATCCATGTCAATTATATTTTAAAGAAAGTTAGATTTGTATCCTACAAAATTAAATACCTTGGGAATATATTGACAGGAAATATCTTCGAACATTATACCCATGCACTGATTGAGCCTCATCTCACATATGGTATATTAGCATGGGGAGCTGCATGTTCCTCGCTTATCTATAATTTAGATGTTTTTCAAAAAAGTATTCTAAAAATAATATTTAAAAAACCGAAACTTTATCCCACTGAAAAATTATACGCAGATGTTCGAATGTATGATATAAGACAGCTTTATTTCTTACACAGTATCACTCACTACCATAAATTTGTAAACACCGACCAAAAAATTAAACATAATCATTATACCAGGTACAAAATTCGTGGCACAGTAGTTCCTCAACCGCATAAATCTATAATGCAACGATCATATCTCTATTTAGCGCCTAAATTTTATGAAATTATACCTAAAGACTTAAAAGAACGTTTCGGAAATTGTTTCAAAAGAAATTTAAAAAAGTGGCTACATTCTATATCTAGGACTGAAATTCATAAACTCATAAATACGAACATCAACTAAATACATAATCTACTGTAGCTAATTTTTGTCCTTTTTTGTCATTTGCATTCTACATTTTCAACTTAAATTTATTGGTCCATGTACAGGCGATGCCTGTTTTGATTTTATATTTATTTACTCATATTGTTTGTTATCTTTGTACATTGAGTGAATAAATATTATTATTATTATTATTATGTACGGTGTCTATACGAAAATGTGACTAAACTGGTGACTAGTTCGGCTGCCCCATTACAAAACACAGTAACCGACATTTTTGTCAAAATCGAATTTTTCATAAATTTGAACTTGCTGTGTTTTGCTCTACCTTCTGGTATTGTTAAAACTAAAATCGGTCCATAAATAGGGAAAATACGGTATGCGCATAACACAGTAACTGACAGTTGATCGAGGCTTCTCCGACTGCAAAACACAGTAACTAACAAAACCCATATCAAAACCATGTAACTGCTTACTGGGTTTTGTTATGGTTTTTGTATTTACTGTGTTTTGATTTGAGAAATCGTCTCCCAATTTATTCAGCAAGAGCGCAATGAATCCCCACCATCTACCCTGTAACTATAGACATACCGCGTTGTTCAATAAGTTAGTCTCTAACCACCATAGCGACAGGACGCTGCCCCGTGAGACCATGCTGGCATGTAGTACACAAACGAAGAATATAGTTACTTCGGCAGATATTATAATTTCATCGTCAGTAATTCTTTATTTTTTTTTTTTAGAATATCGATAATGTCCAGCTTTCATTTTTTATATACAACTATACTAAGTGACATATAAATCCGAACACCTAGTTTAAATGGTTTTATTTTAATAAACTTTGTATAAGTACTTAATGAAGCATAATAAGTAAATGATAAAAATTTCAAAATGATTGCACTGCTTTAAAGCACTTTGACCTTTAATAATGTGTGGATGCACCCTGATGTGCTACGCATTCTCCAACGCGCCTAGGTATGCTTCTGATCAGGTGGTCAATGTCCTCCTGTGGTATCCCATTCCAGGCAACCACCAACTCCTCTCGAAGTGCTTCTAGAGTCGGAGGAGGACGTTGCAAATTGAGCAATCTCCTACCCATCATATCCCACACGTGCTCAATTAGGGATAAGTCGGGAGATCTTGGTGGCCATGGTAACAATGTGACATCATTATGTTGAAAGAAGTCTATTGTGACTCTTGCAACATGTGGTCGGGCATTATCTTGTTGGAAAGTTGGATCTACCAGGGTGTCAAGGTAGGGTAAACGATGGGGTTCTAGAACTTCGTGGATATAACGCTGCGCATTCATGTTACCTCTGATGAAGATTAAAGGTGACCTGGAACCATAAGCTATAGCATACCAAACCATAACTCCAACAGTGTGATTAACATGTCTTTCAACAAAAAACTGTGGATTCCTCCTTTCATCACGTCGCCGGTGGTTGCCTGGAATGAGATACCACAGGAGGACATTGACCACCTGATCAGAAGCATGCCTAGGTGCGTTGGAGAATGCGTAGCACATCAGGGTGCATCCACACATTATTAAAGGTCTAAGGGCTTTAAAGCAGTGCAATCATTTTGAAATTTTTATCATTTACTTATTATGCTTCATTAAGTACTTATACAAAATTTTATTAAAATAAAACCATTTAAACTGGGTGTTCGGATTTATATGTCACTTAGTATATGAGAGTGAAAATCAAAAAGAAACTTACCTAAAAAGGTTGAAAGCTTTTTACTCTTTTAACGATTTGGCACGGGAAATTGAAGATTTGAAATTTAATCGCATAGAAAGCGCAGTCGATGACAGCGACCAAGATAAGGATTACTGCCCCACACCACAACCATATTCTAGCGATAGTGAAGAAAATGATGACAAAATTAAAGTAAAGAAGAGAAAAATGAATACCAAGAAAAAGCTAGTTCACGAGTAGACGAAAGTGGTTGTACAAGCAAATAAAGCTGGTTCCTGTTAAATGTGGAACCCAGTTAGTCAAACGTAAGAGGTGTGAATCAAGGCGTTATACTTTACCATTAGATGATTCTACGAATATAGAGGTATGCAGACACTTTTTTGAATACTTTAGGGTATTGCGACGATTCTGTATTAATAGAATAGTGGCAAGTAATTAAAAAAGGTCCTTGTGGAGATCAGGTAGAGGAACGTGCTGCCGTAATCAATCCAATCGAGATATAATAACATATTGAGTCATTCAAGACATCAGCGAGTCACTATCGGGGGAAGAATGCCCCTAATGTTAGGTATTTACCAAGAGAGTTGACATATAAGAAAATGTATGACGATTTTGTACGTCCATCCGTTTGCAAAATCGAAGTATACCGTCAAGTTTTGAACAAAATGAATATTTCACTCTGCCAACCCAAATCTGATATCTGTGAAGAGTGCAAAATGTTAAAGAAGACACCAAATAAAGAAGAAGATAAAATTCAATGTCAGCTAAGTTTCCAAGCAGAAAAGGCAAATCTAGAATATAAAAAAGACTCTACCGAAATAGCAAGTTTCACGGAACGTATATACTCTATGGATTTATAAAAAGTGATTATGTTAAAAACTCTAGTGCCATTAATGCCGGAAAACCGAAAGCTGTTTTGGCAAACTACCAGACTCGGAAAGGCCTCATTACCATGAGCAAATGGATGCCGTAGATTGCGATATTTGAAAGTAATGTATCGGTGCTATTGTTTATCTCGTTTCTTTAGCTTAGTTTTCCCTTGTGTTACCAAACCTATGTATGTGATTAGTTCGTTCCTTTCGCCATTTTTGTATATCGTATATTTAAAATTTATTTTTTGCAAAGCGCGAAGCAGCACTTACTGTTCTCTGTAACGGAGTAACTTTTAGGTATGTACTCATCACAAAACACAGCAAAGGCAGTGACTGTGTTTTTTAATGGAATAAGTTGTTTTATTAATTTTTTAAGCATATGAAAAACTGTTTTTTTGGCTGCCTATCTGTTTCCAAGGCAGATTTTTCCATTCAATTATATAAAGAAAAACGTGAGAGGTTATCTCACACACCGTGAAGTTTTTGATCGATTTTCCTTAATAATTTCTTGCAGCTTACACATTTTAGAAAAACTAGTTTTTCTCCATTGGTTTAAGCATGCAATTAGTGTGTCTTGTAATGAGACAGCTGAGTTGCTTTGCATCATGGCAAATTTTACCCAAATTCAAATCTTGATATTTTCGGAATGGAATCGAGTTGTGGTATTCGGAAGGTTCTTGATCAACTGTTTGAGAACACGTATATTTATTTTATTTATTCACTTATGCCCGCTGAGAAAAGAAAATCAGGTTTTTTTTAGCAAAGTTTGGGGCTATGTGAGATTTTCAATTTTTGATCTTTGAAATTTTTCTAAGCATATTTCTAATCTTTGGACTAACCTAAAAAAAGTAGTTTCTCAAATTTTTCGAAAGTTGGCTAGTACTCAAATTATCGAATTTTAAGAAGTGCTACATTTATCCCTAAAAAGGAACTTTTTCGGGGTTTCAGTTGAGAATGGGTATTTTTTCTCATACTGTTGCATAGTGTGGAATTTCTTGCGCCCGAGAAAAGATTGAAGCACTCATTGATGATACTACTATCATTTATTCGGATAATAACTCGTGGGATGATCTAAAAGTGAAAGTTGAAAGAGACTTAACGATAATTGCAGACTGGTCCAGACATAAAAGCCTAACTATACTAAGTGACATATAAATCCGAACACCCAGTTTAAATGGTTTTATTTTAATAAAAGTTGGTGAATGTATTTATCTTACTGTAAATAACAAGTGAAAAAATTTTCAGCCTTATCAGTTGGACATTCCGGTTTTTATACTGTTTTTTTTTAATTCACTAACGCTCTAAAAATAAATATTTCAGCCGCAGTAAAGAATCAACGTTGGCGGATTTTGGTTCTTGACATTCTTTACGATCGGTTACGATGCCTAGAGTAGGGAGACCTGTACGATTTCGTCAACTTAGTGAGTTTGATAGGGGCCGTATAGTGGAACTTCGGGAAGCTGGACTTTCTTTTCTTTCAATTGCAGTTAGAGTGCAAAGAAGTGTAGACACTGTGATTAGGTGTTGTCAAGCATGGCTTCGAGAAGGCCGTACGCAAAGAACAAGTGGCACTGGACGCCGCCGTAGAACAACAGACCGTGAAGATCGCCGCCTAACATTATTGGCCTTAAGGGACCGTTTCTCCACTACCAGGTCTATTGCAAATGAATGGTTTGCAGATCTCGGAAGACCTATTGGCATGCGAACTGTTTACCGACGAATGAGAAGTTTTGGCTTGTTTTTACCGGCCACACTGGGTCCTCCCTTTAACTCGAGAACACCTACGTAATCGCCTTGAGTGGTGCAGACAACGGTCACTCTGGGATCAGGAATGGAACAGTATTGTCTTTAGTGACGAGTCTCGATTTTGTTTAGGCATGCACGATGGTCGTGCCAGGGTTAGAAGGCGACGTGGTGAAAGGAGGAATCCACAGTTTTTTGTTGAAAGACATGTTCATCACACTGTTGGAGTTATGGTTTGGGGTGCTATAGCTTATGGTTCCAGGTCACCTTTAATCTTCATCAAAGGTAACATGAACGCGCAGCGTTATATCCACGAAGTTCTAGAGCCCCATCTTTTACTCTATCTTGACACCCTGGCAGATCCAACTTTCCAACAAGATAATGCCCGACCACATGTTGCAAGAGTCACAATAGACTTCCTTCAACATAATGATGCCACACTGATACCATGGCCGCCAAGATCTCCCGACTTATCCCCAATTGAGCACGTGTGGGATATGATGGGTAGGAGATTGCTCAATTTGCAACGTCCTCCTTAGACTCTAGAAGCACTTCGAGAGGAGTTGGTGGTTGCCTGGAATGAGATACCACAGGAGGACATTGACCACCTGATCAGAAGCATGCCTAGGCGCGTTGGAGAATGCGTAGCACATCAGGGTGCGTCCACACATTATTAAAGGTCAAAGGGCTTTAAAGCAGTGCAATCATTTTGAAATTTTTATTATTTACTTATTATGCTTCATTAAGTACTTATACAAAATTTTATTAAAATAAAACCATTTAAACTGGGTGTTCGGATTTATATGTCACTTAGTATATTAACTTACAAAAGACTATGGTCATGACATTCACAAATCACAGAAACAAATTACCATCCTTTGTATCTATACAGATTAACTGTGATAATATAAATACACAAATAAATCTAACAAACAAAATAAAATATTTAGGTGTATATTTAGACGCACATTTAAAATGGAATACACATATTGATCATATAATAACCAATTTGAGACCATTATTGTTTAAATTCAAGTATCTAAACAAATATTTGGATAAAAGAACAATGAAAATTTTATATCATGCTACGATCGAAAGTCGTATAAGTTACGCAATATAATGTTGGGGTGGAGCACTTGATAACCAAATTAATAAATTAGAAATTATCCAAAAACAATTTTAAAAAATAATCTTCAACAAACCACTCTTATACCGATCTGATCTGTTGTATTCTGAAGCAAAACTATTAGACCCTAGGCAACAATTTTTTTATAAAATTATTGATCATCAATTTCACGATAGAAATAACCTTATTCCGTTAGATCACTTATATCAAACTAGAAACAAAATCAACAACATTAAGCGAACACCTTTCACCTCAAAAAGTATCCAGTAGATTATATAACATATTACCAAATTATATAAGAAATATTTCAAATAAAATAAAATTCAAAATTGAAACCAAAAAATTTATAATTGAAAAAAATCGACATCAAATTGCAAACATGATACGTATGAAAGAAATTTAAAATTAATGTAATAGTAAAAACCCTCCAACGTTGATATACTCATATATGTGTGTATGTGTACATCTATTTATGTGTTTATTTATATGAATGTATATGTATATATGTACTCGTATATATATATATATATATATATATATGTATATCTGTATATGTGTATAGATGTATACGTGTGTGTGTATTTAATTGAATAGTAAAATTTATGAATTCGGTTTAAATTGCATAATGCCAAAGTGACACGCACGCCACTGGAGGCAATAACGTTCAATGAGTGCGTCAATCTTTTCTAGGGCGCAAGAAATTCCACAAATTCCATGTTGTAAAACAACGGTCCACCAGTTTATAAGACCTTTTCAGAGTAATTTCTAGTTATTGCAGAGAGAAGAAACATAGTTGTGGCTCATACATAGGCGCTACGGTATCTCATTTAATCCCGGAAAAGGTTTTGGATGCACGAATGCAGTATTCGGTTGGCTATCTTCAGATCCATAGTCCACCGAGCCCGGTCTCCCCTACACGTAACCTTCACCTACCTTCAACTTTTTCCATTGCTTGCGCGTTCGCCATATTCGCCAATCACCTTAAAACGGATGCACATTCACCCAATTTGTAAGAATATTCCTGCGGCTAATTTCAGCGAACGTTGTATGTCATAACGCGAACGTTATTATATTATAGCTACGAATAATAATATAGGACATGCAAGTATTTTAAGTGTCATTTACGGTTTTTAATACACCAGTCTGCAGCTCACTTCAGTATTTTTAGCTTCTAAATTGTATGGCGCACATGCATAATTGCAAAGTTACCTGTCTACTTTGCATCATAAGTGGTTCTATTCTTCTATTCTCAAAGTATTTATGAACTGTAAAAGCCGCGGCATTATGATTATCTTCGTTTCTTTCTTTATTCTGTGTTACTGCGATACCCGTGAAAGTTCGTATGACAAAACGATTGCTGCATAAAGGAGATTTTCCACTGAACGGCAAGTTGAGTTTATGTTATGTTTGTATTTTCTAAATACATGAAAAACAAAACTGAAAAAAACCCAAAACTCTTGTTTCCATCAAGTGGCCGCTATTGAACACATGTGGGATACATTAGGAAGAAGGCTTAGGCAGAAATATGAAGTCTTTGAAACTGTGGTTGCGTTGTAACTGGCGCTGGTAAGCGAGTGGGAGCAAATACACCAAGACACAATAACTAACTCCAGATTCTCCCAGGTGTAGAGGCCGAAAACGGGTGAGACGCGACCGATCTGCGTTATATAGACAAAATGTGAAATAACAGGAAGAACTGGAAAGACTAAAAAAAAGTGTAATAAGTACAAGAAGAGGAATCAAAGGGCTAGACAGCCTAGGATCAATCCTGATAACAATAAATATTCTACATTATCAAATGCTATTAGGGTTCATTACAAAGGACTGACACCAGTAAAAGAAAAGAGAGCTCTAAGACAAGTTTTCCACGGAGAAGCCATATCAAAGTCAAAAATGACGACTGCTATTGTGCGTGAGACTTTGGGCATTGACCAGCTAAAACGAAAGCTGACTCTCTCTAAGAAATCGGACCTTGTTGGAAAAATCAAAGAGTTCTTTAATCGCGACGATATTTCTAGAGCTACAGCGGAAAAGCGAGAAACTGTAACCTACAAAAAAGTAAAAAGTCAAAAACGATATTTACTGGACACAATGAAAAACCTTTACTGTTCATTCAAGAAATAGTTTATAGGTAAGAGATGTTCATATTCATACTTCATAAGACATCGACCGTTCTATGTAAAGCCGCCTACAGTTGGTGGTAGAGAAACTTGTCTATGCAAGTTACACACTAACACGCAGTATATGATAAATGCTCTCCATAAAAACAAAATCATTCCTGTTCCAAATATGAGCAACCTCGTGACAAGCTTAGCATGCTCAACAAATAGAAGAGCGTGCATGACAGGTAACTGTGGAGACTGCAATACTAAACAAATAGTATGTAATATACGGACTGACCTTCACTCACAATCAGTTAAATTTCCTCAGTAGGTTAGAAAGTGTGAAGTGATAGAGAGGTCAAGTAAAAAAGTGAAGATTACAAAAAACGTAAAAGAAATTGTTGAAGGGACTGTTCCAGAATTTATAGGAAGGTTTAATAAAATCCTGAAAGAATTGAAAAAACATATCTTTAACATAAAAACACAGTATAGGAGTTATAGAGATGCTATAGATAATTTGAAGAGTGATGAAATCGTTCTACACATCGATTTCAGCGAGAACTATAGATGCAAATGTTTTGAACAAGTGCAGTGCCATCATTTTGGCGGCTCGAGGAAGCAGGTTACATTACATACTGGAGCTATGTACACCAAAACAGAAGGAGAGGACAAACCGACGATAATGTCATTTTGTACCATCTCTGGAAATAACTCTCACACTCCCGTGTCTATTTGGGCACACCTCCATCCAGTTATTAGCAATTTAAAAACTGTACATCCTAATATAACAACAATCCATTTCTTCTCCGATGGTCCTGCTACTCAGTACAGGCAGAAACTAAATTTCTATTTCATATGTACGGAAATATTCAAGTACAACTTCGTTCGCGTCACATGGAACTTCTTTGAAGCAGGTCACTGCAAAGGTGCCGCTGATGGTATTGGTGGTTACCTTAAACGCACTGCAGATAAAAAGGTAGCGACTGGTTCAGATATTTCTGATTCAGAAACTTTTTCCCACACATTGAGGAACTCGAGCAAGGTCCGTCTGTACTTGGTGACTGATAATGACATTGAAAATGTCGAAAAAACTGTACAAAAAATGTAATACCACTCCAGGGTACTATGCAGGTTCATCAAGTTTTCACTGATACTCCAGGTGAATTAAAATATAGAGACCTTAGTTGTTTCTGTCAAAGAGGGTTTTGCTTATGCTTGGATCCAAAAACATATCGGCCAGTTCCTACTCCCGTCGTTGGCAAAATCAGCAAATCTACAGAAAAGAGTTATGCAGATGGATTGAACAACAAAGAACTACTAGCCGATATATCCAATGTCCCTACCGAATCTAGAAGTTTCTACAGCATGGCTTACTCCCCATCTTCTAGCTCTGACGAAGAGATTCTTGCAAACTTGGACCAGCCGTCTGTGTCTAACGTGAAAGAAAAACAGCTAATCGATAAGGAAAACGTTCATCCAGCGAAGATATCAGATGGTGTTTACGTTTTAGTTAAAGTTTCTTCCGTTAAAGATAAACATTATACTTACCTGGGAGTGGCTAAAAGTACTGTTGATGAAGAGGGAGACGTCAAGGTCATGTTTTATAAGACTGTAGATTGTACTGATAAAATTTTTAAAGCAGTCGAGACTGATATATCTTACGAACCTTATGACAATATCTTGCAAATCGTTCCTAATCCTAAAATGGTCATGAAAGGTAAACGAGCATTCTTCGAGTTTGACGAACCATTGAACGTTTTTGAAAAATAAAACTTATGTACGTCTGCCTAATAGTTTTTAAGATGTTGAATTATTTTTGTTACTTTATGGTTGTGCAAATAATTCGAAGTATATACTGTACGATAATGAAGTTTATAACTTACAGTTATGCTATATTATATTACGTTATGACCTCGGAAGTTCATTTTTTAGTTTACTTTTGAGCCTACTAGATCTACTTTATGAAGGCATAAAGTGATGTGAGTATGATACCACTTTGTTACTGTGGTTACCATTGCGTTACCATTTTGTCCCCAGTTTAGAACAGCATTAAGAATAATGTTTACGTTTCTTGCAAGTGAAAATTGTCTTGATTCCATATGTACCTGTTTTTCACCAAAAGTACAAGCTTATCTCGCTATTTTGGTTTAGTATACGCTTTTTGCTGTTTTTATTTTATATAAGTTTATGTCTACAAATACGACTTTAGTAACGTAGTTGTCTTAAGTATAACAAATATTTCTTTGAACTGATCAGTATAGTATTAGTGGTACAGTTCAAGGGCGCCAGAGTAGCGAGCTCAGCAGCGATGTTTCGAAAATAAAATTTCATTTTGTAGTAAAGTAACGCTGTTGTTTGACTTCACGACCACTTCCTACATAAACTGCCAAAATCATTGTAGTCTCATTGAAAACTTCGCTGCAAATGTAACCATAGCATGGAACAAACTATCACCATGATGTAGCTGCCATAAATTATAAGAAAATATCATATTGATTTTCCCAGTTTTTTTCCTAAACTACATCTGGAATTAGGCATCGAAAAGTATCAAAAAAAGATTGTTGAGTAAAGTTGATACTTATAATTCTCATACGAAGATACATTATTAAGTGATCCAATGTTTCCACAGGGCATAAAAAAAACATTTTCAATTTTTTTGCAATAATGTTGACAATGAAATTTCCTACAACTTGACGAAAAAATTAACGAAATTGATGCAAAGGTTAAAAATTTATTCCAAATTTAATTTGAACAAAATTTTGTTTGTACGGTTAATTGTGCGTGGCAGTGTATATTCAAAATTAATAAACGTGGCGTTACTATAGGTCTTGTATCACTACGAAGAATGACACGGTCCTTCACTCTGTCTAAGAACAAATTGCAATTTGCAGTAATGAGAGCTAAAATATCATTACAAGGTGTAGATTTTTCTGATTTTTCCGATTTTTTGAAATCCTCCAATTTGAAAGGCAAACGACCTAGATCTATTTTTATATTTTTCTGATAACTAACACGTGGTTCGATAAGTCCCAGGACTAACCATGAAAACAGCACTTGTTTCAAAAAATTCCTTTTTATTCAACAACGTAATCGCCATCAAGTGCGATGCAATCATTCCAACGTTTTTCTAACTTATCCATGCTTGAAGAAACATTTGTCCTTGTTGTAAAAATAAGCTTCTGCTGCAGCGCTAACTTCCTCGTTAGAGCGAAATCTTTTTCCCTGAGGCATCTTTTTGAGATCCGCAAAGAGCCAGTAGTCGCTGGGGGCTAGATCTTGAGAGTACGGTGGATAGGGAACCAGACTGAAGCCGAACTCGTTCAATTTGGCCATTGTTTTTATTGACTTGTGACTTGTGATTCCGGAGTAAAATGGTCGATCCATTGTTTGTCTACTGTCACGTACCGATGCAAGAAATCCTGTTTATTGCGGGTGAACAGTGACAAACAGCTCTCCGAGTTGTCAACTTGTTGTTGCTTTTGTTCCATTTGAAAAAGACTTTTTTCATACTCAACTTTTCGTGTAAGACGGTAAATGAACTTACTGTTGATATGTATACTATCTCAGCAATCACAAGAACTTTCAGTTTGCGATCATTCATCACGATTTTTAACACCTTAACATTTTCCGAAGTTACTGCTTACTTGGGCCTACCCGAGCGTTTCGCATCCTTTGTATCGGTACGACCGCATCTAAAATCAGCATACCTCCGGCAAACCGTTGTTTTCGACGGAGCAGAGCTCGGATAACATTTTTCAAGACATTGCTGCGCTTGCACGGTATTCTTTCCCATTAAATAACAATGTTTTATCAACACACGAAATTCGATTTGGTCCACTTTGGAAACAAATGCAAAAGTAACCTCACTTTCACCGCAGTACCTTTGCTGTTTAGGGTGCGATTTTCACGAAAATTCCACAGGTGTCACATAAAGGTTAGCTCTTTCGAAAAAAGAAGTTGACTTGTCATTACTATCGCTATTTGTGTGTGAGTCCCGGGACTTATTGAACCATGTGTTATGTCTTGGCCTATCCCCCGTCCCCGGCTTGACGTCCACTTCTGGGACAGCCTGTATATTTATTTGTGATTGAAATAATACTTTTTTTTTTAGAGCAAGAAAACGCCAACACAAATATTGGGTTCAATCACATCTATATTGACAAATGATATCCAAAATGATGACATTGCATTGCATGGGGAACATCGCACATCATTTCATAATTTTCTGAAAAGATCTTCCTCTGATTTTGAAGAGATAATTACATTAATTGCTAAAAAATTTGCAGACACATCTTAGAAATTAAATTTCTGTGAAAGATTGATTAGCAGTAATACTGAAGTTCCTTGCTACTGTGGACAGTTATCCAAGCTTACATTTATCCAGCGTCACAAAACAAATTTCTTATCTATAAAATATACCTGATTTATTTATCTACTAATTCCGTGTAAACAGACACGAGTTTCCCAGCGGGACACGAAAAACAAAACTCCAACCGCCGCAAAACACGCCGGTCTTCAGAAAGTTTGAGAAAAGTTACACAGTTTTGTTTGATTTCACACGAGTTTGTGTATTGTTTTTGTTTCGTCTGTTTAGTGGAAAACCGTCATAACAGTAGTACCAAAATCACGTGGTAACTGGAGTTGAGAGAACTGACACACGTGCACTATGGCGATCATGGAGGACAACAATCCAGCGTTGCCAGATCGCTTGCAATGTTGCCTGTCTCATTACTTTTCTTCCACACTTCGTAGTTCTTAGGGGCAGCATTCTACAACTCGTGGAAAGGCTACTTGCCAGACAACACACCATTTCCTCCTCATAGCTACTGTTACTGATGTTTAACAGTTACAGCGAATATATTAATGTACGAGTATATTCGTACATACAAGTAAATCCAGAATATTTCGGCGGTCACATGCACGAAAGCAGAGACTGTATCAAGATTTTGTGTTCATTTACATAAAAATCAACGCTTATCACGACAGTATACGGCTTACCACATTCTCTAATCCACAAGTCCAGATTTTATAACGTGTAGGTAAGTTTGTGTTCCGTCATATGTCATACTGAGTTTATGGAAATATGTCTTTGCAGAAGGGTTTTGTAGACTACATCAAATATATCACGAAAATTACCAAGGGTCTCCACAAGTTTAGATTTGATAACGTGATAAACTGTGAAGGAAAAAAAAAGTTCTTGATGGCGGGCAAGTAAAAAAAGGTAATACCAACGATCTAACACAAAATGAATAAAAAACAATGCGATTTATTATGTATGGGTTAAGGAATTTCTTCAAAGCAATAAAAAAATTAAGTCCTCTCCATGCTAAAACACAGATAATATGTGTAAGATGTGTCAATCCCTACATCTCCCTGATGCATAATGCAATTTCTATGGGCATAGACAAAAAATTATGAAAAATGTTTCACAAATAATGTCTTTTAAGTCCAAAAAAACATAAAAACTCGTAATGTTTTTCTTTTTGACTGGCGGGGATATCTATCTGTCACTCGCAGGGTTGCCAAGTCTAACGACGATCACGTCCCATGGTGGAGGGTGCGAAATGAATCTTTTACATTTGCTGGTTTTGAATTCTTTTTCGTAGAAATTTACTAGGTATCATGATTATAAGCATCTTTTGTAGATTTTTCGATCCGGAATGGGAAAGATCTCCTATTTATGAAAATATTTTTGGTATCATCTAACCGTTGCAATCAGTGCACAAACACTGTGACATATGACTTATAGCATAACCCGCTGCCCTATCAATACAAATTTAACATACAGGTCGCCTAGCCGTGGGGATGCAGTGGCCAGGATGAATATCACGGCAGCAACTGATGATTTGGGCATGTCTGGTAACAACGTATGAAGTGAAACACGCTAACTTCACAAATTTGAAGATTTTGTACAATTTCTTTGAAAATGATGAAAGATATGTCTGATTTGGCAGGGTAATGTCGCAGCCAAATGACAGTCACTCTTTCTGACACAGTCCGGATCGAAAGATGACGATACTCGTGAAATGTATTGATACTTCTAAATATAGGTTCCTATCGAACATCCCTACTGTCAAGATGTATAACCCAAGGTACCGACGGAGCTATTTTGCGGCGTCATAGAAATAATTTTAAATTTTCATTAGCATTTTTTCAGGTGTTGTGCAATAATTTTTGGGGAAAATGTCACGAATAGTCTTATAAAGCATATTAGAGTATATTTCAACAGTTGGCAGAACTTACTCCACTGGGACCAGGAGGGTGAAACTGGATATTAATGCACAATCTTGCAACCCTGTCGCACCCTCACAAAATGGCCGCTGACAACCACACAAGTCACCGTGTTGTCATTGAATAGCATGGAATTAAACCTTCAGAGTATATGTTTTGTGACTGGTACCAAGAGTTGACACATCCCACACATGTGTCACTTCTTGAAATGCAATAATCAGCTGTATTCAAATAATGTATAATATAAATATAACCTAGAATATGTACTCGTGAAAAAAGAAAAATATGGCAAATTTGTAGTTTTTTCTGCAGGTTTTAGGTTTGCTGGTAGCTTTAAGGCATATATTTGGGAATTTCTTAATCGCTGTGAATATAGTGTGGATGTTTGTTCAGTTCCTGAACAACGAAAAATATTCAACTTTATGGATGTATGGATATCAAAAAACCTGAATGGTTTTGTGGGAATATAAATCTAAGGTACCATAATGGTTCTGATGAACGGCAAGTAAATGAATGAATGTTTGGAATCGAGCAATATCTTTTGGTAGAGTCTGTCATCAAGTAGGTGCTTAATGGCTATCTGCAAGAGGTTTATAGGAAAAAACACCCAGTATCGCATATCAATTGAAGATAATAATATAAACATGAATAAAAAATCAACAATGGTAATTAAAACATGAATTTTATTAAAAAATCCAACATTTCTTTAAATTTTGACTGAATTATAGGTAATTTCTTAATATTCAATAAGCTGGTGATGTTTCAATGTCAAGCTGTCATCTCATACTGACAGTATTTTGTTTTCAACATTTCATAGCTATTGGTTGCTAAAATTTGTTGATTGGAACTTGAAGCTCATTTGTTGTATTTGACGGTCTGTTACCCTATAGGTGGAGAATAACGGACTGTTGTTGGTGAAATTGGCGCCTACTGTCTCTTCGTGTAATTTATGACAAGGTGTCAGAAGTTCTCCTTTTTATACATAAACCTGACAGTTGCAAGCTAAGCCTACATCCAGGGTTCCAGTCTCTTATTTCCAAGTCTGTGGACGGTTTGGTAGTATAGTTTTTTCCAGGTTAGGCCAGGATAGTAAAGTGTATCATATCAAGATACCCTTGAGATATTTTCATCGGGCTTTCTCGGGTGAGCAACGCATTTCTCCCGCTTGCGTGTTAGGAAAAAACAAATGCCACTTCTCGTATCTAATTTTATCCGGAATGCAGTGAACTTGACATGTTAACACTTTTACATAAATGGAGGACACAGTTGGAACTCGTAAATTCCTATATTCCGACAGGTTACACGAACGTTGACTTACGGTTACGTTTTTTCGCATGGGTAGTTGCGAGAAAAAAATGGGACAGCTATGACTTGTACGGAGATCTGCAAGCTTAGATAACGCTAATATTTCCAGGAAAATATTGTGTGGGACTCAGTGGAACAAAACGCTGAATATTAAGTACTAAGTAGTTAAAAGGTTATAGGCTTATGCCGCATTGAAATCATTAGAATATTACGATGTAATTTTTTCCATTTACTCAAATTTGATAATTTAGAGATCTAGTTCGCACTTGCATTAAGTATACGTTAAAAAATATATAAGCTTTACGTAGAAATGTTTGTTTACTTCCAACATATTAGAGATTATTACTGATATACAGGGTGTAAAGTTAGCTGGCATATTCAGAAGAACTACAAGGGCTTTTCTGTAAATATTGCGTGGTTTTTGCAAAATTAGGAGGAGTACATAAATCAACTAAATTGGGAAAACTTGTTACCGTACCACTAAAGAAATTTTCGAAATTGTATGGCAAAACCGGTGATTGTGAGACACATGAGAACTCAATATATCATACAGCAGCAGTTTCAGATGCTACAAACTTTTTGAAGATTTACGAAAATCCAGAGAATGATATAAGAAATATAATAGGTTCAGAGCGAATTAAGCAAGTATCAGAAAATCGGCAAAGATTGACTCCTATAATAGAATCTATAATTTTTTTAGGACGCCACTTAGAGGGCATAGAGATAGGGGATGCCTTTTTTCTAATGACAGCACGAATCACGAGGATGTCCTTAAAAGTGAAGCGAATTTTAGAGAACTAACACGGTTTAGAGTCGAGAGCGGCGACAATTTATTGAAAAAAAAACGTAGAGAACTCAAAAGTGCACGCTACGTACATAAGCAGCCGCATCCAAAATGAAATTATAGAATGTTGTGGCGAAGACATCTTGGATATATACTAAGTGACATATAAAGTTTAAATGGCTTTATTTTAATAAAAGTTGGTGAATGTATTTATCTTACTGTAAATAACAAGTGAAAAAAATTTCAGCCTTATCAGTTGGACATTCCGGTTTTTATACTGCTTTTTTTAATTCACTAACGCTCTAAAAATGAATATTTCAGCCGCAGTAAAGAATCAACGTTGGCGGATTTTGGTTCTTGACATCCTTTACGATCGGTTACGATGCCTAGAGTACGGAGACCTATACGATTTCGTCAACTCAGTGAGTTCGATAGGGGCCGTATAGTGGGACTTCGGGAAGCTTTACTTTCTTTGCGGGCAATTGCAGTTAGAGTGCAAAGAAGTGTAGACACTGTGGTTAGGTGTTGTCAGGCATGGCTTCGAGAAGGCCGTACGCAAAGAGCAAGGGGCACTGGACGCCGCCGTAGAATAACAGACCGTGAAGATCGCCGCCTAAGATTATTGGCCTTAAGGGACCGTTTCTCCACTACCAGGTCCATTGCAAATGAATGGTTTGCAGAACACGGAAGACCTATTGGCATGCGAAGTGTTTACCGACGAATGAGAAGTTTTGGCTTGTTTTCATACCGGCCACACTGGGTCCTCCCTTTAACTCGAGAACACCGACGTAATCGCCTTGAGTGGTGCAGACAACGGTCACTCTGGGATCAGGAATGGAACAGTATTGTCTTTAGTGACGAGTCTCGATTTTGTTTAGGCATGCACGATGGTCATGCCAGGGTTAGAAGGCGACGTGGTGAAAGGAGGAATCCACAGTTTTTTGTTGAAAGACATGTTCATCACACTGTTGGAGTTATGGTTTGGGGTGCTATAGCTTATGGTTCCAGGTCACCTTTAATCTTCATCAGAGGTAACATGAACGCGTAGCGTTATATCCACGAAGTTCTAGAACCCCATCTTTTACCCTATCTTGACACCCTGGCAGATCCAACTTTCCAACAAGATAATGCCCGACCACATGTTGCAAGAGTCACAATAGACTTCTTTCAACATAATGATGTCACATTGTTACCATGGCCATCAAGATCTCCCGACTTATCCCCAATTGAGCACGTGTGGGATATGATGGGTAGGAGATTGCTCAATTTGCAAAGTCACATGTTAAATTTTTGCTCAAACAGTCAAGCATTTCATTAAAACCAATAACTTAGACTCAAAACTATATGTGGGCATGTAACCTAATGTTAGGTGAATGGAATTGCAAAAATGTTTGCCATATGCTCTAAAAAGCCTATGCGCAAATCATGCATTGAATGTTTCGATTTAAAAAAGCACCAGTGTCCAAGCAGTGAGAAATACTGTAGGTATAATGAAGGAAGTAATTGCGTTCTTCAAAGCATCCGCAAAAAACAATACAGTATTAAAAGAAAACTACACGGACATTAAATTCATAGTATGTGCGAAACACGATGGACCGAAAGACATGATTCAGTGCTCCAATTTGAAAGCAAATTCGAGAAAATTGTAGAGGTACTAAATGTTATATCAAATTGGAAAGACCGCGAAGCTTCTTTAAAAGCGGAGTCTTTGAAGACTGCCATTACTTCCACCCAATTTATAGTATCACTAAAGTGTTTGCGTGATATATTAGCTTTAACAGTCAACCTGAGTACGATTTTACAATTGACAAACAATACGCTTCCAAACTCATAGGGAATATTATTATAGTTGTTCATGAAAGACGCACAAATTCCGAAGAACATTTTAGAATACTACTCGCATCTATAATGAAATCACATGAAACTCTGGGTATTGAACTGACTGTGCCAATAATAACAAGCAGGCAAATGAAGAGACCGAACATAATCACGTCTGACAAGGAAAATCATTACAGACTGAACCTTTATGTCCCTTTGCTAGATAATATATTACAGGATTTGGTATACCGGTTCAATGCAGAATCTTTGAATATATACAATTTTAATATTTTCTTTGTGTCAGTATCTAATTCAAAAACTGAAGCTGAAGTAACGGACATATACTAAGTGACATATAAATCCGAACACCCAGTTTAAATGGTTTTATTTTAATAAAATTTTGTATAAGTACTTAATGAAGCATAATAAGTAAATGATAAAAATTTCAAAATGATTGCACTGCTTTAAAGCCCTTTGACCTTTAATAATGTGTGGATGCACCCTGATGTGCTACGCATTCTCCAACGCGCCTAGGCATGCTTCTGATCAGGTGGTCAATGTCCTCCTGTGGTATCTCATTCCAGGCAACCACCAACTCCTCTCGAAGTGCTTCTAGAGTCTGAGGAGGACGTTGCAAATTGAGCAATCTCCTACCCATCATATCCCACACGTGCTCAATTGGGGATAAGTCGGGAGATCTTGGTCGCCATGGTAACAATGTGACATCATTATGTTGAAAGAAGTCTATTGTGACTCTTGCAACATGTGGTCGGGCATTATCTTGTTGGAAAGTTGGATCTGCCAGGGTGTCAAGATAGGGTAAAAGATGGGGTTCTAGAATTTCGTGGATATAACGCTGCGCGTTCATGTTACCTCTGATGAAGATTAAAGGTGACCTGGAACCATAAGCTATAGCACCCCAAACCATAACTCCAACAGTGTGATGAACATGTCTTTCAACAAAAAACTGTGGATTCCTCCTTTCACCATGTCGCCTTCTAACCCTGGCACGACCATCGTGCATGCCTAAACAAAATCGAGACTCGTCACTAAAGATTATTCCATTTCTGATCCCAGAGTGACCGTTGTCTGCACCACTCAAGGCGATTACGTCGGTGTTCTCGAGTTAAAGGGAGGACCCAGTGTGGCCGGTATGAAAACAAGCCAAAACTTCTCATTCGTCGGTAAACACTTCGCATGCCAATAGGTCTTCCGTGTTCTGCAAACCATTCATTTGCAATGGACCTGGTAGTGGAGAAACGGTCTCTTAAGGCCAATAATCTTAGGTGTCGATCTTCACAGTCTGTTGTTCTACGGCGGCGTCCAGTTCCCCTTGCTCTTTGCGTACGGCCTTCTCGAAGCCATGCCTGACAACACCTAACCACAGTGTCTACACTTCTCTGCACTCTAACTGCAATTGCCCGAAAAGAAAGTCCAGCTTCCCGAAGTCCCACTATACGGCCCCTATCAAACTCACTAAGTTGACGAAATCGTAAAGGTCTCCGTACTCTAGGCATCGTAACCGATCGTAAAGGATGTCAAGAACCAAAATCCGCCAACGTTGATTCTTTACTGCGGCTGAAATATTCATTTTTAGAGCGTTAGTGAATTGAAAAAAAGCAGTATAAAAACCGGAATGTCCAACTGATAAGGCTGAAAATTTTTTCACTTGTTATTTACAGTAAGATAAATACATTCACCGACTTTTATTAAAATAAAACCATTTAAACTGGGTGTTCGGATTTATATGTCACTTAGTATATTAGAAACAATCTCTAAATATTTGCAGGGACTAAATAGTAACGAAAACAAAAATTTAATAAGTACCAGATTAAAAGCAGAATTCATGTATATTATAGACAGTGGAATATCACTGTATTTATCATGTGATGAAAACATGTTTCCTTCAATTAATAGATGCCTAACAGATGCCTACAATTATTGATTTCATTGCAGGTAAGTGCTGCGATCTGAAAGAAGTTTCTCCTATCTAAAGAGGATAAAAACTTGGCTGCGCTCCGCGACACTACAAGAGCGATTAGTGGGTCTGGCTCTTTTGTATATGCATAGGGATATTAAAAAAGACGTGTATACAATCATAGATCGGTTCGCCAGTAAGAAGAATAGGCGCCTTGATTTTGTAATATGATAACACCTGAACTTTGCTCTCAAATCCATCTCCCTTCTGTTGGCCAATAAATAAAAAGCAGATGTAGTTAAGGGTTTACTTACGTTTAAACCACCACTGAGATCTTTTCCAAAGTATCCAATCAGGATATGTGGTTTTATTTATTTGCCAGCAGATTGATATAAAAGCCTGTTCAAATTCTGTTCAAATCACTTTCCAAACTAATGTAATGATTGTTTTATTTTGAAACTGTGAACTGATGTAGTTTCATAGTTTATATGTTTTTGTCTCTTGAGACTGGCTAAGAGAATGTAGTTATGAAATGAATATTTTTTGTGTTTTTCTCATGATTAAGAATTTTATTTTGATTTACAATCAGTTTTATACTTTATAGAAGTCGTAACATATTTGTTATAGTTATTTTTTTCATGAAGATGTATTTTTTGTTGTTTTGTCTGACATTGTTATGTAGAAAAGTCTGTGATAAATTATATTATTTTGCATTTTTGTTTTAATATATGAAGATTGCTCGAGCTTGGTTTGCTTTATTTACGCTTTGATTTCGTATGATTCAAAATTTAAAAAATTGTATGTATTTTCTACAGAAATTACTGCAACAAATTCATATTCATTTATTTATTTATTTACTAGTATATACACTATCCGAACGGTTTATTACACCATTTAACGAAACACAGCAATCAATTTTAAGACAAAATTGTTCAAAAATAACTTAAAATTGCCAAATGACTTAACCTACTGTTATGTAAAATCTTTTTAATCTACGCAAATTACAAAAGAACAAATCTACTGCGTTTCTTGTACGTTCATAGTTGTTACATACTACATATATCGGAGAGGAAAGCAACGCATTGGTTCTAGCTACGTTTAAGTAAAAGTATTTTGAATTGGATCGCGTCTTAGGATCAGGTACATGAATATGAATCTTACCAAGTAAATATTCACAATCTATGGCATTATTAAGCATTTTATATAAAAATACACAAGCAGCGTAGTTTCTGCGCTTCTCCAAGTTACAGAGGTTATATCTGCTAAGTAATACATCATGCCTGCAGCCAACTTCTGGATACGTACCATATTCCTTGTGCGACAAATATTTCACAAACCGCCTCTGAATACGTTCAATTTTATTCGAGTGAAATTCATAAACAGGATACCATATTATAGAGCAGTATTCAATTTTGGATCGAACAAATGAATTATATAACGAGATCATGGTATACACATTATTGAAATACCTACTTTTTTCTGATAATGAAGCCCAAACTTTTATAGGCCTTGCTAACAACAGCATCAATATGCGAAACAAATGTAAGTTTGGTACCAAAGGATATACCTAAATCGTGAAACTCTTCACACATGTTAAGCTGCGAATTATCAGTTACACAGGGTGTCCCAGAAGTCAACGTCAAGCCGAAACCGAGTGATAGGCAAAGTCATAACAGCTATCAGAAAAATATTTAAAAAAATTTTATGTATGTGTTTTGAAAATTATAGGTCTTTGAAAAAATATAGAAATTTCACACCCTACGGCAGTCTGTCAACTCCTGTTACTACAAATATTAACTTTTTTTGGATTTTATTTTTACAATGTAATGATGAATAATGCATCTTCAAACTGGTGTCTCAACCTTACTGCCAACTTATCTCGTTCAGGAAAAATTGCCACTTATTTCCCAACCAAGTATTCCAAAGTAAAACTTTGCTCAACTTTAACTGGCTGTACTGAAAAAAAATGTACTACGAGAGTTTGGCAAGTAACCTTAAAAGTTGGCGCATTTAATAAGGATTCCAAAATGGTATAGCACTTAGAAGATTACTCGTTAACTTATGCACAATTTTTATTTGAAGAAAAACTGATGAAAATTTTTCAAAATTTCCTAATTAAACAGCGATTATGAAAACGCACAAGGACCCTTAAGGATAACTGTTTGCACAACAGTGGGCGTCAAAATGCTGCTGATGATGATTTACTTTTACAGCAAATGCTCAAAGTGTTTTCCTTCAGCAGCAATACACGCTCGACATCTTCTTAAAAAAGAACGGGTTATTAAACGAGCGAATCCACGGTTATTAACAAACTCAGCTGCTTCCAATAGTCTTTGCCGTAGCTCAGCTACATTTTGAATCGGCTTGAAATACACTTTTTCTTTTACAGTTCCTCAGTAAAAAAAATCTAACGGATTCAAATCTGGTGACCGGGCTGGCCACGGTATTGTACCAGACCGCCCTATCCATCTGCTTGGAAAGTTTTGATAGAGATACTCTCTCACTGAGAGTGCATAGTGCGCTGGGCAGCCATCATGCTGAAACCACATGTCCCTGTAAATAGTGGCACGTCCTCCAATAAATTTTCTAAATGATTTTTCAAAAAACCTAAATAAACCTCAGCAGTCAAAGTCTCTGGGAACTCAAACGGACCGATTATTTTACCATTTAAAATTCCTGTCCAATGGTTTATCTTGAAGCGATATTGAGATTCATCTTCTCTCATCAAATGTGGGTTTGCTACGTGCCACTCGTGTAAGTTATGCAGGTTCATGCGCAATGTTAGAAAGACACAGGAAAGATCCACAGTTCTTTGAAAAAATTTTATGGTCGGATGAGGCCACATTTAAGAAAGATGGGTACATGAACCTGCATAACTTACACGAGTGGCACGTAGCAAACCCACATTTGATGAGAGAAGATAAATCTCAATATCGCTTCAAGATAAACCATTGGACAGGAATTTTAAATGGTAAAATAATCGGTTCGTTTGAATTCCCAGAGACTTTGACTGCTGAAGTTTATTTGGATTTTTTTAAAAATCATGTACAAAATTTATTGGTGGACGTGCCACGTGAGTATTTACAGGGACATGCGGTTTCAGCATGATGGCTGCCCAGCGCACTATGCACTCTCAGTGAGAGAGTATCTCGATCAAAACTTTCCAGGCAGATGGATAAGGCGGTCAGGTACAATACCGTGGCCAGCCCGATCACCTGATTTGAATCCTTTAGATTTTTTTACTGGGGAACTGTAAAAGAAAAAGTGTATTTCAAGCCGATTCAGAATGTAGCTGAGCTACGGCAAAGACTATTGGAAGCAGCTGAGTTTGTTAATAATCGTGGATTCGCTCGTTTAATAACCCGATCTTTTTTAAGAAGATGTCGAGCGTGTATTGCGGCTGAAGGAAAACAGTTTGAGCATTTGCTGTAAAGGTAAATCATCATCAGCAGCATTTTGACGCCCACTGTTGTGCAAACAGTTATCCTTAAGGGTCCTTGTGGGTTTTCATAATCGCTGTTTAATTAGGAAATTTTGAAAAATGTTCATCAGTTTTTTTCAAATAAAAATTGTGCATAAGTTAACGAGTAATCTTCTAAGTGTTATACCATTTTGGAATCCTTATTAAATGCGCCAAGTTTTAAGGTTACTTGCCAAACTCTCGTAGTACATTTTTTTTCAGTACAGCCAGTTAAAGTTGAGCAAAGTTTTACTTTGGAATACTTGGTTGGGAAATAAGTGGCAATTTTTCCTGAACGAGAAAAGTTGGCAGTAAGGTTGAGACACCAGTTTGAAGATGCATTATTCATCATTACATTGTAAAAATAAAATCCAAAAAAAGTTAATATTTGTAGTAACAGGAGTTGACAGACTGCCGTAGGGTGTGAAATTTCTATATCTTTTTCAAAGACCTATAATTTTCATAACACATACATACAATTTTTTTAAATATTTTTCTGATAGCTGTTATGACTTTGCCTATCACCCGGTTTCGGCTTAACGTCGACTTCTGGGACACCCTGTATATGAATCTGATTGGAACAAGTTTGCGCGTAATAGACATAGTGTAGCATTTATCAGCATTAAGGTACAGCTTATTACGGTGACACCACTTATTTAGGTTGTTGCTCAAGTCGTTTTGCAATATATTACAGCCGTCCATGGTTTCAATTTTACAAAAAATCTTCAAGTCATTTGCATATAGAAGGAAGCTGCTGTGTAGCTCGCCAACGACGTCATCAATGAAAATTTGGAAAAGCAGAGGGCAAAGGGCAGACCCTTGAGGTATGCCAGAAGAAGGTATAATCTGAGTGGAGGTGTAGCCCCTGTATTCGACTTTCAAGCATCTGTTTGTAAGATAAGATTTGAAAAACTTCAAGAATTGATGGGTCAACCCTCGCGTAGCTAATTTCTTTAACAAAATACCGTGATCTAGCTTATCAAAAGCCTTCGAAAAGTCAACGTAAGCAACATCTACTTGCCCCCCTTCATCAAAACCTTCAGAGCAAAACTGTTTAAAACAGGCCAGATTAGTTAAAGTAGAACTGCCTTGGAAAAAACCTTGTTGATTTGGAGAAATTTCGCGCTTAACATGGGAGAAAATTATATCATGCAGTATACATTCGAAAACCTTACCGACGTTGCTTATAATCACAACAGCTCTGCATATTATGTCCGTGCTTTTAATGTTAAATCATTATGACACTTCAGTACGTCAGACTGAGAATTTTCTTTCCATTTTACCCCTCCCAGACTGAAATCCTGGGAGCGCCACTGGTCAGTCATATCTTGCTTTTTTCTACAAAGCAGTTTGCATCAGCTGCTAGAGAATGTACCTTTGGACGTTCAAAGCCGCATGTATTTTGAGTGCGATGGTGCCCCATGCCAGTTTGCCCTGAATGTACGGCATTACTTAGAAATTGAACAGTGCCTTTCCTGGGCGTTGGATACGTAGAGGTGACCACATACAATGGCCTACAAGGTCCCCCGTTTTAAATCCTCAAGATTTTTTATTTGGTGGTTTTATAAGGGAATAATTTATACGTCTGACTATACAAATATGAACCAACTGCGCCAGAAAATTGATGAAGCGAAAATAAAAATTATGGAAAATGCAAATTCATTCCAAGGAAATTCTTCCATGGCCAGTGGCGTAAGAAGTGAAATCATGTTTTACTGGCTGAAAATGGCTTTTTCAACCTTAGTATTTCTTACAAGGGTAAAGGTATGCCCAGCATAAACAATCCCCATACATAATTCTTAACTGACAGGTACCTTTTACCCCCAAGAAAAAGGGGTGCATCGTCAAGCAAGGAGCGACTTGGTAATTTGTTGGTCTTGACGAAAGCACTAACCCACATCTAGACAGAGCTGCAAATGCTAAACTAGAAAAGAAACGTTTTGGGAGCTTCCACACTCGTAGAGCTGTAATTTCGATGCACAGTACATCAATAAGTAAAGTATTAGCCTGTTATGTGTAATAACAGGAACCTAGAAACCTTCAGCTTCAAGTTATACAAAAAGATAATTACGCCTCGTTCTCCAAATATGTGTAACTGAATTCAAGGAACGTGTTCGAGAACATAGCATGTCGAACGGCAATAAAAAAGGTTTTTGTTTCTTCGTACACCCGAGAATTTACTCGGAAATATTCATCATTATTTTTATCGGTTTGTTAATAAAAGTCGAACATAAGGACACAATTTTTTCTGCCGGTATGTGTACCAGTGTGACCTAGATATATGGCTAAATATAATTAAGAGCAATTAATGGTACTCTATTCAGAATTATGATTTCCACCCATAGCCGTCTGGGTCATGCATATGTTTCTTTCGTGAAAAAAAAAACGTTTTAAAATAAATATTTCGGCGGGTATTCTTGACGATCAGGTAATTGGCCCTTTCGAGTTACCCCCAAAGTTGTCAGGAGAAGGATACCTTAGCTTTCTAGCCAGTAACCTACCAGAACTTTTGGAACAGACCTTAGACAACATGCCATTACAACGGAGACAAAATTTGTGGTTTCTTCAAGACGGAGCACCACCACAAATTTTTAGAGGCGTCATTCAGTATTTGAATGAACATTATCCAAATCTCTAGATCGGTCGAAATGCTCCTCGAAAATGGCCAGCAAGATCTCCTGACCTCAATCCGATGGATTTCTGGTATTGTGGAGAACACTTAAAGGGCTGGTTTATGAGTCTGGTCCAATAACAACTGAAGCACAACTTCGCGAAAACAAATTTTATGCGGCTGAAATAATAAATGGAGAACTTCGAGGACCTAGAGTAAGAAGAAACTGGGTTCGTCGTAATGAAGCTTGTGTGGAAAGTGGAGGACGACTTTTGAACACCTTTTTTACAAAAGAAGTACAGTGAAAAAGAAAAACAATGTATGTATCAAAATTGTGTTGCCTATTTATAAGTGATTTTTTTTAATTCGTTCAATAAACTTTCACACACCAGGTGCGGAGACAGTTAGTGGTAAGTCCGATTTTTTTAATTGTTTGCATTTTACGAGTACACTATCAAATAATGAAATAATTCATAAGAGCCAAAAGTAACAAACTCCATCTTTATTTGCGCAGCGTTCCGTCGTAATTTGCGTCTGGCATTGCGGCGTTATCAGATTATATTTTACGTTAAAGTCGCTTTTTCTCTAAAAAAAAGACGTTTTGACCCCCATATTATACGAAACTTTTTGCTTCTTTTAACACCCTCTATCACCCATTTAAATAATGACTATTATAACGTTTACACCCTGTATATACAGGGTGACTTTGAAGTTGAGTCATTAATTTTCAGATAATGATTGTAGAAGGAGGATAAACCAAAATATGTGTGTAAAAATAAAAAAAAAGAATGTTACCTTGTTTTATAAAGTATCCTCCCGACAAGTATTTCAGTGCGGACCTGGAGCACCGGCATGCCCTCCCCTGTGAGGTCTTAAGTCACCTGATTCACGAGCCCTTTGTACTACATTCAGCATTTTCGTAAACATGTGCCATTTTTTATTCACTATTCACTCACGCGTTACCGACTGACACATCGACTGAATACAACTGAATAAGATTGTACATTGTAGTAAAAACTTCGTTTCAAATTCTTTCGCTTTTTTGTTTCCGATGCGATGAACGGATAAGGCGGATTATATCCGTTGTTGCCAAACACGAGCACATAATATTATTATTGAGACAGGGCGGTACTCAAACTTCTAAAGAGCTATAACTTTGTTACTTTAATTTTACCACAAAAATGTTAAAGGAAAAAAACATTTCTTTTGATCAGAACTACTCACTGTTAAAATAAATGACTCAACTTCGAAGTATATATAACAACAGTAACGAAGTTAATGTGGTTGACTGAAATTGTTCAGTCATTACAGGGAATGACTGAAGTGCTGAGTCAAACGTTGTAATAACCAAACCTACGGTGTTCGCCGCAATACGGGGACTGACTAGGCATTTCTCAGAATGATGGATTTCAGCGTTTGACGCCGACATACGGTGACGGGTGACTTCGAAGTTGAGTCATTTATTTCAACAGTGAGTAGATCTGATCAAAAGAAATGTTTTTTTCCTTTAACATTTTTGTGGTAAAATTAAAGTAACAAAGTTATAGCCCTTTAGAAGTTTGAGTACCGCACTGTCTCAATAATAATATTACGTGGTCGTGTTTGGCAACAACGGATATAATCCGCCTTATCGGTTCATCGCATCGGAAGCAAAGAAGCGAAAGAATTTGAAACGCTTATCACGATGGTTTTACTACAATTTTATTTAGTTGTATTCAGTCAATGTGTCAGTCGGTAACGCGTGAGTGAATAGTGGTGTGTGTGGTGGCTCAAACTAAATAAAAAATGGCACATGTTTACGAAAATGCTGAACTTGTGGACATGATTCTTATTTACGGGGGGGGGGAGTCTTCACAAAATGCTGCCGCGACATCACGGATTTATGCGGATCGGTTTCGCAATCGAGTGCAACGAACCCCTCGTGCCTTTGATAATGTAGTACAAAGGGCTCGTGAATCAGGTGACTTAAGACCTCACAGGGGAAGGCATGCCGGTGCTCCAAGACCGCACGATCAAATACAGGTCCGCACTGAAATACTTGTCGGAAGGATACTTTATAAAACAAGGTAACATTTTTTTTTATTTTTACACACATATTTTGGTTTATCTTCCTTCTACAATCATTATCTGAAAATTAATGACTCAACTTCAAAGTCACCCTGTATATACCATGTCTCTGGCTCTCTGTCTGTCTATCTGCCTGCTAATTCTTGGATCGCCTGTTTGGATAGAACTTTCACACAAGGTCACTATTATACCAAGAACGAGAAAGCTTGAATATCGGTCCAGTGGCGGTGGCGTTCCGCGCCGGAGGCGTTGGAAGTAGAAATGCTAACAAATAATTTTAATGTTGCCTATTACATCGGAAACATCGAGTTCGTCTGTGAAGTTTCGTGGAGATCAATATATTTTATGTTTACTTCAACATTCTTCCCGTCCCGGTATGACCCACATTCTCAGGGAACTCCCGCTTCGATAGTCTTCGATTAAACACCCCACACGTCTGAGAAGAGAGTACGATAGGCTGTATTTGAGTCAGTATAAAACTGCACCCTCATAATTTTTCCCAATTATTAGTCTGTCTGACATGCATGCATAAACAGGTTATTGAAACAAAGAGAGTATTCAGATTGCCCATCAATCATATACTCCTTTTGTAAACAAAAAATCGATAGTACCATTAATCACGCCCGCGCTGGCGGATCTGCGCTCTTGATCTTGAACCCCCAATTTCCCGGTGGCGGCGTGTAACAACCCCCTCCCTTTAGCACCGCAGCACCCTCCTAACCCCCTGTTCTGCCGCCCTAATAACATCCGCATGCGCGATAACGATCTCGGCTGCGGACCGGAAACACCAATCGGGGGAGAGACGCTGGTAAGTTCCCGCCGCAGGGGGTGGAAAACTCTCCACCCTCGCCGATGACGTTTTAGACAATGACGTGGAACCTGCTTGAACACACGTATGTGTATCAAGCAATGAGTATTTTTCAAAAAGATGGCGTCAAGTAGGTTGACTCTGTACTTTCTACTAACTAGACCCTCTGAGATAAAAGGGAAAAGGGTCCATACAATTAGTCCGTAGGAAGTCTTTGCCTGTCCTACCGGTAGTACATCTAGAAACGTCCCCCTCTTGGAACAGACGTGGCAGCGCAGAGCTGTGGCGCGGCATATATACGTGTCATACCCATACTAGAGCACTCACCAAGGCCGGCGGCATGCCGCCGAGAGCAGCAGTCGCGACCGGAAGGTACGCGATTCGTATGCTGAGAATATTTAGTTTTAAGGGCTAATGTACGGCTGCGTGAAATATTTATGTTAGCTGTGTGTAATTACCAAGTTTGGTAGCGAATAAATGTACTAACATCAAAAAATTGCAGACTTCAGCTGTGCAACCGCATTGCTTGCTCTAACAGGAGATACAATACAGTCCTCAGACCAGGATGAGTCGGCAGTCCTTGTGCTGTTAGATTTTAGTAAGGCTCTTGACACGATAGAGCATCTAATACTTTTAGCTATCTTAAAATTCTGCGGCGACTTGAAAAATCGTAGTCAAACAGTCAAACTTGGTTCTCGAAAATCTGCATCGATTCCAATTAAATTTGATGTGCCGCAAGGTTCTGTGTTTTTGCACACTGTACGCTAGTCAGTTCACCTAGTTTAATAAAAACAGCTCAGCACATATATGCGGATGACATGCAGGTACATCATTCTTTCTCGTTGACTGACTGGAAAACAGTGAATAACCAAATTAATCAAGATCTTGCTACTCCTGCAGATATTTCTGCAAGGCATCCACTCCTACTAAATCCTAGCAGGTCTGTGGCTATGCTATTTTCTAAAAAATCTGATCGCCAGTTTTTGGTATCAAACTCGCATCGCTAAAATTGCTATCCCCATAGATCATATTTATCAGCCAACACTAAGAAAATGATGCTCTAGTACTTTCACAATTAATCCACTGTGCACCCGTATTTGGTTCGGGTCTATAGTCTAATCATATTAGACGAAAATACCCCTGGTTTGCGAAATAATTGTAAAGTCTGGTTTTATTGCTGCAGGTTGTTCAAGGTAGCATTCAAAACATGGACGCATAAAATGGGTACACCAATTTTTGTAGGAAAAATTTTTATTCGACAACAAAGAATGACAAAACGTGTTTTTTGAGATTCAATCGAAAGTGTTAGCAGGAACGGAAAAACTCTTTATACAAGATTTTCAGGTATTTACAAAATGAAATCACACGTAGAAAGGTCCGACTAATAGCAAAAAAGTTATGGTCGAAAACCTAGGCAAACTGCAAGTCGGAAAACAGGTATTTTCGGATGCACAATTAGAAATTTTCAAAAAACTACTTGACCAATATGATACAATTTTGTTGTTGTTATTTAGAAGTATGAATCCTACGGATTTGAAGAATTTCAAGTAGTTGGTGGTAGTAGGTCTCTTAAATACCTAAAAATCTTATATGAACAGTTTGTTTGTTCCTGTCAACACTTTCTATTCAATCCCAGAGAACACGTTGTCTCATTATTTGTTCCCACAAAAATTGGTGTATCCATTTTATGCGTCTATGTTTTAAATACCCCCTTGAACAACTTGCACTAATGAAACCAGACTTTACAATTATTTCGGAGAATTTTGCTAATATGATTATAGAGTACTAGATCAAAACAGCCTTAACATAAAAAGTATGAACACGTTTCACACAAATTAAAGGAATTAAATTGGCTAGACATATTTATTTCACAAGATACTGTACCCTGCCTCTACCAAAAAATATAATTTCGGGCAGATTTCTATAATATTGACACGAGACATAAACACCTAATCAATACACTATAATCAAATCCAAGCGAATAACCAAAATTTCTGTGTTATGTGCCGCGGTTATAATATGGTTCAAGATGACACACGGGTTGATGACGTCAGTTACACGAATCGCTTGAACGCGTTGGTTTTAACCGCGGTTTTGTTGCAAGTTGTTTATTTTAGAAAAGCGCGTATATAATCTCTGATTATTTTTATTATCACTTAATAATCGGTGCTTCTTCGTCTACAACTGTATATGGAAAGTTTAAATAACAAACCTTTCATAATATTCATGGGAGAAATGTTTTTTCAGATTTTTTTTTAATGATGGAACCATGGCTTTGTAGCTATGATAACTTTCAGTTCTCTAAATGTTTCCGCATGTCAAAGAAAACATTTATTGATTCAGCAGAAATGATGAAAAAAGAAATTAGCAAAACCGTATACAGGTGGATATCATCTAGCGAGTTTATATGGCCATATTTTAATATTCTTGTGGTATATGGCTACACAGGATACTTTGTTAAGCATAGGAACTACATTTAAAGTGTCCCCAACAACCGTAATGAGTATAACTAATAAGGTGCTCCACTTTATGGTAAAACGGAAGTCAGCCTGTATCATTTTTCCCAAAAATGAAGCTGAAGTACAATAACAATATCCAATACCCAGCAAAATTCTAACTTGTCACATTTCAAATAATAACCAGAAATATAAAACTACTCTTGAGTTGGGTAAATACCACAATTTTGCGGTGATAACTATGACATATAACAGCTGATTCATGACGTCACGGATCTTATAACCAAACTAGTAACTACACTCGCTTGAACGGATTGGTAAATACCAACCCAAAATGGTAAATACCATTTCCATTTGGTTATCCGCTTGAATTTGATTCATCTCACAGGACATTTCTTTTTAGAAGAAGCTTCAAATTTACGACATCTTTTATATCTTCCTTATCATCTCAAATCATGCTGTCCACATAAATGTAAGGAACTAGTTGCGGATTACTTTATGAACAATTTAATTATTGCAGTTTCCATGTCTAGTTTAGGTGACCCTATGTGTATTTCTTGGTTGGTTTGAAGTTAAGCTATTTTTCACACGTATTCTACTACTTACTGGCAAGGGTTAAGTGAAAGAACACCCCTAGGTGGACTCTCCCTTGAGGTTTTTCCAATATCATTATTTTCTTTCTCGTGTATGTGTCAATTATACGTATATAATGGGAAATAGAGAACATTATTATAAACCCACCCTCAAGTTTTTTTACCTTTTCTTTAAATGATCAGGTTTTTCTGGAACGTGAAAAAACGAAGCTTGACCGACTTTTATTCTTTTTCGTTTTTGGCCCTTTTCTCTGCCGCCACTGAACGGATTTTTAAAAACTTTTTGCAGAGCTTTTGTGTCCTTGGTATAGTAGTAACATTGTGTAAAAATTTCATCGAAAACCAAATGACACTTCTAGAGTTATAGGCGGTCATAAGATTAGCGGACAGATTGACAGGCAGATCAACGGGAATCAGTAACATGGTTTTTCATAATACAGATATCATATAACATCCAAAAAACATAATTTTTCATTTACGACAATTTCTGTGATTACAATACTTTGCCGTCAATAAATGGCGTCAAGTGGGTTGACTCTGTATTTCCCATACAATTATGCGCAAATGGATTTGTATATATGCATCAAGTATCTGAGTGAACTTTTGTTTGCTCTGGTATGTTTACCGTTTGCCGGCTATTCAAATCCTTGTACCCTGGTCTAAGGCCGTAGAGTAGAATAACAAATGGTTTCTAGATGGAAAAATTACAATACCTTTGATAACAAGTTAGGGACACCAGAAAACGACACTAAACATTTTTTCTGATCTTATTGCATGTGCTGGTGGCAACAAAAATCCGAGTTGAAGACGAGGATTTTTGCACCTGCATGAAATATTACCTATCGACGTGTTTTTTCGATTTTTTTTTTTCGGAAAAATTAGTTGCCCTTATGATATTACTTATGAAAAAAACATTGTTGTTTTGGCAAAAATGGCTATGAGTACGAATGATGAATAGACTTTATTACGTTCGGGCAGGTTTACTATCGGTCGGAAACGGAAACCCTTACAGCTGGTCATGCATTATAATAAACATGGTTGTAGAAAAAATATTGAAATTTTCCACGCCCTGATGTTGGCTTGACGAAAATGTGATAAAATAGATGAGGTTCTCCATTTCACAAAATATCTTGATGTTCACCTAGTGAACGTCTCTTCGTTATTTCACACATGAATAAATGCATTCCTAATCTTGTTATCCTATCCGTTAGTTTATATTCAACAGACTATGTCGTCCTGGTAGTCGCAATTGTTACATCACCGAGGCATCGTTTACCTGTTCTCAACTGTTCAGAAGAAAATCCAACGCTTGGGCGCCCACCTGATAGCGAACAGCAGCTGGTGCATACAATATTTACTATTCTGTCTTAAGTGCAAATATATGTGGTAATATATATATATATATATATACAGGGTGACTTCGAAGTTGAGTCATTTATTTTAACAGTGAGTAGATCTGATCAAAAGAAATGTTTTTTCCTTTAACATTTTTGTGGTAAAATTAAAGTAACAAAGTTATAGCCCTTTAGAAGTTTGAGTACCGCCCTGTCTCAATAATAATATTATGTGCTCGTGTTTGGCAACAACGGATATAATCCGCCTTATCGGTTCATCGCATCGGAAACAAAAAAGCGAAAGAATTTGAAACGCTTATCACGATGTTTTTACTACAATTTTATTCAGTTGTATTCAGTCAATGTGTCAGTCGGTAACGCGTGTGTGAATAGTGGTGTTTGTTGCGTGGCTCAAACGAAATAAAAAATTGCACATGTTTACGAAAATGCTGAACTTGTGGACATGATTCTTATTTACGGGTGGGGGAGTCTTTACAAAATGCTGCCGCGGCATCACGGATTTATGCGGATCGGTTTACCAATCGAGTGCAACCAACCTCTCGTGCTTTGTTAATGTAGTACAAAGGGCTCGTGAATCAGGTGACTTAAGACCTCACAGGGGAGGGCATGCCGGTGCTCCTAGACCGCACGATCAAATACAGGTCCGCACTGAAATACTTGTCGGGAGGATACTTTATAAAACAAGGTAACATTTTTTTTATTTTTACACACATATTTTGGTTTATCTTCCGTCTACAATCATTATCTGTAAATTAATGACTCAACTTCAAAGTCACCCTGTATATATATATATATATATAGGTGAAAAATTAAAGCTTCCGCCTTTTGTTGGGTACTTCGACAAAATTTAAGCAAAGAGGACTCTTTATACTTTTTTTAATTCTCTCTAGCTTTCAATGGACTTTGCCATCATCATCAGGAGCTGCAATTACAATGATAACAGTAGCAACAAAAGTGTAAAATGAATTTAAATTGAATCAACTTACAGTAGTATGTGAGGATGTTGCTAATTGTTGTTTTCGTATAGGATGAGGGAAACGTCCAGTAACATGGTGAGAGCTGGATACATGGTACAATGGTTAAAATTATATAAAATATGACAAGACAAGTTAAATTGTAATTGCAGCTCCTGATGATGATTGCAAAGTCCATTGAAAGCTAGAGAGAATTAAAAAAAGTATAAAGAGTCCTCTTTGCTTAAATTTTGTCGAAGTACCCAACAAAAGGCGGAAGCTTTAATTTTTCACCTAACTGGTCTAGACGACAATGACCACGTCTCAAGTTATATATATATATATATATATATGAAATATGCATAATAGGCGTGTAGAATTTCTGAGCTTAGAAGTTTATCAATATACTGCCGCCAAAAAAGTTGCTATACAAGAATGATCAGGATCCCCGAAAACGCCACGAAACGAACTACTAGAACGATTTCGAAAAACTACAACGCCAAATCCGAGCAGTACTTTCCAAGTTATAGACAGACAACGAGTGACATGATTTTTGTGACGTACAGGGTGGCCAACAACGAACGCGAGGTACCGTATCTGGGAACCTATCCATCGTAAAGGCTTGCGGCAGAAACAGTTATTCCTAAAACGGCCAAGAGAGAAACCCGGAAAAAATTTTCAAGTTTCTAAAATTGCCGCTACATATCGATAAATGCTACTCGACCTTTTTCATTTCTGAAAATAAGTTACGTTTTAAAGCTCTTGGATTTAAGTCTATTAGTGGTCCCGATTAAATAGGAGCACAGCTCATGAAATCAATTGGATCCCCCCTTTACATTTGCGGTTCGAAGGTACTTTTCAGATTGATAAATGTATTGGGAAGTAATGCATCACATGCGCGTGTCGATAGTCCGCCCCTGCGAAAGTCAACCCGGTTGCCCTGCGGTCAGTCAATATAGAAAAACGCAACAAGTCCCCCGGCACGTAGCAGCAACCGCCGGTGGCGGCAGTTTTCCAGTTTTCCGCACACTCCCACATTCACGCCACCTTCACACACTTCTTTCCTGCGGTACGGCAGCAGCAGCTTTTCCGAATTTCCCTCAAATTCACTCATTTCCTCAGCGAAATATCGTCGAAGTCGTCGGATATGCGGTTACGTATCCCAGTGAGCCGTGGTGAGTCGTCGCTTGTTTTTTGTTACCGGATCACAGTAGGCGGTTAGTGACCCCGGAGCGGCTTATGTAAATCTAGGAGGCCAAGCTCGACTACAACCCCGGCAGCCCTTGTTCGTTGGGATAGCGGCCTTTCTTGACGAGGGAACTAACGACATGGTGAGTTTGTTGTTTCATCTTGAATTTGATGCATATCAATTTTTCAATGTGGCTCATTTCAAAATTTGCACGTAAACAGCAAATGTTATTTACTCAAACGTTATGATGTTCAATATACTCATTTGAAAACTTCCGAACACGGATTTATCGAAAACCACTGCTTGAAATAAAAAACGTCGAGGCACTTCAAAAGATTTGTCAAGGGGATAACATTTTAACCAAAAACTACTTCACCCTCTGCCCCCCAGAGTCATCCCCCTGAAAATGTTCAATGATGGGGGTATCGAGTAATAGCTTGTTTGAAGGGTCGTTCGAAGTTCTCTAGTTGGATGTTTGATTTTTTAAAATCGGTCAATTCGTCTTCAAACAAATTAGAAAAACCTTTATTTGTACACATAGAAAACAAACACACACGAAAATATCACTTTTTATTTTAATAAGTGTTCAAAATGTTACCCGTTATTGGCCAATGATATAGGCGATGTTCAAATTCCTGTCGGACATTTTCAAAAACATGTTGTGGGATGTCATGGCTGCTTTTGATGATGCGATGAAAACTGCAACTTGAACGGCTTCATCCAAAACTCTCCGATGATCACGTCTTTTATTTGCAACAGATCCAGTTTGAGTAAATTTTGGTCCAAAACATACCTATGCGAAGTTATCTTCCCCGTTAAACGTGACGGTAGTCTGCCGAGAACATTGATTTTGGGCACCTTAAATTCGAACCATTTCCACTCTTTCGGCTAGCGTGTAAACCATTTTGGAAGTAAAATATGATTCAATAAATTAATTTTCACTATGCCAAGATTGTCACAAAGGTAACTGACAACAAATGAAATTATTTTTTCCCTTAGCAACAAATAACTAAACAGGTATAACAATAAATACAGTTCGCCCAGGATATCCGTGTTGATGAAAAGAATGCGGAAAAAAAATCGGGTTGTTATTTGGTTGTTGCCATGTCGAATCTTCTGAATTGCTGTTTATGTTCGTAGTTTCCGTTTTAAATTATAAACGAATTGTAGATTTGGCAAACCCTAACGGGCAACATTTTGAACACTTATTGAAACAAAAAGTGATATTTTCATGTGTTTGAACAAATTAAGATAAAGATTTCTAATTTTTTCAAAAACGAATAGACTGATTTTAAAAAATCAAACGTCAAAATAAAGCACTTCCAAAACCTTTCAAACAAACTATTACCCGACACCCCTTGTCATTAAAATTTTTTAAGGGAATGACCTTGGGGGCCGAGGATGAAAGGCAATGACGTTGTTTTTGGTTAAAAAGTTGTCCCCGTTGACAAATCTTTTGTCGTGTCTCGGCTTTTTTTTTTAATCAGTGGTTTTCGACAAATCCGTGGTGAGAATGAACATCCTGTAGGATCTTCACTTTATTTAGAAGCATTAAGGTAATATGATTTCCAAAGCTAATCACCCAAATTCTAGCATTGATAGTAAACTAGATACAATTTCCAAAAGTTAATATCCTGAAATAATGTTGCTTTTCATTTTGGAATTAGATTATCCCGTTACTCATATACTTCTATACAATACCAATCATTAATTGATTAAAATGCATGCATGAAGAGCTTATTAGTGACTCTTTACTAGCGTCGACGAAAACTTCTTGGTTACATACCCTTTGCAGACAAAACATCTAACAGTACATTCAGAACTATGCAGTAATAATAGGTTAATTAAGATCAAGTATGTGTTATGCTTAGTTATGTTTGTATAAGTTAAGATTATCTGCAGCTTGCTGTGACAGTGATGAAAATATCATCAACTTCAAAAAGTTCACCAAGATAGAAATTAAAATTAATATTCTATTAAAAATAAGCCCATTCCAAAGCTCCATTCATATCTTGAACCAAACGCTTTCATATACATTTTTAAATCACTATTTTATCATTCTACTAGGTTGTATTGCTAAATATTTAAAGATATGGCGAAAGTGCACTTCCCTTTTATACTAAGTGACATATAAATCCGAACACCCAGTTTAAATGGTTTTATTTTAATAAAATTTTGTACAAGTACTTAATGAAGCATAATATGTAAATGATACAAATTTCAAAATGATTGCACTGCTTTAAAGCCCTTTGACCTTTAATAATGTGTGGATGCACCCTGATGTGCTACGCATTCTCCAACGCGCCTAGGCATGCTTCTGATCAGGTGGTCAATGTCCTCCTGTGGTATCTCATTCCAGGCAACCACCAACTCCTCTCGAAGTGCTTCTAGAGTCTGAGGAGGACGTTGCAAATTGAGCAATCTCCTACCCATCATATCCCACACGTGCTCAATTGGGGATAAGTCGGGAGATCTTGGTGGCCATGGTAACAATGTGACATCATTATGTTGAAAGAAGTCTATTGTGACTCTTGCAACATGTGGTCGGGCATTATCTTGTTGGAAAGTTGGATCTGCTAGGGTGTCAAGATAGGGTAAAAGATGGAGTTCTAGAACTTCGTGGATATAACGCTGTACGTTCATGTTACCTCTGATGAAGATTAAAGGTGACCTGGAACCATAAGCTATAGCACCCCAAACCATAACTCCAACAATGTGATAAACATGTCTTTCAACAAAAAACTGTGGATTCCTCCTTTTACCACGTCGCCTTCTAACCCTGGCACGACCATCGTGCATGCCTAAACAAAATCGAGACTCGTCACTTAAGACAATACTGTTCCATTCCTGATCCCAGAGTGACCGTTATCTGCACCACTCAAGGCGATTACGTCGGTGTTCTCGAGTTAAAGGGAGGACCCAGTGTGGCCGGTATGAAAACAAGCCAAAACTTCTCATTCGCCGGTAAACACTTCGCATGCCAATAGGTCTTCCGTGTTCTGCAAACCATTCATGTGCAATGGACCTGGTAGTGGAAAAACGGTCCCTTAAGGCCAATAATCTTAGGCGGCGATCTTCACGGTCTGTTGTTCTACGGCGGCGTCCAGTGCCCCTTGCTCTTTGCGTACGGCCTTCTCGAAGCCATGCCTGACAACACCTAACCACAGTGTCTACACTTCTTTGCACTCTAACTGCAATTGCCCGAAAAGAAAGTCCAGCTTCCCGAAGTCCCACTATACGGCCTCTATCAAACTCACTAAGTTGACGAAATCGTACAGGTCTCCGTACTCTAGGCATCGCAACCGATCGTAAAGGATGTCAAGAACCAAAATCCGCCAACGTTGATTCTTTACTGCGGCTGAAATATTCATTTTTAGAGCGTTAGTGAATTACAAAAAAGCAGTATAAAAACCGGAATGTCCAACTGATAAGGCTGAAAATTTTTTCACTTGTTATTTACAGTAAGATAAATACATTCACCAACTTTTATTAAAACAAAACCATTTAAACTGGGTGTTCGGATTTATATGTCACTTAGTATATATACTCGTACATAGTGGTACATCAATTACTTTTATTTCCTTCGAAATTAAATTACTGATTTTTGACCTGAATGAAGCAGCTCGGTACCAGAAGGTTTTTAAATTCACTTTCAAATAACGCGTATCAAGGCGTTCTCATGTTGATAATAAATTTGCAAAACTATAGTTTGACTCACTTGTTCTAGAATTTTTTTACTACACCATATGATCACGGGCTTCTGGAGAGTTGAAGTATGGGTGTCCTATATTTTTCAACACTGCGAACTCGATCTTAAATATTATAGTTAAAAGTGCAATTTTCAGCGATGGATCACTATTCGAAACGTATCAATACAGATGCAAGAGTTACTGAGACTACATAACGACAGAATTAAAAACACACCGATATAAAGATTAACGAAAATTATTCATTAGCATTTTTGTAGTGTGAAATAGCAAAAAAATCTAATGTCAAGTTCGAAAATGCTTGTGATCAGAGTGCTTATGCGGGGTATGGAAAAAAGATGATTCATTTGATCTTCTACCTCCAGTTATAAGCAGCAATCTTGTGACTGCTCTTAACAGTGTCTTTAAGTACAAGTTCAAACGGGTTGTTTGGTGGACAGTCAAAGATTCTTGTATACAAAGGATTAGCGTAAGAACTAAGGCAAATCTTATAAAAATAGTTTTTTGTATCCGCAAAGAATAAAATATTTGTCATTTTGCCAATTATCTCTGAAACAAAAAGAAATGCTACATCGTTGTGGGTTTCTTAAATCACTTACTAACATTGTTGTGTACCGTGCAGCGTTACTTGACACCGTTGACAGCTATTAGTTGAAACCCATATAATATACGGCATCACAGCCTGGGGTGCCGCCTGCAAGACATATATTTCTGACCTGAATATAGCACAAAAAACTGTTTTGAAAGCCATTTTCCATAAGCCAAAATTATATCCAACGAACAACTTATATCAAGAAACAGGGATACTTGATACAAGACAACTTTATTTCTTACATGCCACCACCTTATACCATAAGTAATAAAAATAATAAAATAATAAAAAGAAAAAATCCTATAAACACGAGCATAACACACGATTTCGAATAGGCTCATCTAATATCCAAAGTCCTCTCAAAACATTATTCAAAAAATCATTTAAATTCTGAGCAGCTAAATTATATAATGTAGTACCAAATGAAATAAAGATACTTAATTTTGGAAAAAAATTTAGAAGAAAATTGAAAGACTGGGTTAGTAATGTGCAGCGAATGACTATACATAATTATATAGAAAACTAAAACTACAAAATTCCAATTACATTAATACCTTTTAGATTTAACAATAATTGTTATACACATATATGATTGATTGTTAGTTATTAAGATATAAACCACACACAGGCGATGCCTTCTGTGGTTTTTTTATATTTATTTGCCCATTTTTTGTATTTTGGCGAATAAATATTATTATTATTATTATTATTATTATTAGAAAATGACGTAACTGGTTTTTTTGTCCGCCATATATACGATGTACAGCGCCATCTCCAGGCTGTGAATATTTCAATCTTGGCGTTAATAAATCTAGGGAAGATATTATTTTCAACCTATTTTGTTTGTCTCTAGTGTTTGTACTTATATGCAATGCTTGTCATTTCAAACTGTGTACGTTTGTATTTTATCTCTTCTATTTTTGTATCATCTTGAATATTTTATATACAGGGTGACTTTGAAGTTGAGTCATTAATTTTCAAATAATGATTGTAGAAGGAAGATAAACCAAAATATGTGTGTAAAAATAAAATACAAATTAAAAAAAAATTTACCTTGTTTTATAAAGTATCCTCCCGACAAGTATTTCAGTGCGGACCTGTATTTGATCATGAGGTCTTGGAGCACCGGCATGCCGTCCCCTGTAAGGTCTTAAGTCACCTGATTCACGAGCCCGTTGTACTACATTAACAAAGGCACGAGGGGTTGGTTGCACTCGATTGGGAAACCGATCCGCATAAACATGTGCCATTTTTTATTTCGTTTGAGCCACGCAACAGACACCACTATTCACTCACGCGTTACCGACTGACACTGACTGTATACAACTGAATAAAATAATTGTAAAAACATCGTTCCAAATTCTTTCGCTTTTTTGTTTCCGATGCGATGAACCGATAAGGCTCATTATATCCGTTGTTGCCAAACACGAGCACATAATATTATTATTGAGACAGGGCGGTACTCAAACTTCCAAAGGGCTATAACTTTGTTACTTTAATTTTACCAGAAAAATGGTAAAGGAAAAAAACATTTCTTTTGATCAGATCTACTCACTGTTAAAATAAATGACTCAACTTCGAAGTATATGGGTATGTCTAGTGGAAATTGAAATGCATTGAAAAAAAGCTCTGTAGTCACCCATACGTAAAAGAGTATCTTTTTAGGTTTTTTCTACTTTAAATAAATTTGTGCCAAGGGACTGGACTATTAAATGGATTTTAGCACCAATAAGCACAACATTCCTTTGCCTATTCATAGAAATCAGCACAAATAATAATCTCAGAAATCTAAGACTATTTTATTGTATGTATTCCATTTCTTTTTTTATAACCACATGCTCATAGAAGCTTAATAAATTCAGTTGTTACCTCAATAAATACCACAAAAATAATATATCTAGTACTTAAAATATGTATCGGACTTTCATGAGACCGGCTTATCTGCGCTGTATTATTACCGCAACGGTAAATGGCTAAGAAAAAAATACATAATATATATTTACATCAAACGCTGTAAGGTCACGCACTCGATCACCCCTGCCCTATGGTGTTATATTGCCTATAAATATGCAGATTCTTTTTGGCAACGCATTCTATTTCGAAGAAAAAAATCAGGTAAATCATCTAACATAGAATACAAACATGTCACAACATACACGGAAAAATGGGTCTATCCTGCATCAATAAGCAATAGAAAACGATACGAGGGATGTCTGTTAAGTTTTGCATATAGAAACATAGTAGGCCGCGCGGATCGAACGTCACTACTGAATCTTAACCTCACTCTTTAGAAAACTTAAATTCAAAGTTTCACAACAATACGTACAGTGTCCTCACTACAGTGAATTAGAAAAATGGAACTCAACCGAGAATATTTTCGCCCCATAATTTATTACAACCTTCAGAGACAATTATCGCAACCAGAATGCCTTGCTGAGTTACTGTCTGTGTTCAGCAACGAAGCGCTACATCAGTCGAGAATTTCCCGTTGGTATGGAGAATTCAAACATGGACGGGTGAGTTTTAGCGACGATCCCAGGTTGGGTGCACCAAAAACGGCAGTCACCCAGGAAAACGTCGATGCTGTGCGCAAACTCATCATTGAACATAGACAAGTGACATATCGCGAGATTGAGGCGTCCTTGAAGATCTCAAAGACCTCAATTCAAAAAATTTTACATGAAGAATTAGGAGTAAGAAAATTAGTTTCTCGTTGGATACCCCACCTGTTGAATGAAGAGCAGAAAGCATCCAAGGTTAATTGGTGTCAAAAAACGCTTGACCGTTTCAATTCCGGAAACTCAAAAGATGTGTACAGCATTGCTAGTGGTGATGAATCGTGGATTTACTGTTATGAACCAGAATATAAACGACAGTCGCCTTTTTAGGGTGTTCCGAGGTGAAGAAAAGCCAACAAAAGTCATCCGTTCTCGAAGTGTTTCGAAAAAGATGGTCGCGACATTTGTGTCAAAAACGGGTCTTATTGCAACAATTTTTCTTAATGAGCAAAAAACTATTACTCCGGATTGGTATACCACCATTTGTTTGCCAAAAGTCATCACCGAGCTTCGCGAAATCAACCCCGAAAGAAGAATCATCCTCCACCAAGACAATGCAAGCTTGCACACAGCCCAAAAAACAAGGCAGTATTTAACGGAAGAAAACGTGGAATTATTGGACCATCCTCCACATAGTCCCGATCTAAGTCCTAACGATGTCTTTACTTTTCCGACAATTAAAAACAGACTGCGTGGTCAAAGGTTCCAGTCACCAGAAGAAGCAGTTGACGCATTCAAAAATACCGTTTTGGATCTGCCAGCAAACGAGTGGAATAAGTGCTTCGAAAACTGGTTCGAGCGCATGACGATGTGTATTCGTGGAGAATACTTTGAAAAACAATAAAGTCATTTGAAAATACCTAACTTGTTGTTTTATTTCTATATACAAAACCTAAAAGACACCCCTCGTACACATTAACTTTCTGCACATATCTAAACGAGGGAAATATTATGAACGCCAACACTTGTGAATTCAAGAAAACAACTATTTGGATGTTTTTTGATGTCTGTCTGTATGTATGTCTGTCGGCGACTCTCTATCGACGTAATGTCAGAAACGTCTTGATCGATTTTCATACATATGATACATAATATTGAGCCAAAAATTGCTCTCAAACTTATTTCTGTGCATTTTGTACATAATTGCAAAAAAAAAAATAAAGATTTTTCTATTAACATTATTTCAAGTTATTGACCACTCTAGGGTGTAATCAAAAAACTAATTTTTGAAACAAGTATATCACGTTTTCAATAAAATGAACCAAGGACTGACCCAGCTGGAAACGAGCCCTACTTTAACCCCGCGTTTCGTCACAGTAGGCTGGATCTTTTTCTGACCACGCATTCTGTCCCTTACACTGTTGCTTATCTCCCCTGGGTAACTCAGACCACGGTTTGTGGAAGTTAGGTTTCGGTTAGAACCGGCTGTGACAGCAGAAGCTCGTCCAGGCCGCAAAACTTGATATCACGAACATGCCGACTGGGAAGGGCTCAGAGACTTTTGAAGACATGGAGAGATGTTTGTTTCGCTGAACCGGATGAGTCGGCTGTCTGTTCATCAATAACCGAAATTATCCTCGTAAGGATGAACGAATACAGTGAAAGTACGTAATCCTGGCTCCAATGGCTGATTAATAATAATAATAATGCGTTTATTGCCCAACAGTGTATACCATTTACAGAGCAAAAAGCAGTAGTATAGCTTACGTGGTAGTTACAGCACAATATGAAAATATCTTAGAAAAACAAAAAGAAAAAACAGAAATAGAAGAAACATTAACAACTTCACCAAAATCCATCATAGATGGGCTCGACATTTATTCCTTAATTCACAGACACTGCAGTGAAAAATATCACATACACTTGAAATTTTATTGGCATTTCGGCACATAAAATTAATCGGAGACTTTAATAGTAAGTGAGTTTGAGCTGTTTTGCACAGGAAAGTATTGAATTGTCTAGAAGTTATTCTAGGGACCAGAATATCTACTTGAGCTAACAATACAGGACAATCTACTTTTCGATTTAAACGCTTGTGCAAGAAAAGTACATATAACTGATATCTACGGTTTTCCAAAGACTGATAATCAAATCTATTTAGTAGCTCAGGATAACTACAGCCTCTTGGTGAATGCAAACCATCGATTTTAAGAGCTATGAATTTCAAAAATTTCTTTTGTGCTTTTTCAATAGCAACGATGTACTGGTTATATATAGGACCCGATATGAGTGAGCCATATTCTAGTTTGGATTTTAATAGACTGAAATACAGAGACGATAATACTGAGGTGTCATTGAAATTCTTGCAATTCCTAACAATAAAACCGTGTGTGCGACAAGCGCTGTTTGGCTTACACGAAAATTAAATGTCAACTGATTATTGAAATAGACACCTAGATCTCTAATGCAATCGGTTCTTCCTAGTGTCGAATTCTCCGATAAGATATAGGCTTTGACTTGCGACTGAATATTACTACTTTGCATTTAGATATGTTCAAGTGCAGATGATTTCTTATACACCAGTTGTGTAGGAATGTGATTTGTTCCTGTAAGATGATACAGTCCTCTTATATATATATATATATATACAGGGTGGCGCATCGAAAACGAAACAGACGCATTTACAGGCAGCTCAGTTTTTTTAAAACGCTCAGACCCGTGGATTTTGTTTTCGAGGGGGACACAAGTTTGGCAAAAATCACGTTAGCACGCGCAATCCCCTAGGCGGGGGTGACACCACCCCCCAAATCTTAAATCGAAAGGGGGTCGAGTGATACCTTATTTTAAATGTCTTTCAATTCCCTTTATAGTGATATAAAATTAATGTACTTCAGTTCAGTAGTTTTGAGGATTTATTGATTTAAAGCTTAAATAAAACTAATACATCATCATGTGGAGATCAATATATTTAGCAGCAAAGTAATTTAAAAATGAAGAATGAATTTTTTCAATGTCCGCTTCCTGTGATACGCGATGAACTTCATTGTTATGTTTTACGTAAATGATACCATTTAAAGCCCCCGCATTCTTATATGAAAAGGCACTTATAGCACTATTAAGTAATAATAAACGCGTTTTTGTTAAATCCTCTTTCATATACATACCAGAGTTTTTTAAATTCTTTTTATTTTTCAGCACTGATAAACGCACCGAATCCGATGTAAATCTCACTAGCACTGCAGGTGGCTTATTTCCGGGATTCTTGTACGGTACTCGGTGACACTTTTTTATATCAGAATTTTGGACGTTTATCCTTAATGTGTTCGTAACTAGGCGAATAACTCGTGACCGAATGTTTTCGTCTTTTTGGACATCCATTCCTTGAATACGTATATTCATGTTGCGCACTGCCTGCTAATGAACCTCCATACTTTTGCATAGGCTATCGTTTTCCTTATGCAGCTCTTCTGTATTATTAGTGAGGGTCTTAATTTGTTGATTTTGAGAGTTGAGTTTCTCTTCAAACTTCCTCTCTACAGCAGATGTGACTTTTTCAACAATTTCTTGCAGAAATTTCTGGTTAAATGTGCTGACAATAATTGGTTTTATTTCACGTATGTCTGTCGTTGACAAACCCATTACAAATGGCGATTGTATAGAGGTCCGACGAAGAAAATTATCAATTAACACAGACCGAATCACAATCCTGGATCGGCTTTTAAACCACCCTAAGCAGGAGACAATACTCTATTCACTTTACAACACAAACAAATTAAAAAAATTTAAAACTGTTTAAATTTTGCAAAAATGTTACGAGCAAATGCCGACACGACCTGATGCTAAGAGTACGCCATCTATATCATAAATGCGTCTGTTTCGTTTTCGATGCGCCACCCTGTATATATACAGGGTGTCCCAGAAGTCGACGTCAAGCCGAAACCGGGTGATAGGCAAAGTCATAACAGCTATCAGAAAAATATTAAAAAAAATTTTATGTATGTGTTTTGAAAATTATAGGTCTTTGAAAAAGATATAGAAATTTCACACCCTCGGCAGTCTGTCAACTCCTGTTACTACAAATATTAACTTTTTTTGGATTTTATTTTTACAATGTAATGATGAATAATGCATCTTCAAACTGGTGTCTCAACCTTACTGTCAACTTTTCTCGTTCAGGAAAAATTGCCACTTATTTCCCAACCAAGTATTCCAAAGTAAAACTTTGCTCAACTTTAACTGGCTGTACTGGAAAAAAATGTACTACGAGAGTTTGGCAAGTAACCTTAAAGGTTGGCGCATTTGATAAGGATTCCAAAATGGTATAACACTTAGAAGATTACTCGTTAACTTATACACAATTTTTATTTGAAGAAAAACTGATGAAAATTTTTCAAAATTTCCTAATTAAACAGCGATTATGAAAACGCACAAGGACCCTTAAGGATAACTGTTTGCACAACAGTGGGCACCAAAATGCTGCTGATGATGATTTACCTTTACAGCAAATGCTCAAACTGTTTTCCTTCAGCCGCAATACACGCTCGACATCTTCTTAAAAAAGATGGGGTTATTAAACGAGCGAATCCACGGTTATTAACAAACTCAGCTGCTTCCAATAGTCTTTGCCGTAGCTCAGATACATTTTGAATCGGCTTGAAATACACTTTTTCTTTTACAGTTCCCCAGTAAAAAAAAATCTAACGGATTCAAATCTGGTGACCGGGCTGGCCACGGTATTGTACCAGACCGCCCTATCCATTTGCCTGGAAAGTTTTGATCGAGATACTCTCTCACTGAGAGTGCATAGTGCGCTGGGCAGCCATCATGCTGAAACCACATGTCCCTGTAAATACTCAGTGGCACGTCCTCCAATAAATTTTCTAAATGATTTTTCAAAAAATCCAAATAAACTTCAGCAGTCAAAGTCTCTTGGAACTCAAACGGACCGATTATTTTACCATTTAAAATTCCTGTCCAATGGTTTATCTTGAAGCGATATTGAGATTTATCTTCTCATCAAATGAGGGTTTGCTACGTGCCACTCGTGTAAGTTATGCAGGTTAATGTACCCATCTTTCTTAAATGTGGTCTCATCCGACCATAAAATTTTATCAAAGAACCGTGGATCTTTCCTGTGTCTTTCTAACATTGTGCGACAAAAAGCAACTCGGGGCTCATAATCCCGCGGCAGGAGAGGTGGAACACGCTGTATGTGGTATGGATCAAGCACATCACTTACTTGCTATTGCACACTTTGATACCGATCAGTACTCCTTCGTTTGCTGCGCATCTTTATATGTTCGTGCTTGTTGATTTCGTACTGTTACTAATTTTCGATTCGTGAACTGGACTGTTGATCGCTTGTGATTTGGATTTGGACTGTTTAATTGCTCTTCAAAACAGCATTTGCTTTCCTTAGACTATCTTTGATAGTGTGATTGTGCAGTGCCGCTATGTCCGTGTACACCGTACAAGAATATTTTAACATGCACCTCATTTATGGGGAATGCAGATGCAACGCTAGTGCTGCAGCGAGACTTTACTGTGAGAGGTATCCGAATGCAGCTCGTCATCCAGATCATCGAGTGTTCACAAATGTGCACCGCTTACTGTTCTCAGAGGGCCAACTACCAAACCAATCACACGGTGAGGGAAGATCTTTCCTTCCTTACGAAGACGTGGTGCTAGGAGCTGTCGAAGAAGACCCGAGTACTTCAGTGCGTGCAATAGAACTAAAAACAGGTGTGCCCAAAAGTACAGCCCATAGAATCTTGCAAACGTGCTCCATCCATACCACGTACAGCGTGCCCCGGGATTATGAGCCCCGAGTTGCTTTTTGTCGCACAATGTTAGAAAGACACAGGGAAGATCCACGGTTCTTTGAAAAAAATGTATGGTCAGATGAGACCACATTTAAGAAAGATGGGTACATGAACCTGCATAACTTACTCGAGTGGCATGTAGAAAACCCATATTTGATGAGAGAAGATAAATCTCAATATCGCTTCAAGATAAACCATTGGACAGGAATTTTAAATGGTAAAATAATCGGTCCGTTTGAGTTCCCAGAGACTTTGACTGCTGAGGTTTATTTAGGTTTTTTGCAAAATCATTTAGAAAATTTATTGGAGGACGTGCCACTGAGTATTTACAGGGACATGTGGTTTCAGCATGATGGCTGTCCAGCGCACTACGCACTCTCAGTGAGAGGGTATCTCGATCAAAACTTTCCAGGCAGATGGATAGGGCGCTCTGGTACAATACCGTGGCCAGCCCGGTCACCAGATTTGAATCCGTTAGATAGATTTTTTTACTGGGTAACTGTAAAAGAAAAAGTGTATTTCAAGTCGATTCAAAATGTAGCTGAGCTACGGCAAAGACTATTGGAAGCAGCTGAGTTTGTTAATAACCGTGGATTCGCTCGTTTAATAACCCGATCTTTTTTAAGAAGATGTCGAGCGTGTATTGCGGCTGAAGGAAAACAGTTTGAGCATTTGCTGTAAAGGTCAGCAGCATTTTGACGCCCACTGTTGTGCAAACAGTTATTCTTAAGGGTCCTTGTGCGTTTTCATAATCATAATGTTTAATTAGGAAATTTTGAAAAATTTCTGCAGTTTTTCTTCAAATAAAAATTGTGCATAAGTTAACGAGTAATCTTCTAAGTGTTATACCATTTTGGAATCCTTATTAATTGCGCCAACTTTTAAGGTTACTTGCCAAACTCTCGTAGTACATTTTTTCCAGTACAGCCAGTTAAAGTTGAGCAAAGTTTTACTTTGGAATACTTGGTTGGGAAATAAGTGGCAATTTTTCCTGAACGAGAAAAGTTGGCAGTAAGGTTGAGACACCAGTTTGAAGATGCATTATTCATCATTACATTGTAAAAATAAAATCCAAAAAAAGTTAATATTTGTAGTAACAGGAGTTGACAGACTGCCGTAGGGTGTGAAATTTCTATATTTTTTTCAAAGACCTATAATTTTCAAAACACATACATAGAATTTTTTTAAATATTTTTCTGATAGCTGTTATGACTTTGCCTATCACCCGGTTTCGGCTTGACGTCGACTTCTGGGACACCCTGTATATATATATATATATATATATTTAAATCATCCGCAAACAGTAGCTTATTTCAATTAAGTGAATCACACAAATCATTGATATAAAGTGAGAATAGAAGAGGTCCCAAATTGGCCCTCTGCGGCACACCGCTAGTCGCAGTGAATACTTCCGATCTCACATTATTTATACATACATATTGATGTATGTTAGATAAATATGAGCTTTGGAAAAGTCGGCATACATTACATCAACTTGACCCCTGCTGTCCATTGTTTCACATAGAAACTGACTAAAACCGCTAAGTTGCTCTTAGTTGATCGAAACTTCGTGAAACCGTGTTGATAAATAGAAATGCAGTTTTTTGCAAACTGGCAGGCACGATCATATAAAATCATTTCAAGAAGCTTAGCAAAATTGTTCAGAATAGATATTCCCTGTAGTTAGTGATGATATTATAAGCTTGACTTTTGAATATATATTTTAGCAATTTTAAACTTGTCAGGAAAAACGCACGTATTCAGGATCAAATTAAACAATACTTGAAGTGGCCTTGCTAGTACTGCTATACAGTCTTTAAGAAAGAAAGATGGAATTTGATCTGGTCCAGAAGTGAACTTGTTTTTGCGATGGAATCATGGTGTAGGGGGGTCGATCTTTCTATCAACGCTGGAAAGACCGAGCTGGTCCTATTCACTAGGAGAAGAAGGCTTGACAGGCTTGTCTTGCATACCCTCTTTGGGACTAGATTAGTTCCATCGCAATCAGTAAAATATCTATGAATTATCCTGGACTGCAAACTGAACTGGAGAGAGCATGTTGATGGCGAGGCTTGAGGTCTGAGAAATGTAGATGTGCACAAGGGCCCGTCTAAGTGGCCTATGCGCCGGCTCCTTATGGCGGCCGATATGCCTCTAATTTCATGATTCATTCATTCATTCTTTCAAAATACCTCCCAAACATTACCTTTCTGGGGATACCGGGTACTTAATGGGAAACTTAAATGTTTGTTTTCCGTTGACCATTACCTAAGGTTTTGGAGCCAGACTGACTAAATGTACACTTATGTATGACAGCTATGGAGCATAAAACCGCACAAACTACATTCAATTCATTTTTTTAGCTTTATTTTCGGTTGTTACCTGTTTTTCGTTAAAAATCTGGAATTATCTGAGTTATTTCAAAAAATCGCGGAAAATGTCACGTTTTCGGTATTTCGGTAAACAAGGTCTCATTCCAGTAGGAATACAGAAAAATCGGTAGGTTCGGCAATATTGGCAAAATCGCTCATCTATGCTCCATGGAGGTGGAAACCTGGCCTTGGAACGTACAAAATGCGGTGTTGTCAAACGAACCAATGATGCAATGTTGCAGAATTTTTGGCGAGCCTGACCTCTCACTTCACAATTCAAAAATGTGTATGCTCAAAATGAAACGATTATTTTCAATATGCATCTTAATTCAAGGAACTGATGTAACATGCAAGGAAGCAGATTGTCGCGTCAGCGTTGCTAGGCAACGTGGCGATGAGCTTCGCCATCCAGCAGGTTTCTATCTCTTTCTAACATATGCATATATCCGTATACATACTTTTCAAATTTCATCGTATATGAAATATACTAAGTGACATAAATCCGAACACCCAGTTTAAATGCTTTTATTTTAATAAAATTTTGTATAAGTACTTAATGAAGAATAATAAGTAAATGATAAAAATTTCAAAATGATTGCACTGCTTTAAAGCCCTTTGACCTTTAATAATGTGTGGATGCACCCTGATGTGCTACGCATTCTCCAACGCGACTAGGCATGCTTCTGATCAGGTGGTCAATGTCCTCCTGTGGTATCTCATTCCAGGCAACCACCAACTCCTTTCGAAGTGCTTCTAGAGTCTGAGGAGGACGTTGCAAATTGAGCAATCTCATACCCACCATATCCCACACGTGCTCAATTGGGGATAAGTCGGGAGATCTTGGTGGCCATGGTAACAATGTGACATCATTATGTTGAAAGAAGTCTATTGTGACTCTTGCAACATGTGGTCGGGCATTATCTTGTTGGGAAGTTGGATCTGTCAGGGTGTCAAGATAGGGTAAAAGATGGGGTTCTAGAACTTCGTGGATATAACGCTGCGCGTTCATGTTACCTCTGATGAAGATTAAAGGTGACCTGGGACCATAAGCTATAGCACCCCAAACCATAACTCCAACAGTGTGATGAACTTGTCTTTCAACAAAAAACTGTGGATTCCTCCTTTCACCACGTCGCCTTCTAACCCTGGCACGACCATCGTGCATGCCTAAACAAAATCGAGACTCGTCACTAAAAACAATACTGTTCCATTCCTGATCCCAGAGTGACCGTTGTCTGCACCACTCAAGGCGATTACGTCGGTGTTCTCGAGTTAAAGGGAGGACCCAGTGTGGCCGGTATGAAAACAAGCCAAAACTTCTCATTCGTCGGTAAACACTTCGCATGCCAATAGGTCTTCCGTGTTCTGCAAACCATTCATTTGCAATGGACCTGGTAGTGGAGAAACGGTCCCTTAAGGCCAATAATCTTAGGCGGCGATCTTCACGGTCTGTTGATCTATGGCGGCGTCCAGTGCCCCTTGCTCTTTGCGTACGGCCTTCTCGAAGCCATGCCTGTCAACACCTAACCACAGTGTCTACACTTCTTTGCACTCTAACTGCAATTGCCCGAAAAGAAAGTCCAGCTTCCCGAAGTCCCACTATACGGCCCCTATCAAACTCACTAAGTTGACGAAATCGTACAGATCTCCGTACTCTAGGCATCGTAACCGATCGTAAAGGATGTCAAGAACCAAAATCCGCCAACGTTGATTCTTTACTGCGGCTGAAATATTCATTTTTTGAGCGTTAGTGAATTAAACAAAAGCAGTATAAAAACCGGAATGTCCAACTGATAAGGCTGAAAATTTTTTCACTTGTTATTCACAGTAAGATAAATACATTCACCAACTTTTATTAAAATAAAACCATTTAAACTGGGTGTTCGGATTTATATGTCACTTAGTATACATAGTCAGTCTACTTGACCCCAATTCCACTTGTCAATTCAATCTCTCCTCTTCCAGTCGGTGGCTCCCTCACGTTCCGGCAGCCGCATGCAAGCCATTCCGCCCCCAGGCAACCACCATGCCGATTCCTCCTTGGAGGGTGAAGACGATCAACCGCCCGCAGATGGCGTTAACGGCGACGCCTCGCACCCCGACGCCTCCACGGTTCCTACCGAGGTGAACGCCAGTGCCTCCAAGGAGTCGCAAGACGACGAGGACGACGACGAAGACGACGACCTGTATGACAAGCGTAGGGAGGAAGACGAAGACGAGGAGGAGGAAGAGGAACGCCCACCGCGTGCACAGATATCACAACAACGTGGTGGAGGTAGCGGGCAACAACACGCGGGAAAAGTCAACGGTGAGCTTTGTTCAGTTTATTTTGTAAGTAGCAACGTGCTTTGCCTTGAAGCTTTTACAGTATCTCATGGAGTGATTAAAATACTAAAACAATCAAGGTGGCTATTAATTTCTTGTAAGCAAGCTTAAGAAGCATTGCTATAAATCGGGTTTCAAGTTACAAGCCATTGTGAGTCAAAGATAAAAGAAACGTTGTTTAATGTCCTTTAAGATGGTAGGAATTTATATAGTGAGCCATTTAATCACACTTGAATATTCACGTATCAGTGGCAATAGGATTCTTCAATACCAGTCAAAACCTATGATTCACATTCGCTTTATTAGTATTCAAATGAGTAAGACCGAGATTCTGGGAAACAAAGTATTTCGTGAAGTTATGGACAACAGCTTAGCTTAGCAATTAAGGCAAATCAGTCGTTCGTTATTACTATCGTTTATATAGTGTCCTTGACACATAGGCATACACGCGAATAGACTATCCAAACCACGTGTCACTCAATATGGCGGCAGATGGCACGTGTGCTTGTTGACATCTGCAACTACATTCCAAAAAGTTTTTTACAGACATTTTAACTAATAACGTCACATATTAAGATAGGATAAGAAAGGCGATTTTGTTGGGTAGAAGGAAATTGAGAACTTAGGATTTATGATCCTAGCTGAAATCTAAAATATCAGTTTCAGTATAGATTCTGAAACCAGAAAAAGTACACAAAAGTTTCATGTCTCAAAAAATGAAGGATATCGTTTTTTTGTAATAAGGAATTTCTGACAGTTCCTGACTAGTCTGCCCAATCTAACTTTTGACTGCACATAAATAAGAAGCAGAACAAAATCATCGGGGATTTTTGAAAAAGAGTTCGAAGATTCCTTCGTTCAAATTTGCGAGAACATTTTTCAATGGATATTTATTTAATTGAATAAACTGTTTTAAATCAATTTTTTGAAATAACTCAAAAACCGATGAGCACTTATGTAGAAAATAGAACAACGAACAGTTTAGATTTATAAATATTTAACTTAGCTGATGATGTCGAGAATGTAATCAGATAAATAGGTGGAAAATAGGAAAGTTGCTTGAAAATTATGAAATTATACTTTGTTTTTACGAAGTATTCCCCACCTAATTAATAATTCAAACAATATAGCTCCTCAATGTGGAAAAGGTTCCATTTGAAATCAGACGGGTGTGAATTGAACAATAATTTGATAGACCGGGAGTGTTATTTAGACGTGAACACTATGGAGAAAAAATTGTCCAAGGTATTTGTTGCGAAATAAAATATAAATGTTATTTTGTGGTGCAATTAATTTCCTCTTTTTTTATTTCTTCATAATACGCATTACGTATTGTGCTTCACTCATCAAGCCCTTTCAACTGATACCGATATCAGATAAGGGAAATTATAAATCCCCATTTCGTGGAGGCCGCCATATTGGATTTCTAATGATGTCACTCCGCTTATTGCATTTCTCTCATCAAGGCTTTCCGTTTGATACCCATATCACAGAAGTTATTGTGGAAATGATAAATGACCATTTTCTACATACAAAATTTCAGCTTAATTAGTTATTTTTTTTAGAAATTACCCCTTTTTAAATCTCTGAGCGATGGACTAAACGGTCATTTCTAGTGGAACACATCAGTTCACCGCGTAGTTAGGTAACATCATTGCAGCAATTTTTATGGATGACTATATTTGACAGCCCAGATTTCTTGTTAAAAAAACATATATAGGTTCATTGTGTTTTTGACCACACATCACGTATCTTTGAAGTCAATGCTTTAGGTACTAACCTAATGCCCACCATGACTTCATATACCAAATATGGTAAAGTAATTTTTATGAATACTTGTCTTTTTTAAATATCCCGAATTCCCTATTTAGATTATTCAATACGCCAGGCGTCTACCTATCTAGTAAAGGCAAAAAGCAATTTTTACCAAAATTTTTATAATGAAGATGAGGCAGGTATTGAATGTTTTTTCATCAATTTGTCACATTATTCCATACACTTTTTATGTTTATTTAATGTTCTCTTGGGTGATATCTAGGGATTCGTTCATTATCAAGCAAACATGAGTTTAATGCCGACTATTCAGGATACTTTTCCATAATTTAGCAGCGGTATTCTTAGAGCAGTATTGCCAAATATGTTGATCGTAATTTCATACGCAGGCGTGGAACTGGAAAACAAAGCATCTACCAAATACAGAATAAAGTTATGCTATGCACCTGCTTTCACCATTTTTTCCAATTAATCCATGAAGGGACTGCGAAAAAACTTATCATTTTTGCAATTCTACAAGCTACAAGGTTATGCTTTCAAATTTTCATTCGACTTCAAAATCGAGGATCGTCCGGAGCGCCTCCTGTTGTCTTGACAAGTCTTTCATCTTGGAAGCACTTATTGTCTCCAGTGGCGTGCAATAAAAAATTAAATTTAGTACTTTGACATTATGTAATTTAAACAGGATTTATAAATTTTAATATGCAATTAAACAGCTTACTGAACAAATCCAAGTTACTACTCGTAATATAGGGGTGTATTCCAGTGGCGTAACACAAAAGTATTTTTTGGATTGGTAAGAAATGCTAATAACTTAAACATTTTTATTTTTTAAAATGCTATATGATGCTGGCCAACACTGCTATTTATCTTTTATCTGGATTTTTTTTATGGTAATAAGATCTATTAAATTTTTAAACAACATCAAAGAATTTATTGATTAACATCAACAGTATGTAAAATTTTAGAAAACAAAAATCTGAAGACCAGTTAGGTACCTAAATTACTTATTTATGACTAAAACGAAGATTTGGCAAAACAGCAACAGATATTTGAAACAATATTGATAGTACCTTCTAGAGCCATCACGCATATCGATCCTAACGTGGCATTTGTGAGAAAATAAAATTATACAGTCAATATTATTGTCACTTAACAGTTGCATGCTTGAGGTGTAAAAAGTCCATAATTTGAACTTTCGAAAAATTTGAGATAATACTTTCTTCAGGATAGTTCAAAGATTAAAAAGATGAATAGAGAAATTTCAAACATCAAAAATGGAGAATATGACATTGCCCCAAACTTTGCTAAAAAAACCTGACTTCCTTTGCTCACTCTGTATAGGTGGATAAGTGGAAGAAATATACCGATAGAACCCTGTACGTGTCCTCAAAGAGTTGGTCAAGAACTTCCCGAATACCACAACTTGATATCTCTTTCCCTTCCGAAAATCTCGAGATTTGATTTTCATGTTCCAACTGTGGGTCAGTTTGGGAGAAAGAAACCAAACAGAAACATATTCACGTGCTCGGACTCCAGAACGCGCAGCAAGGCCGGCGAGCCTGTATGCACCGCCACTCCACCTTCGTAGTTTGGCATTGGTCCTGTATATGGACTATCACATCCTTCCATACTGGTTTCAATATTTGGTCTTAAGCTAAAAATTTTCATATTGGAGGCTATAGTATTCTGCAAGCTGTCTGTTTATTTGCACTCACGTGATATCAAGTTTATTCTTCTTCTACCTCTTAGCTGTACAGCTCTGTTTGACATCTAAGGACATGTCAACATACTTATATATGTTGTAGTAAAGAGTTTAGTTACTTTTAATCGTTACGGATACATACCTTAGTGGTATATTTTCCCATTTGATAAGCTCTTAGATGTTTAGCCAAGAAATGTTTCTTTGTCACCTTTTGTTATTGATCAATGCCCGTCTTTAAACAAGTCGTCTATCGTCTTTGGTCCCGTAAAGAACGAGCTGTTAGCTAAAAAGTAGTCACGCACCTGTATACATAATTTATCGGCCCCAAGACTCAAGACTCGAGACTTTCCGTCCAGCTACTTTTCATGCAGAAATGATATCGTCATATTTGATAATTAATAAACCACTCATGCATAATGCACCATTTACTTTTTCGAAGATTGAATGCTTTTACTATCTACATGAGTTTTTTTAACATATGAAAATATTTGTTTTTTTAATTCCTTTAAGCTGTTAATCATTTCGTTATCTGTGAATTATCTATTATCGTATGTATTTTAGTTTCAGTTTTTATTCGAGTTTTAACGAGAGTATTGATGATTTCTTTTAAGCTTTTAACCATTTATCCTCTCTGCTCGATGTTTACTGTGTTTATATATTATGTATTTCTAACAGATTCTCCTACCGTTTTTCTTTGTATCAGCTTCAGTGATTTTTATCGGCTAGACGAACATTTTTTGTGATAAACGTCGCTGTATATGTATATATTCTTACCGTAACAGATTAAACACATTCGATTATTGCGCTATACCTATATTGTGATTTAACCCGTTAAAATGCTTTTTAATTGTAATGTCCTTATTTATTTTATATTTATAAGTAGTTTTCTGGCATATTTGCTCAAACGCATATACTCGTATGACCCTCAAATTCATATTGACAAGTCTTATATGTCTTATATCATGTAACATGATCTAATAGGACAATAAACTATCTATCTGTCTATCTATCTATTTGTATGATGTCATATTCGTTATGAACTGAAAAATTGGTTCAGAAATAAATACTATTGTACCTAAGAAACCTACCCATCGTAGAGGCTTTCGGAAAAATAGTTCTAACTAAAACGGCCAAGAGAAAAATCTGTAAAATATATTCAAGTTTCTGAACTGGCCACTCGGCCAATCTTGAATCTAAAAAAGTGATGTTTCTGTGGATTCCGCTATACCAACCTAACAAAAATACCTCAACTTTTCATTGACAATTTTAGCTGTATCTCTGAAAATAAAGTGGTGGGCGGAGGGTTTCAAAGGTTTCCGTAAAAAACGCCCTGTTAGTTTTGTTAGTTTCTCATGTGGCCCGCCAGAGGGCTTTTTTGACATTCCGACAGAAACAGTTAATTTTCTGAAAAAATTAAATGCATTACTAAGATTTTTTTTAATGAAAAAGTAGCTAAATGATGTCTTATCAATTTCGCGAAAACCGCATCTCGATTCCTAACCTAACATTTAGGCAAACGAAAATTTTGTACGGAAACACTTGAATTTTAATTTTTTTAACCAATTTTTCTGGAATTTCCTTTTAATATTATTGAAATATCACGTTTTAGGATCTATCTATCATTCTGTAATTAATTATCGTATGAATTCTTACTATTCTAGGAGGATATTGGCGGGCGGGCGTCCCCCCATCCCGCGCGGCATCTCCGCCCCTGTCCATGGCCGACAATGTTTCCGACGCCTCGTCCATGATCCCGGCGGGAGCGGCCGGGAGGGAGGGTGGAACCATCGCTGCGGGGGGCAACGCAGGCCCCCTTCAATCAGCCACAGCGAGACCCAAGAGCAGGGCCGAGGCCACCAGTCGCTACGGGAACCTGTCCTACTGGAAGGCGAGAAGGGTGCTCTTCTACAAGAATGGGGATCCTTTCTTTCCTGGCATTGAGTTCAGGTAAGTTATTTTCTCTCAACGCCGACGAGTTACAGCCCCACGCAAGAGCAGAGCCAAGGCCACCAATGCCTACAGTATTCTGTCCCACTGAAAGTCAAGCGGGTTCCCTTCTTGCATGGGAACGAGCCTAAACACTTTTTCATTTATTTCTATCCCTCTTTGCTAGTCATACCTAGGCCCAAGAGCAGGGCCGCAGGCACTAGTCGCTAGGGGAACCTGGCATCTACGAGTGATATATTTTAAGTTTTGCATATGGAAATTAAACAACACGGTAGGTAGTTTTAAATGACTTTATTGTTTGTCGAAGTATTCTCCACGAACATTAATACACATCTGCATGCGCTCGAACCAATTTTCGAAGCACTTATTCCTCTCGTTTGCTGGCAGATCCAAAACGGCATTTTTGAATGCGTCAACTGCTTCTTCTGGTGACTGGAACCTTTGACCACGCAGACTGTTTTTAATTTTCGGGAAAGTAAAGAAATCGTTAGGACTTAGATCGGGACTATATGGAGGATGGTCCAATAATTCCATGTTTTCTTCCGTTAAATACTGCCTTGTTTTTTGGGCTATGTGCGAGCTTGCATTGTCTTGGTGGAAGATGATCCTTCTTTCTGGGTTGATTTTTCGAAGCTCGGTGATGAGTTTTGGCAAACAAATGGTGGTATACCAATCCGCAGGAGCAGTTCTATGCTCATTAACAGGAATTCTTGCAATATAACCCGCTTTTGACACAAATGTCGCGACCATCTTTTTCGAAACACTTCGAGAACGGATGACTTTTGTTGGCTTTTCTTCACCTAGGAACACCCAAACAGCCGACTGTCGTTTATTTTCTGGTTCAAAACAGTAAATCCACGATTCATCACCACTAACAATGTTGTACACATTTTTTGAGTTCCGGAATTGAAACGGGTAGTTAAGCACGAATTAGTATAAGGAAAGGAGTCAACATATGCTTATGATTTTATAAATCAATCTAATAGAAAAAAATGTATCAAATTATTGTAGAGCTATAGATTTATTCATCTATATGTGTAAATATAATGTGGTAAAAGCCTGAGAATAACATCTTTAACTTGAAAACTTTGACCTGCACTATCAAAAATGTAATACTCTACATTTTTTCCGATAAAATGTCTAGGACGTGATCAGGATCGACAGGAATATCCCAGTGAATAGAGATCATAGTGAGTGAACTCAATCTTTCATGGACCATAACACTTCGCGGTAAAGTTTTGATTCTTTTCACAGTGGAAAATGATCTTTCTACGCTAGCTGTTGTCACTGGCAAAGTGGCTAAGGTAGTTACAAGTATTCTGATACCGTGAAAATAATTTCCATTGCAATACTCCAACAGTTTTAAAACCTCGGTTGATTGATCAATGGACGATATCTTCGCACACCACAACCTATAGGTATTCTGCCTTCACTGCCGTTGATGACATCTTATCGTCGAAGCAAATCCTGGGAGGAGAAGTTGGATTAATAATAAAATAATAATGAAGGTGAACAACAAATAAATGTCCAATATTGTAGCGATAAAAGAAAAACGTCTTTTTATAGTGGTAAATGAATATCCCTACTTCTCTACTAGTATTATAATTGTGAAAGTGTGTATGTTTGTATGTTCCGCTTTCACGAAAAAAAGGCTGAACCGATTTCACTAAATTTTAGCACAGATATACCTAGACTAGACCTCAAGGACGGACATAGGCTAAAAATTTTCAATTATTTGTTTCATATATTTACATAATATGATTGAGATCACTTGAATTTTCTCAGTTTGTCTTTTATGTTTAAATCTGAAAAAAAATTCTTTCTGAATTTCGGGGGGGGGGGGCTTAAGCCCCCTGAGCCCCCCCTGGCTACGTGCCTGTTGCTAGTTTATTTCAATGACAGCCATGGCCAAGAGTAGGGACGAGATAGGTAACCAGTCAGCACGGGAAGCTGGCCTACTGGCAGTCTAGACACGTGAATTTATTCTTATTTCTTTCCTGGGACGGTGTCTTTTAAAGTATCACATATGTCAATTACAGCCTGACTTAAGAGCAGATTCCAGGCCACAAGTCGCTTAGGGGGTCTGTCCTCTTGGAAACCTAGAAGAGTGGTATGCTACAAAAATCATTTCTCCCTAGAATCAAGCTCAAGTGAGCTATTTTCGTTCAAAAGACCACGGAGCAGGGAGATCAACATTTTCTACGGGAACGTTCTTCCAGTATCGGGGTCCTTTCTTGATTTCTTCTCAGCGATCGAGTTACTTTCATTCAAGGCAACCTTTACCCGTCATAGCTAAGCCGAAACAAAGGGCCAAGGCAACCAATTGCAATTTGTGCTACTGAAAAGCCAGGCGGATGTACAAGAGTGAGGATCCTTTCGTTCCTGGATCGAGTTCAAGTAAGTTTTTTCAACACCACAGGCCCCCGTTTCAAGTTACGGCCAGGCCCCAGAGTGGGGTCGAGACCACCAGTCGCTACTGTTATACTGGGATGCCAGGCAGGAACTCTTTTACCAGAATTCTTCTCTGGGGTTAACATTTTCAAATCCTTGTTGGGGATAACTCAGGTCCTCCAGTCCAAAATCATGGTCAAGACTACCAGTCGTTATAGAAACCTGCCTTACAGGCAAGAATAGGGGTCATTGCTTACCTTTATTGAAAATCGGGTTCAGGTACATTATTTTTCTATCAATTACAACACAATCCCTCTTGTCAGTCACAGCCAGACCCAAGAGCGGGGTAGAGACTACCATGTGCTACAGTAACTTGTCCTACTGAAAGGTAAGACGGCTGGTCTAATTTATCTATTGTGCACTACATAATGGTCCATGTCCATGATAAAACAGTCTCAATTGTATTCCACATATACAGAACCCGTGCATTCAATTCATATATAGGATTAAAAAGTATGAGCACATTTCACACAAATTGCAGATATTAAATTGGCTTAACATGGAAAAAATATTGCCCTTATATGTTCTCTGCTTATTTCACAAAATACTGTATTAAAAGAACCCCTCATCTCTATCAAAAAGTGTCATTTCGCGCAGATTTCCATAATTTTGACACAACTAATTAATATACCATCTCTCAGGACAGTTCTTTTTGAAAGAATCTTCAAATTTATTATTGCTAGCTATTATAATTCTCTCCCTTATTATCTCAAATATCGCAATCCACGTAAAAAGGAACTAGTTTTGGATTACTTTATGAGCACTTAAATTATTACAATTTCCATGTTTAATCATGGTGACGATATGTGTTTGGGGGTCCTCCTTTCCCTGAGATCAAGATCAGGCAAGTTGATTTTCATCAACAGAAGCTTCAGATGTACCCAAGCGAATCTCTTAAGATCAGTATTGATTGTGATCCATCAGTATGTGGTCAAGGGGAAGGGGTGGCTTCCGGCAATATCAGCTGCAAAACAGCTACAAAGAAAGCTGGATGAGTGTGTGGTGGTTCTCCGCAATGCCTTTCCACGCTGAAGATAAAATCCCGTTAGAAAATGGACGGTGTAGCATTCAAACCAGAACAACTAAACGTAAGGTACAATATGAAGGGTTACTACTCCACAAACTGGTGTTCGGTACCTAATATTCCAGAATCTGGAGGTTAAACAAATGGCGCTCAAACCAAAATCTCAGGAGGAAAGTGACTGACACAAACTTTATAAAGGAAAGTTCAATGAGGGCTTTGAAGAAGATATGTTCGATAAGAAACCAAATAACGGAGAAAAACCACCCAGTATTTTTTTCAACACAATATTGAATCACTGAGAAAGAAAGATATAATACGTGTAAAACTATACAATCAATAAACTATGGAATTTACCAAAAGAAAATCATTGAAAAGGGTTTGGCCTAGGAATGGGCGCTCTATAATCAATAAAGAGAAATCCAAATTACTGGTAAGTGATCAAAATAGTAAAAAAAAAGGTTACGTGATTTTGGCTCGTGGCAGTGTACCATGAGATTTGACATTCATTGACGCGAAGAAAACCGCTAACACTGACGGATGATCAGTCAATACTGATAGGAACTGACTGTGTAACATTCACCTTAGCACCATGTTGAAATGTGTCACTGCATCTTTCAAGCAGTTGTGCAGAAAAATATACCTTGACAAGCCAACATTTTAAGACCTGTGATTGTATGAATTTCTCAGTACGAGAAATGTCTTTTAAGTTTTGCATATAGAAACATACTAGGCCGCACGGATCGAACGTTAGTACTGAATCTTAACCTCACTCTTTAGTAAACTGAAATTCAAAGTTTCACAACAATACAATGTTCTCGCTACAGTGAATTTTTAAGTGTCACCAAGTCATTAGAAAAATGGAACTCAACCAAGAACATTTTCGCGCCATAATTTATTACAACCTTCAGAGACAATTATCGCAGTTACTGTCTTTTTCGGCAACGAACCGCCACATCAGTCGACAATTTCCCGTTGGTATGGAGAATTCAAATGTGGACGGGTGAGTCTTAGCGACGATCCTAGGGTGGGTGCACCAAAAACGACAGTCACCCAGGAAAACGTCGATGCTGTGCGCAAACTCATCATTGAAGATAGATATGTGACATATCGCGAGATTGAGGCGTCCTTGAAGATCTCAAAGACCTCGATTCAAAAAATTTTACATGAAGAATTAGGAGTAAGAAACTTAGTTTCTCGTTGGATACCCCACCTGTTGACTGAAGAGCAGAAAGCAGCCAGGGTTAATTGGTGTCAAAAAACGCTTGTCCGTTTCAATTCCGGAAACTCAACAAATTGTACAGCATTGATAGTGGTGATGAATAGTGGAAATACTGTTATGAACCAGAAAATAAACGACAGTCGGCTGTTTAGGTGTTCCAAGGTGAAGAAAAGCCAACAAAAGTCATCCGTTCTCGAAGTGTTTCGAAAAAGATGGTCGCGACATTTGTGTCAAAAGCGGATCATATTGCAACAATTCCTCTTAATGAGCAAAGTAATGTTACTGCGTATTGGTATACCACCATTTGTTTGCTAAAAGTCATCACCGAGCTCCGAAAAATCAACCCCGGAAGAAGAATCATCCTCCACCAAGACAATGCAAGCTCGCATACAGCCCAAAAAACATGGCAGTATTTAACGGAAGAAAACGTGGAATTATGGGACCACCGTCCATACCTATAGTTCCGATCTAAGTCCTAACGATTTCTTTACTTTCCCGAAAATTAAAAACAGACTGCGTGGTCAAAGGGTCCAGTCACCAGAAGAAGGAGTTGACGCATTCAAAAATGCCGTTTTGGATCTGCCATCAAACGAGTGGAAAAGTGCCTCGAAAATTGGTTCGAGCGCCTGCAGATGTGTATTAATCTTCGTGGAGAATACTTCGAAAAACAATAAAGTCATTTAAAACTACCTACCGTGTTGTTTTATTTCCATATGCAAAACTTAAAATACATCCCTCGTACCAGCACCACAAAAAATCAAACTAGTCTTTATGTTTTGAAGAGTTTCCCTTTTTACAGATTTAAGCCCGGCAGGGACATAGTCAGCTTAGAATCGCTACTTGACAAGCTGTCTCTTCGTATGGATCTTCCCAGAGGTGCTAGATATGTCTTTTCCATGGATGGAGACAGAAAATATAGACTTGATGAACTAGAAGACGGAGCTTCGTACGTTGTTTCCTCTTACAAGACGTTCAAGGTAAGACCTTTCATTGGAAAACTAAATGTCAAAACATGCAAGTAATTTGCGTGTGAACTTTCAAGTGAAAATGAAACACTGAGCCGAATCATTAGTTGTGCAGCAATTCCTGCGTAATTTAGTTAGTTTGCTAGAAGCACCCCGAAAGAAATCGAGAGGAACGCAAAATGTATCTTGATTGTCTTGCTGGCTGTTTCAAATCAGGCTCTCACCGTTGGCATCTTGGAAAGGGTAAAAGAAAATCGTTTAGAACAAAACGGCGCATAGAAAGCTTGTCAATTAAGAGTATTTCTGGAGATGAACAGAAAGACCTGAACTTTCGCAAAATTGTTTTTATTTTTCCCTGACTTCATTTGTAATTTTTTTCCTCAACAACATTGCATAATTAAAACGCAAAAAAGCAGTAGTTTTCAAACTGTATTGCCACGTACTACTTTTTACCATTTAAAACCTATTATGATGTTTATTTATTTAGTTCTTTATGTAATAACTGATTTGTGAATGTATTTATCGTTATAAATAATTACTTTTGCTGCGAGAGAATAATTTTGAAAAATAATCTTCGTTGAACTAAGCATTTAAGAAATCATGCTGTTTTTAGTTTATTTATATCATCTTTAGTTATACAGGGTGGCGCATCGAAAACGAAACAGACGCATTTACTGGCAGCTCAGTTCTTTTTAGAAAAACACTCAGACCTGTCGATTTTGTTTTCGAGGGGAACACAAGTTTGGCAAAAAAACACGTTAGCACGTGCAGCCCCCTAAGCGGGGGTGACACCACCCCCAAAATCTTAAATGGAAAGGGGGTCGAGTGATACCTTATTTTAAAGGTCACTTTATAATGATATAAACTTAATATACTTCAGTTCAGTAGTTTTGAAGATTTATTGATTTAAAGCTTAAATAAGACTCATAAATCATCATTAGTGGAGATCAATACATTTGGCAGCAAAGTAATTCAAAAATGAAGAATGAACTGACCCGTTAGGCAAGTAAATGTTGAGAATGGCCACCATGACTCTCCATGCAATAATAAAGATTTTGCTCAAAACGTTGCCGCACATTTTGCAATATTTGAGGAGTAATTTGAAGGCACTCATTCACAATTCTTTGTCGCAGGTCTTCTAATGATGTTGGCTGAGTAGCATAGATTTTGCTTTTTAAATGGCCCCACATAAAGAAATCCAAAGGTGATCAATCTGGCGATCTTGGGGGCCATTCAATGGCACCTCTTCTACGTATCCATCGATCTGGAAACGTCTGATCTAAATATTGTCGAACACGTAATGCGTAATGTGGTGCGGCACCTTCCTGTTGGAACATCAATCTATTCGCAATGCAATGTACCGCCGATCATTCTGATTTTCAATTATGGATGTTAATGCAGGATCTATGGCGTCTTCCAGTAATTCCAAATACATTTCACCGGTCAAATTTCCAGGTAAGAAAAAAGGCCCAACTAAATGATCGCCAAAAATAACAGCCCAAACATTTAATTTTTGTGTCACCTGTGTATGAAACCTCATGATAAATTCTGGGATTAGAATCGGACCAATATCGGCAGTTATGACGATTTACTACGCCATTTAAGAAAAAGGAACATTCGTCGCAAAAGCAAGTGTTGAATAGAAAATGTTCATCGTTTATAATTCGTTAACTCATATCTTAACAAAATTGCAATCGCCGATCAAAATCGTCTTCATTAAGTTCTTGCACCAGGTGAATTTTATACGGATGAAAACTATGGGCCTTTAGAATCCGTTGGACAGTACGTCGACTAACACCACACACAGTCTCCAATTTGCGGGTACTTAACGTAGGATCTACATAAACTTGCCCTAAAACCCCCACTTCTATTGCTTCGTTCCTTGTGGGATTTTCAATGTTGCGTTTTTTATTGACGATTGATCCAGTTTCCCGATATTTGGCTAGAAGTTCTAGAACATATTTTTGATGCACGTTACTGTTCTCATGTCGCTCATTAAATATTTCTGCTGTATATTAGCGCACTGATTATTTCCGAAAAATATTTCGATAATTTCAACTGTTTCTGCTGTGGAATATACCATGGTTAATTTATGTAATAAAGCGTTACAAGTTATTTTAGCAACAAAGTTTGGTCAAATCAATCGCAAACTATGTACTAAATTCCTATTTAAAATAAGTACGAGATATTTCCTTATCTTTCTTCAAGAAATAACTTTTTCGCCACAAAAAAACGCTCCAATAGCTATTTTCAACAACAAAATGATGAACAAACCATGGGCGTAGTGAAGAAAAGCATTTACTTATTAAGTAAATCAATAAATCTGTAAAACTACATTATAAAGGGAATTGAACGAACCATTTAAGATTTTAGGGTTGGTGTCACCCCCGCCCAGGGGGCTGCACGTGTTAACGTGATTTTTTTGCCAAACTTGTGTCCCCCTCCAAAACAAAATCGACGGGTCTGAGCGTTTTTCAAAAAAAAAACTGAGCTGCCAGTAAATGCGCCTGTTTCGTTTTACATGCGCCACCCCGTATAATTATTAAATTGTGTTATTAGGTGTTGAAAAGATTTAGTTTCTTGCTATTTATATGAACCTCAATATGAATAAATTGTATTAAAATAAAGTAAATTTCTCCGTTACTGCGTTTGTCATTTGAAAGAGAAATATAAATATATTATGAAGATTACGAAAAAAGGCAGGGATTTGTTTTTGCAACGTATAAAAGTAGTGAATTGTTACTGTTTTTGGTTTACGACAATTAACTGCGTACTGTCATTTATTTCAGGTATCGACAACAATTACGATCCTGAAATCACATTTAAACGACTCTCTATAGTCACGTACCTTTGCAGTATTCATTCAGTTCTGTTGGGTCGTGAGATTATTTATTTAGTCCAGAATTTTGAACTAAATTTTCTCAGACATCGATTTTTACACTTTACTGCCTTTTGCCTAAGTACGGCAGTATATGTTAGGAAGGAAGCTTTTATACTTACACATTTGAAGTTGTATAACAACCCATGTCATGATCACACATCATTAAAATTGGAAATAAGGTCCGCTAAAAAAACTGAACGAATACTTGGCTGATGAGGTGATGATATTATGAAACAAGGTTTGGCAATGTCACTGTATGACATATTATACAGTTTTTGAATCAGAATTAAAAAAATCGAATATGACGTCAATAAGATAAAATAAAGTTGATAATTGATGAAAACATTCGAAACACATATTGAGATTCTAGTCATACCTTGTAGCAAAGAAAATGACGCTATGCGTAGTGTAATTTGAAATACCATCCGAAATAAAGTCAGGAGAAAATAAAAATGATTTTGGGAAAATCCGGTTTCTTCCGTAAATCTCCGGAAATACCCTTGCGAAACCGACTAATTCGCAATCTTGCCCTCATTCAACTGACTTCATACCTCTTACAGTTTACGAGATGCCAATGGGGAAAGTCAAATTTCAAACATCTGGTATAGTATGAAATTATATGCAGCAAGAAATCTTTCCTAATTCTTTCGGGCTATTTCTCATATTGTGGATGCACGAAGGATCAATCAAGAAGCAGCATACGATTACGGCTCAAAGGTAAGTCTGACGAAGAAAATCCACGGGAGCAATCTTGCTTTCAGAATAAGATGCTAGAAAAAAGTATGCAAAATAGATATCAATATACTTTCAAAATAAAGATGGTTCCCGGGAGCGGGAAGTTTTGATAATGTTGATATTCGATAACGATGCATAGTTGTCTATGGATTGTTTTTTGAAATTATCTGTCACTGTATGCCATTTGGTAATCATAGAGCAGTGGTCTGGTGAGCAGCATGCATTTGTGATTAAATCGTACTATAGAAACAATAACTGTATGGTTGCCGCTCAGCGACATATCCGAGTTTATTTCCAAATTGGTCGTGATGGCAGAGTTCCATCGACTCATGCTATAAAGAAATGGGTTCGTAAATTTGAACAAACAGGTTCAGCTGTCAATGTCAAACATAAAGGACCAAAGAAAAGTGTACGAACGCCTGAAAACATCGATCGTATAAGAATATCTGTGGAACACAGTCCAAAACGTTCAACCCGAAAACGAGCCCAAGCGCTAAGAATTTGTAAGACTTCGAATTTTGCATAAAGATCTCAATCTTCGTCCATACAAAATTCAAATTGTCCAAGCACTGAAACCAACAGACATACTCGCTCGTTTACGTTTTGCTGAAGCCCTGCTTGAGAATGAAATCGATATACACAATTTGTAGATGTCTGTCCATTTATCCGGCTGTAGCAACAAACAAAATTGTCGATATTGGAGTCCAGAAAATCCACAGGAGCTCCACGAACAACCGTTACGTAGCCCAAAAGTGACCGTATGACGTGCGATGTCTTCAGTGGGAATCATAGGGCCCTAGTTTTTTGAAGATGAGAATCAGAATGTTGTTTTCATTAACGGGGCTCCTACAATCACGAGCACCATCTGCTGAGGTAACGGGCGGGTGAAATGGAAACGAGGGTGGGCTGGGCCTAGACGGTCGTCGGCGCTACTTTAAAAGAGGAAAGGATGACTGCGGGTGCATACCAAGGTAAATCTTTATAATAACAGAGTCGGATTTCGAATAGCGATCTAGCCTGTAAATCCTTTCCTATTTTGGTACTCAGCAAGTGATCATTTAGTATTTTTCTCCCCTTGTTACTGTTCGTCGATATTGTGTTGTTGAATTGTTGTGCTGTACTCTTGTTGGTGTGATTGTTCTTGAGTGCCTTTTTTTATCAAGGTTGATAATGGACAATAAAAGGTCATATTTTAATTACGAATGCAGTGATTTTAATTCATGATGAGGTCAACAATAGTGTGGAGCAGTTCAACTATGTAATCGCAAAATACATTGGGGAGTAAGCGAATTAATTATTGCAAGAAGAGGTCATACCATGGAAGATGTGTTGCAGTTGCAGTGAGCCAAATACCCAGCGGCCTGTCTATGTGGTCTAAATACATTTGCGTTCTGAGCTTAGTCCAACCTCGCTTATCACTAAGATGGAACAAAGACTCAAATGCAAGAATCTTGAAAACAAACTCAGGCCAAAAAAGCTGATATAAAAATAACTAACAATTCGGGTAGCAATTACAAAGAAAATGAATAGTTTTATGACGAATTCTGTCAAAAACCTGACATGAATGACACTGATTTGGAGGTTGCTAAGCAAGAATTTTTAGGGAATCTTAAAAAAAGTGACGATGAGATTTTGCAGATCAAACAAGTCACCAAATCACAGGACTGTACTTTGTGGCGCCTTCATCGGAGGATAAGGTTGACAGCCTCTCGATTTGGTGAAGTTTGTAGAAGAAGGCAGACAACAAGCTGTCAAGTTCTAGTAAACTCTATCATATACCCAACAGAGTTTTCTAGTAAGGCAATAAAAAAGGCAATACAAAAATCATTGGACACCGCAGTTCAGTCTTGTGGTTTGTTTATTGATCGCACACATCCATTTCTGACAGCATCGCCTCCATCTACCTATTACAGTAGACAAGAAATGTACTTAATCCAGGTATAAGCCTACCTGTTTATTGCTTTGCAAAAACTACCTAACTGTTTCCTCTTATTTTGACGGCATAAGATTTTTTTATGACTCTCATTCGATTGTTACCATGTACCACATGACCCTTGTAAACATAATTGTGTTTACTGACATGAATAAACGAATTTTAATTTGAGTTTTTGAATTTATTTTAGGAAATATATCAAATTATTTGAATACAGTTTTTCTTAGTCGGAACGCACCGTCGCGTCGCAGGTCGAAACAGTAGACGAATTTTACCCAAAAAACCGATTTGCACTTCACAGCTTACGTTTCATTTTTTATTATTTCCAAATGAAACTCTTGCAGCGTGCTAAAAACAAAGTCCACAGGGTGCTAACGATCCACTTTTTCGATTTTATCCACTAGGATCTTTTTAAAATATCAAGAAATTGAGCACAAATAGTAAGCATTGCAACCATAATTCATGCACAAAGACAAAATTTTGTAAAAAGCTCTGATAGCACCTTAGGCAATTATGTCCTGCTTATATCCAGGAAAACATCACAAACTGCAGAACACAAATTGAAGGTAACGGCGAAATGGGTACATTTCACCGGTCATGAAATTCAAATGAAAATGCAGGTATAAAATCTACCAAATTATTGTTCTCAAAAACATATTTCTTTGACATATCGATAATTTTGAAGTTCTACGCTAAATTCCCCTATACTTCACTGGAGTGATATCCGAATTCAGTCTTCCCTACTATCAGCAGTTGCAGATAGATCTGTTGGCTCTGGGTGTCAAACCTATAGGGCAGGTACCGATTTTTTCAAATCGTGAGCACATTATTCGTCGGATTTTCGTTACTTAAATTTCCTGTAATCACTGGGACCAGAGCTTCTTAATAATAAACGTGTTTCACTGATATCAAAGATGCGACATTTAGAATCACCTTTCCCCGACCCCCACTTTTTAAGCAGTAGGGGGAATCCGGGAGACTTGCCCAGGTGGGAGACTTGCCCCTCCGTGATATGTTTTACTTTAAAATTGCGCACTATAATCTGAAACGAGAGAAAACGGGACGCCCTCTAGTGCTTCTAGGCGTCTACGAAATCCTAGTTGACTTTTCTCAGTTTGTTTTGTATCTGACCCGAGGCATGTGGCTTTTTGCGTTTAAACCAAAAATTAATACTTTTACAAATTTCGTGATTTTGTGGGCAAATTAAAAGGTAAGTTTTAGATTCTTGTGTGGGTATATTAATTAGACATTGTAGATGTATGCACCATAAATGTTAAACGTGCACTATTCATGATTTTTAAGAAAATTGAACCTAACCTGAAACAGAAAGGTGTGGGAGACTGGCCCATACCTCAGGAGGGAGACTTGCCCAGAGGGGCACCTCTCCCTTTCTGATGTAATTCTAAATTGGTATTTGTTTTTAATTAATTTTAGTAAAAGTAGATGCATTTTTTTATTACAGGTCTGTACAATGCCATTTAAGTACAAAACAAAAGACGGTTCCACTCGCAAAAAACTTGATAAGGATGTTCTTAAAAATGCACTAGATGAACTAGGAATTCTTTGAAAAACTTCTGCAAAATATGATATTGATCGGAGGACTTTGATACGCTACAAAAACAATGAAAATAAACTTGAAAAAATAGAAACCAAAGGCCAGTATAATAGATACTTCACAAATATTCACCATACAAGAAGAGAAGCTTCTGGTTGAATATTTTTTAAATTGCAGCAAAATGCACTATGGACTTACTCGAAAACAGGGAATGAAATTAGCTTTTGAGTTTGTAGTTTCGAATTTCAAAAAAATTCCAGAAAGTTGGTCAAAAAATAGTATGGCAGGGAAGGATTGGTTTCGCGGTTTGTTATCAAGAAATCCCGAAATTAGTTTAAGAACTCCGGAGGCAACAAGCTTGTCACGATCTACAAGCTTCAGTCGGAAGAATGTACACGATTTTTTTCAAAACTTAAGCATTGTACGAGAAAAATTTAAGTTTGAACTACAAAATATTTATAACTGTGATGAAGTAGGATGTACTACAGTTCAGGATTGTCCTAAGGTATTGGCCAGTAAAAAAGCTAAGCAGGTTGGTCAAGTTACTTCATCAGAGAGGGGCACTTTGATGACAGTTTGTTTTGCAGTCAATGCAATTGGAAGCGTTATTCCACCCTTTTTTATATTCCCTCGTATCAAATATCGAGAAGACTTCGTTTCTGATGGCCCAGAAGGTTCATACTTTTTTAAAATTATTTTTATTTGTTTTTTGCATTAAACTTATGTTTATTCTGATTTCAAAGATTTAGATTTAGTTTCGTACTTGAATAACTAAAGTTTTTTATTTTATTTTTTGAGTTTTTCGAATACAAAAGTAATTATTTACATTTGTTTTTATTTAATAAGGGGGGTGGGCGACTCTCCTTCTGACTATGGGCAAGTCTCCCGCATATGTGGGAGAGTTGCCCATGTTTTCAAAAAATAAAAACCTATATATTTTTTTTCTGACTTATTTTTTTAAGGTTTAAATGATAAAACAAGGTTCCTAAAAATATATGCTACGAAGGCATCTAAAGTTTATTGATTTATATAAATAGGAACAAATTTTATCAACAATAATAAATTGGGAGGGGCAAGTCTCCCGGACTTCCCCTACATTTTTTTATGTAAATGATAAGGAACCCCTGTAACGTCAAAAACGGAGCAATTACTTTTTATTTTTTGCCTATAGCACCCTTGCCATTGGACTAAAACTACAAAGCTTTGGCATACTAGTAACCCGTGTGTAAATTTCATAAAAATCCCAGCGGAAATTTCCAAGTTGATGATGAGTGATATAGTTTTTCGTGATGTAGATGTCATATGACTCAAAAAACACAACATCTCGCTTTAGAAATTTTTCGCGATAACAATACTTCCTCGCCACTGGCGTGGGAAGTAAAACGAGTATCAGCGATCGCGATTATGAGTACCTATTTGCAGAACGACTTATCTATGCGATATTATATGAAATAAAGCCACCAAATTATCTGAATACGTCATTTCTTAGTCCGTCCATTGCGCCGCAACGCTTGGGTTGGCAGCACGAAACAGTAGACAAAATTCGTCCAAAATACGATTTGTAGAGGTTTGCGAGCTTCGAAATTGACGCTTTATTTTTTGATATTTTCGAATGAAATTTTCACAATGTGCACAGGGTGCTGTAGAGCCACTTTTTAATTTTTTTCACTAGATTCTTTTTAAAAAAATCGCGAAGTTGAACAGAATAAGTGCGCACTTCAACCCATCATAAAACCTGTGCAAAAACAAAATTTCAAAAAGTGCTCCTATAGCACTCTGGGGAATTATCTTCTGAACATACTGGTATGAATTTCATTCAAAAATATTGAAAAATGGAGTGTCAGTTTCGAAGCAGCTGAACCCTTGTAAATGGCTTGAAACTCACTGCGTCGGAGCCGCCTTACTCTGTGCGTTATACCGATATAATAAACCAATGTTTCCACATAGTAATCAAACAGGTTCCAGCAGGATGGTGCTACTTCACACACCACGCGAGCGTCATTAAGTTCCTTGCAAGGATTGTTTCCGCAACATGTTATTTCCAGACGAGGAGACATAGACTGGCCGCTAAGGTCGCCAGACCTAACGGATTGCGATTTATTTGTGGGTCTGCCTAAAGCAAAAGGTGTTCATTAATAAACCAAGAACCATTCAGGAACTTAAAAGAAACATTATTGAAGAAATTTCTAAGATTTCTTTGGATATGTTGCATCGGTTATGGCGAATATGAAAGAATTCAAGAGTGCATACAAATAAGGGGAGGAGGTCATTTACGCCGTATTATTTTTAAGAAATAAAACTGGCATATTAATAGTTTGTTAATGTTATACTGTATTTTATTTAAATTAAATTGCCTTTAGAATCATACAGTATTTAAAACTTCCCACCTTCCCACCTTGTGCAATAGCAAGTCGTTGCTTAGCAATCTCCAGATTTTATTAGTTTCGGGCTCTACGTCGAACACCAAATGAACAACCCGCAAATAAACGGCAAAAACTCGCCCGGAGATAAAAACATACTATAGGCGTGTATGTAGGTGTATTTTTGTGTTTATGTAAAAATGGTTATGATTGGAGACAGTCAGACCCATCTGCTTATTTTTCATTGGTTGCCTGGGGTGTTTATTTACTTTAGGCGTGGCGTAGGGAAAGGGGACCACAACCCGACAAATTGTTTTGATGTCCAATGACACAGGAAATAACAGTGGCAGGGAGTGTCGTCTCTCAGGCTGCATACACTGCAAAGGTGTAATCATGCGCATAAGCGGAGAGGCGTATTAGGGGTAATTGCTTTTCTTCACAATTTACTGAAAATGTAACTAACATCCTAAACGTACTCTGTGGTAGTGCACCTAGTAACAGTATGATAGATAAATAACTTTACTGCTACGAAAGCTTTTTCAATCTACAAAATATGAAAATATATTGGATTTACAGATATTTTGTTCCCGCACCACATTTTTATAATGAATGAAACACTTATCAGAAATTAATTTTAGATGACCTATATTATCAGAATGTATGGAATAGGGAAATTTGTGCTTCATTATGGACTTCGCTGGTGTATTAATTTTAAGTGTGGACGTCTCATAAATAATATAGCGTGTAAAACACAATTCGAGTAACAGTCAAGTAATACCAACAAATTAAACAAGTTGTATCACGAATTCTGCAAGTACGACTAATAAATCTTCGAAAGCCTTGACCGATTTTTGTGGCACTTTAAGTATTGATGGGTCCAGGTGAGAATCATGTTTATCAATTAGCACAGAAGAGAGACCACTAGCTATACAGAGTGAGACAGCCCAATGAAAATCAGCAAGTTCAAACTAGATAGTAGGAGCCGGTCAAGGATTTTTTTGCTTCATTATCGTAGTCTGTAGTGAGAAACAAAGTGCACTTAACATAAGTCGATTTTTTTACAGTTCTGTTATAAATTCGTAGTTTTGGTATTGTTTTTTTAAAGTGCGAGTGTTTGCAGATGGTTGTGATGTTAATATAATAATGAGTTTGAAGAAGTCTAACTCAGTTGGAACGGATGGTATTTCTTTTTTATTGTTAGTTGCTGCTGTAAATTTTATTGTCTATCCGCTTACACACCTTGCCAATATGTCATTGGTTGAAGGCAGAAGGGAGAAAAGTGCATATGACCTGAGTAAGGCATTTGATATGGTCAATCATCAAATTTTAAGTTTTAAGCTATATAATTATGGATTACGTGAAAAAATACACGATTGGGTCATGTCATATCGTGCTCTAAGGCAGCAGACTGTGAATGTTGATGGATGTTATTCTTTACGGCGTAATGTCGAGATCGGTGTACCTCAGGGCTCGATCCTAGGCCCATTACTTTTATTGCTATTTGTTAACGACTTGCCAGGAGTAGGTAGCATCACGGATGATTTGGTTATGTATGCTGACGGTAACACCAACCTGGGTTTTGAAAGCAATATAAAGTCATGCATTGATGAACTACAATGCATAACAAATAAATTTACAAGCTATTTTTCTAGCAATCAGTTGTCACTGAACGCAAAAAAGAATGTCTTCATGAATTTTACTCCTCGTTTCAACACAATCAATGAGAGCGAATTAGTTAAGGTCAATGGCAAAGTTTCTAGGAATTCATCTTGATGCAGCTCTCCAGTGGGAGCACCACATAAGCAAACTATGTGAAAGCTTGTCATCTGTTTGTTTTGCAATCCGGAGGCTCCGACAAGTATATCCAGAGAAAACTATAATTTCATACTATCATGCACAGTTTGCTTCTAGAGTAAAATACGGCATTATTTTTTGGGAACATCAAGTCATGTGCAGAGGGTTCTTATATTACAGAAAGGGGCATTGAGAACAATAGCTGGTGTAGCACCGCGTACATCGTGCAAAGAACTTTTCAAAAAGTACAGTATGATGACAGTTCCAAATATTATGATGGTAGAGCTATTAATGCATGTAAAATCAAATTTATGTAGCTTTCCTGTCAATTCAAATTTTCATACGTATAACACCCGCAATAATACTGCAATATAATAATACAAAAAGACGCTGACAACCTACTTCCTGAATAAGCCTTTCTACATTGTGTCAGAGCGAGATACGTTGATCAATACCTGAAGATACCAATTTGAAATAGGCATAAAGAGACTAAACGTTCTACCTCAATTGTGAGACAGTATCAGATCTAAACACTAACCGTTCTTAAAGTAAATTCCAAAAGTCATTTTTGCGTTCTGCTACTGTTTCATAGATGGCCCTAGTATCATTCTGCTCACCCATTTAGACGCCGGCGTACAATATAGAGTGTTTCCTAACGACTGTACGAAACTGTCCGAATTTGCTCAGTTTCTGAGATACAGGACGTGAAAGTCTTGTTAATAAAAAAGTAAGCCAAATACATTTTTGTAGTTTAAATTATAAAACCTACAAAAAGTCAATGGAGTACTTCTCAATAATGTGATTGCGGTGACACCGGACCTACTAATTTCAATCTAGCTAAACCTAAATAAGCGTATTAATAATAATAATAATAATAATAATAATAATAATAATAATAATAATAATAATAATAATAATAATTAACGTCTTTTATTTGTAATATTCTCACAGGAGGCGAGATTTAGATTATATATCTATTATACCATCTAACCCCCTTAACAATACGAGATATATAAAAGAAAGAATTTGTTGAAAATGAATAGGTACCTGTATACAATAACGACAGAATAAAGTATAATCCAAGTAAAGACATAAGGAAAATATGAGGACACTTATGGTTTAGAACAGATTTCGCTGCTGATCAAGTAGAACTTCTATCACTTTTTTCTTGAATTTGGATAATGGATTGGTTTCTTTTAAACTGCGGTCTTAAGAATTATATGATTTGATCGCATTGTAAATGTAGGTATGTATTCTGAAGTAGAGATGTGCTGTGGCGTGGAATTGAAAAAGTCTATCTATATCTAATATTAATACCATGCATATTCCCTCTACGTATGATTTTGTTTACTAAATATGACGGTGTTTTTGAATAAAGAACCTTTAGATTTAGGAGCTGGTACTTATACATTTTATCAATTTTCTTCCATTTGAGTTCATTAATGGCATTAGATATACGATCATGTTTTCTGAGACCATTTACAAGTCTGCAACATGTATTCATAATACTTTGAATACGATTTCTTGTTATAATATCTAAATAGGGATAGTAAACCACTAAGCAATACGATATAAGGAAGATTCACACAATTGCTTTCTCGCAGATTTATGTAATATAGCCTTATTTGCAAATAAAACTCTGAGAATAGCGTAGCACTGAGTAATTAGATAGTTCAAGTGTGCAACAAATTTTAAGTGATCATAAATAATAATACCTAGGTAATTTCGAATGATCCACAGGAATTAATTTATTACCTATTAAATGTATGTCTATGTCCTTTTTTAAGGTATTCTTTTTTGTTCTATTTGCGTACACCAACATATTTGTCTTCAAAGGGTTCAAACGAAGATTATGACTACTATTGAACTTTTCAATTTGGGCAAGATCTTGATTAATTTTATTATTTGCTGTTTCCAAGTCATTACTCCTAAATGAATAGAAGATTTGAGTATCATCTGTAAAAAATTGTATGCTGCATGATTTTACATCTGTTTCTAAATCTGAGATATATAATGAAAATAATAGGGGTCCTAAGACTGATCCCTGTGGTACACCAGAACAAATTTTTTGTTCGGTAGAGTACTGTTGATTTAGACGAACTTGTTGATACCGATTTTCAATGCAGGTTTGAATATACGAAAGAGGTTTTTCAGTAAATCCATAATAACTGCATTTAGATACAAGAAGTGAGTGATTAAGTGTGTCAAATGCTTTAGTAAAGTCAAGAAGTATGAGAGCTACTGCTTTTTGGTTATCAAGTGCCATTGTTATATTGTCTGTTAGATCACAGAGTGCCGAAGCTGTATTATGACCTTGTCGAAATCCAGATTGTTTAGATGGAATAATTTTGTTAGAATATAAGTATTACTTCCAGCAAATGCATCAAATTTCAGCCAACTGGTTCAATGATGTTTATGATATTTTATAAATACCGTTTGTTTATTTAAACTTCTAGAAACTTCTCAGAATCTAAGCATACGTTCATAAGACCTTTTTTTCTTGAAACAACCTAACGACGCACCCTGAGAATGGTTACGGTTATTCTTTTTTTCATTATTACAATGCTCCTCTGACCAGTTGGTATGAAGAGGAAGAATAAAAAACTTTACGCAACATACATTTAAATGGTGGAAATTGGATTCTTCAACGGATCAGGTAGCTAGCAGGATAATCGGTAAAATAAACCGATGGGTAAGAAATAATATGAACAAATCAAAAACTTCGTTAATTATATTTTGTCCGGCAACCAATTAGTTGTCTTTTTTTTCCTACACCTATTAACGGGAAAGTATTGGAATCGCGAAAATTTTAGTAAATGAGACTTTAGGCTTTTTGAATTATACATGACATGTACATAATAAAAAAACACGTGACTCATTTTTGTCTGACTGTCTGTGGGTCTGTCCGCTAATCTTATAACCGCCTATAAGTTGATAAGTACCGTTCGAATTTTGATGAGACGTTTACGCAATGCTATTACTATATGAAGAACGTGAAATCTGAAACAAAAAAAGTAAAAACTGTCGAAAAAATTAGAGCTAAAATAATTTGGGGATGATGGTTGTAAGGAGGAGGGTTTTTTCATACCGGTACATTTATACGCTCCCAAAGTTCGTAATTCCATGCACCTGTCAGCCGCGGCTGCCGCTGGCGTCGTGCGCCGACCATGATGAGTGCTCTGGTATGGAGTCACTCGTATTTCTGCAACGCAACAGCATAGTGTTTCCTATGATCTGACAGCACTACCACGGTGACACGTCTGCCCAAGTTAGGTATTGGAGAGAGGCGACGTTTTCGTACACACTGCCGGTAGGACTACTATTGTGTGGACCTGTTTGACTGACTTTTTTCTCAGAGCGTCTAGTTTATGCTGAACATATTCCTTTATCGGGAAGTGCGGATTAAACTTACCCGACGCCATTTTTTGTTTACATGCCAAAGCAGCGGCGCAGGCAGAAGCCTAAATACCAGTGCACCGCAATTGCTATGAGGAACTTAAACTTTGTTACTCCGATTTTTGAGCTGCGTAAGGTTAACAGAACTGATAAAAAACTTCTCAGGTAGGTTGTTCCACAATCTCGATACTCCAGAGACAAAGGAGCGGTCGTATCGGCCAGTAGTACGAAGGATGTACGAAGTTCGACACGGTTAGGATAGGAGGCCGAAGTCAGGCGGGTATACCTGGCAGGCACATTATGGAGGAGAGCTTTGAGGAACAAAGCCTGTTGGCGTAGCGGTAGAAGACAGCTAGTTCGCCGATCAGTCGAGCAGGCCTCTTCTAAACAGCACCGAGCATGGATAAAGTAGTCGGGGCGGAAGCACCTCAAACATGTGACCAGTATTCCAGGCCAGGTATTATTTGGGCCTTGTATAGAGTGATAACCTCCAGGTTGTGGTTACATCTTGCTAAGACCAACCTACGTTTCCTTTAGCTCAGTTAATACACCCTCTATGGTAAGCTACCACTCCCCAAACGATTCACACGTCATTCCAATGCAGATACACAAATATACCTAGCCTTCGATTTTCCTACTGCTAAGGTGTGGCCCAACCGCATTTACGAAAACATGACTACTTTCAAGCTTTATGTATGATTGATAACATTCGTAAGTTGCCTATATCCTCACAGTTTTAGAATTTACTTTAATATATGCTATAAATATGCTTGACCTATTAATTTGTTCTAACACCTCTTATTTTACAAACTCCTTAGCATAATAAGTGTTTAAATAAGGGTATTATAACCTTGTTTTTTCTACAACATACGCATGCCAAGTCCTTGTGTGTGGCTTATCGTATGTCATGCAAAAAATGTAAAAAGCGGTGTACTTAGCTCAGGTTTTATGCAATGTTTCACGCAACAGGGTATCAGTTTCAGGTGTTTCTTATCAGATAATGGAATATTTGCGCATAAGAATCTTATACGGGGGAAAGTATCCAACTTACAGTCACATCGTTCACCAATAATTATCACGATTTTCTCAAATTAGGTACCTGTTTTAGATGTGGAAGAGGACTCAAGAAGTAATCAGCCATCATGTTATAAATCTCTCTTGATTACGTTCTCCCATTGTACCAATATTCTGGTGAAAAGTTTCACTATAGACGCTGAAATCCGTCATTACCTGAAATGCCCAGTCAGTCCCCGTATTGCCGGCAAACACCGTAACAGTTTGATCATTACAAAGTTTGACTAAGCATTTCAGTTATTCCCTGTAATGACTGAACAATTTCAGATTAACTTCATTATTGTATTTGCCTGATCCATTCATTGTACCAGTCTGTGTTCATTTGCTTGAGTATACACCTCGTCTTTTCTGCGTTTGTAAAAATGTCCCAGCATTCAGAATTGTTTTACAGTAAACTAAGTGAATACTATGACAGTGTGAATAAGAAAAAACCATGGAATACAAATGAGTTAAAGGAGGTAAGTTATTTTTTATAATTTAGTGAACCTAACCTAAATTATAACGTACATAGGCTTGCTCAACGGCAGCATCCATTGTTGCCGGATTTCGTATATGAATAGATACATGATTAAAAAAACAATAATGTAATAATAAAGACGTTTTGGATTAATTCATGCTTAATTATTTTTCTTTATTACAGGGAATGACTGAAATGCTTAGTCAAGCGTTGTAATTATCAAAGAATTACGATGTTTGCGGGTAATATGGGGACATAGATATATATTCCAAATTAATAAAATATCGTTAACCAATTATGAATATTTTTGTGTTCTATGATACCCAAGAAAGTCTTCGATTACCGGAACGAAACATTTGAATCGTTGCAAAGTCCATCTTTACCAGAACCGACTACTGCGAGAGTATATTAGCTATCGGTTGGAACTGTTCGCGTTTGATAGCCCAGTCACCACTGTGACCGCTAGAGGCTGACGGTTCTGGCGGTATAGCAGATGTGGCCCACTCGCCATTGAACATGCTGCTTCCGTCTATCCGACCAAAAACAGCTAACCACGGAATACTGTTTCAAGCTTTTTGGTAAGCCTAGAACATGCCGATGAGTTGCCAAAAAGCACGAAATAGCTGTGGGTGGTCGGCCGACTTTGGTTGGACGGACACAGGCAGCCATATTTAGAAACTTTTCCATGTTCGCATTCCAACTCATTCATGGGGTCGGCAACATTTAGAGTTTTTACCACCTATCTATTTTTTGATCCATTGAAAATACTTATTATCAGGGAGACCATAATAAAAAAATGTACACTTTTAAGGAAAATCACCACTGATACTTAAAGCAATTTTTTGTCTGAATCTATAACATTTGTAATCAAACAAAGTAAAGGTACTTACGTTTTATTATAATACAGATGCTGCAGCAATGTAACAACCGATATTTAAAAAAATATGTACGTAAATATTAAAAAGTTCGTTGACCATTAGGATTTTCATTTTGGTACCAGTCGTACTTTTGAAAACTATGAATTGTCTTTAAAATTTGTCGCTTACCCTTTAGAAACTGAAACATTTCAATGCAAGTAACATTAAAGTTTGTGTAGACTTGTATAGTGGCTTCCAGAGTAGATATTCTCAACTACGATTTTTCAGAACTCCAATAGCTATTAATATTTGAGAATAACCTCTCGATTAACGCACTGGTTCCAGGCAGACAGAAAACAAACTCACGTAACATGTTTACATTTTTCAATGCATTTTCTGTTTGGAAAACTTCGAGTCATCGATCTTCAGTAGAAATATTTCTTAAATTAGCAATAAGGTGCGGCACAGTGGGTTGAAATCCAAATACGCAATTCATCAAAAACACGAAAACAGTTATAATTATTTAGTTTCTTCAAAAAAAGGTAGGACAATTTTTTTATTAAAAAAAGGTACATTTAGGTGTACTTGATAAACTTTTAAAGGACAATAGTACAGAGTTCGAAAAGAAAGTACTGTCTTACTGAAAAAAGTACATATGGTCACTTTACTTGTTATCGACATTTCGTTGCTCAGTCCAAGAAATCAGAGACAGGGTTGAGAGAGAGCGAGAGAGTGAGTGTGTGTGTGAGAGAGAGGGGGGGGGGGGCATGAGATTCATGTTTTTATCCTTCACCTTCCAAATTGTCAGGTAGGTTGGAAATAGTATGTTGATGATGTCGATGATTGTGGCACTGCTGACTGATCCGAGTGTGTAAGAATTTACACCGGTAATATTAATCAAACAAAAATAACAATCATTATGATGATTAGGAAGTTTTCTCCAAATCAAGAGCAGATATTTTCACACTGGGCCTCTACCATAAAGAGACAACAATTTTGCATATAGTATTAGAGCATACTTGCAGATGTTTACTCCAAGCTAGTTAAAGTACGCAGAATTAACGAAGTCCGTGATCGGTTTAAAACATTTTGTAAGAATATATTTGCCATAAACAACACCAAAACTGTCTGTAGTTCTTATTTTTTAGCCGTTGGTCTAAGTAATAGTTATCAGAAAATCGATTAATGTACACTGTCACCCTAAATGCGGGTAGAAAAACTCACAAACTAGAGCTGCCTCACAAACACTGATTTTATTTTTAAAATAAACACACAGAAACACATTAAATGTGCAACTAGCTAAGAAAATTTTATGGAGTAGGTATATGTCGGTTACTGCTAGTCAAGACATAAACAATAATTTGACACGTTCGTGCCAAAGGGTAGTTCCGGCAAAAATTACATTTAAACAAGCGTTACTGTCGTATGCAAAATTCTTAGTACGAACCATTCGGTTACCTCCTTTCATGGTCTTAGACCAATAAATACGTAATTCTTTCCTACAATTTTGGCGACGGTATATTTTTGGTAGTATCTTTAGATTATTGCTTGCTAATGATAAGTTTAAATTGGCGTGATGATAGGGCTGGAGCATTTGAAGCTATTTTGAAATACGTTGTTGATCGAAAATCGCGGAATCCATCGGTCCTACGTATAAAAGTAATAAATCCAAACATTTCGTATTCGTAAGTAACTGGACAGATTCGCTACGATATTCGAAAAACATACGTTATCATACACATTTTAAAACAAATCGGATGCGTCTTTTGTTGCGAAAAACAAATTACTGACAAAAACGAAATGTTTGAAGTTATTTAGAAGAAAAAACGTAACCCATAACTTTTTTACGATTAGTGGGATCTTTTTACGTGTGGTCTCATTCTGTAGGTCTCATAAATACCTAAAAATCTTATTTGAAGAGTTTTCTCGTGCTTGCCAACACTTTCGATTGAATCTCAAAAAACACGTTCTCTCATTCTTTGTTATCGAATAAAAACTTTTCCCACAAAAATTTGTGTACCTATTTTATGCGTCCATGTTTTAAATACTCCCTTGAACAACTTGCATCAATAAAACCAGACCTTACAATTATTTCGGTAAAATTTGCTAATATGAATATACTATTTTGTCGACACCTTGACGGTTCTTCAACTATAAGAAGTGAAAGTTGAAAATTCGCATGAAAACAGTCGCGCGGCATATTCCGCACTCTCTCACGTGTTTTCACGTGAGGATACCTCCATGAGCCATTATCTATGATTAAGAATACCATTGTGAAGTGAATCCATTCCTTTATTGCCAAGAGTAAGTATGGAAAATGTAAAATTTTCAAATAATTTATATCTTCAACATAAAAATGCAAGTTTGTTAGCAACTGTAGTAACGATTTCAATGGAAAGGGAGTGTCGACCTAAGTCAGCATTATCTACTTCATCTGGTTTTGGATTAAAACCGCTGCAACCAGTGAACAGATTGCGTTAGTAAGAGAAAAGGCTAAATACTCTAATCATACGAGATTCAAGGCTACTATAACATCGCCTATTATCAGGAATGCAATAAGCTTAGTGACACCTTTGAACAGAACATCAAGCAGATTTATACAGGGTGGCGCATCGAAAACGAAACAGACGCATTTACTGGCTTTTCGAGGGGGACACAAGTTTGGCAAAAAATCACGTTAACACATGCAGCTCCCTGGTCGGGGGTGACACCAACCCTAAAATTTTAAATGGAAAGGGGGGTCGAGTGATACCTGATTTTAAAGGTCGTTCAATTCCGTTTATAATGATGTAAAGTACATGAGCTTCAGTTCAGTAGTTTTGAAGATTTATTCATTTGAAGCTTAAAGTAGACTTTAATAGGTACATCAGACTAGTTTGTACTACTTTCAGAAGAAATTTGACTAAAAGAATTTACTTAATAAGTAAATGCTGTTCTTCACTACGCCCATGGTTTGTTTATCATTTTGTTGTAAGTTATTTCAAATAGGAATTTAGTACATAGTTTGCGATTGATTTGACCAAACTTTGTTGCTAAAATAACTTGGAATGCTTTATTACATAAATTAACCATGGTTTATTCCACAGCAGAAATAGTTGAAATCTTCGAAATATTTTTCGGAAATACTCAGTGCGCTAATAGAACAGCAGAAATACGAGTATTTAATGAGCGACATGAGAACAGTAACGTTCATCGAAAATATGTTCTAGAACTTGTAGCTAAATTTCGGGAAACTGGGTCAGTCGCCAATAAAAAACGCAACATTGAAAATCCCATAAGGAACGAAGCAACAGAAGTGGGGGTTTTAGGACAAGTTTATGTAGATCCTACGTTAAGTACCTGCAAATTGGAGACTGTGTATGGTGTTAGTCGACGCACTGTCCATAGGATTCTAAAGGCCCATAGTTTTCATCCGTATAAAATTCACCTGGTACAAGAACTTAATGAAGACGATTTTGATCGGCGATTACAATTTTGTGAAGATATGAGTGAACGAATTATAAACGATGAACATTTTCTATTCAACACTTGCTTTTTCTACGAATGTTCCTTTTTCTTAAATGGTGTAGTAAAACGTCATAACTGCCGATACTGGCCCGATTCTAATCCCAGAATTTATCATGAGGTTCATACACAGCAGCACAAAAATTAAATGTTTGGGCTGGTATTTTTGGCGATCATTTAGTTGGTCTCTTTTTCTTACCTGGGAATTTGACCGGGGAAATGTATTTGGAATTACTGGAAGACGCCATAGATCCTGCACTAACAGCCATAATTGAAAATCAGAACGATTGGTGGTACGTTGCGAATAGGATGATGTTCCAACAGGATGTTGCCCCACCGTATTACGCATTACGTGTTCGACAATATCTAGATCAGACGTTTCCAGATCGATGGATTGGTAGAAGAGGTGCCATTGAATGGCGCCCAAGATCGCCAGATTTATCACCTTTGGATTTCTTTGTGGGGTCATTTAAAAATCAAAAGCTATGCTACTCAGCCAACATCATTACAAGACCTGCGACAAAGAATTGTGAATGAGTGCCTTCAAATTACTCCTTAAATATTGCAAAATGTGCGGCAACGTTTTGAGCAAAATCTTTATTATTGAATCGAGAGTCATGGTGGCCATTTTCAACATTTACTTGCCTAACGGGTCAGTTCATTCTTCATTTTTAAATTACTTTGCTGCCAAATGTATTGATCTCTCTCTTTATTTAAGCTTTAAATCAATAAATCTTCAAAACTACTGAAGTACATTAATTTTATATCATTATAAAGGGAATTGAAACACCTTTGAAATAAAGTATCACTCGACCCCCCTTTCCATTTAAGATTTTGGGGGTGGTGTCACCCCGCTTAGGGGGCTGCACGTGCTAACGTGATTTTTTGCCAAACTTGTGTCCCCCTCGAAAACAAAATCGACGGGACTGAGCGTTTTTTAAAAAAAAACTGAGCTGTTAGTAAATGCGTCTGTTTCATTTTCGATGCGCCACCCTGTATAATTTACTTTTAAAAAGTTCAAGACCAGCTTATTAATGAACCTAAACATTTTTGATCATTCATGCAGAGTAAGAAAAACGCATCCAGAATTCCTAGTAAAATGTTCTACCAAAATAATTCCTATAATGACCCCGTATCAATAGTTGATGCTTTTGCTGACATCTTTCAGAGTGTTTATTCTGCGATAGGTGATGGTGTTATAAGTGATGAAAGTAAAAATTTGAACAATAATATTCTCATTAATATAACGTGCTACTCAATAAGTGAAAAAGAGGTTTTCGATGCTGCAAATAAACTAAAAAATAAACTTACGTCAGTGCCAGATCAACTTCCATCGTTTTTCATTAAAGACTGTGTAAGGCTCTTCTAAACTCTTTTGTTGTCAATTTTTAATTTAATACTACGTTTATTGGTTTTTTCTGATCAGTGGAAGGTTGCCGAAGCCCGCCATATTTTCAAGTCTCAAGACAACCTTATTAAATGATTATAGGGCGATCACTATACTGAATAACTTTGAAAAGGTCTTTGAAATAATATTGTATTCCCGAATATTCTTGGCAACTAAAGACGATCTGACGATCTGTTCGTCCATTAGCATGGCTTCATTTGTATGCGAAACGTAGATAATATGGAGCAAGTGGATGTCATACGAGTACATACCGATTTTACAAAAGGGTTTGTCAAGATTGACCATCAACAATTTATACAAAAAAAAAAAACAACAACAAATCTTACGTGGGGCCCTATTGTTTGCCTTATACGACAATGATCTGTGCAGCTTATGTTACTAATGACATTAAGCTTTGCACATCTGTTTCCCGCTGGCACGGTCGTGAACACCCCCAACAACAAATAATTTTTTCACAATAACAATTTGTATTTGAAAAACTCTAAATTCCGGAAAGTCAAACTTTTAACTTTTACCCATGCAAAATAAATGAGTCTGTTTTGGAACGGTATGAAACTTTCAAAGATTTTGGCGAGTATTTCGAATGTCAACTCACCTTTAACAACCACATCAGTGAAATTATAAGTTATGCGTATCGCACATATGACTTTATCAGAAATTGTATGAATTTCAATATCGCAACGCTTATTAAGTTATTCTCAGTGCTTGTTACGAGTAAATTAGGATTCGGTACAATTATTTTGAGCCCTATCTATGAGCTCGACAAAAATAATATTGAAAAAAAGGCAAAAGAAATTTCTAAAATATCTATACTATAAGAGTGATGGTATCTATCCTCCAAGAGAATATGACTACTCATTATTATTGACTACACTTGTGTGCATTCTTTGCAGAAGCGCAGAGACTCCGACCATATTTTTATACAAATTACTGCATGGTAACATCGACTATCCTGTTTTGCTATCGCAAATTGATTTCCTTATACCTAGATTGACATCCAAATATAAAGTTTCCTTTTTCTGCAAAAGGGCAACGAGAAATCTCCTATCTTAAGCACCAATAAGTTTTATGTGCAATAATGCAAATAGGATTGGGAGTTTTTGTGATATCTTCTGTTATGGATTTCAGGAATTGAGAAGAGCTATACGCTCACATCTTTGACTCTTTTAACCCCTTCTTCTAGACGTTTTCGTTTATTATATATTTATGTCTGAACATTACATAATAGAGCTATATATTATTTCTTCCTAATAATATATAGCTGTATATATAAATAATATACTAAGTGAAATCCGAACACCCAGTTTAAATGGTTTTATTTTAATAAAAGTTGGTGAATGTATTTATCTTACTGTAAATAACAAGTGAAAAAATGGACATTCCGGTTTTTATACTGCTTTTTTTTAATTCACTAACGCTCTAAAAATGAATATTTCAGCCGCAGTAAAGAATCAACGTTGGCGGATTTTGGTTCTTGACATCCTTTACGATCGGTTACGATTCCTAGAGTACGGAGACCTGTACGATTTCGTCAACTTAGTGAGTTTGATAGGGGCCGTATAGTGGGACTTCGGGAAGCTGGACTTTCTTTTCGGGCAATTGCAGTTAGAGTGCAAAGAAGTGTAGACACTGTGGTTAGGTGTTGTCAGGCATGGCTTCGAGAAGGCCGTACGCAAAGAGCAAGGGGCACTGGACGCCGCCGTAGAACAACAGACCGTGAAGATCGCCGCCTAAGATTATTGGCCTTAAGGGACCGTTTCTCCACTACCAGGTCCATTGCAAATGAATGGTTTGCAGAACACGGAAGACCTATTGGCATGCGAAGTGTTTACCGATGAATGAGAAGTTTTGGCTTGTTTTCATACCGGCCACACTGGGTCCTCCCTTTAACTCGAGAACACCGACGTAATCGCCTTGAGTGGTGCAGACAACGGTCACTCTGGGATCAGGAATGGAACAGTATTGTCTTTAGTGACGAGTCCCGATTTTGTTTAGGCATGCACGATGGTCGTGCCAGGGTTAGAAGGCGACGTGGTGAAAGGAGGAATCCACAGTTTTTTGATGAAAGACATGTTCATCACACTGTTGGAGTTATGGTTTGGGGTGCTATAGCTTATGGTTCCAGGTCACCTTTAATCTTCATCAGAGGTAACATGAACGCGCAGCGTTATATCCACGAAGTTCTAGAACCCCATCTTTTACCCTATCTTGACACCCTGGCAGATCCAACTTTCCAACAAGATAATGCCCGACCACATGTTGCAAGAGTCACAATATACTTCTTTCAACATAATGATGTCACATTGTTACCATGGCCACCAAGATCTCCCGACTTATCCCCAATTGAGCACGTGTGAGATATGATGGGTAGGAGATTGCTCAATTTGCAACGTCCTCCTCAGATTCTAGAAGCACTTCGAGAGGAGTTGGTGATTGTATGGAATGAGATACCACAGGAGGACATTGACCACCTGATCAGAAGCATGTCTAGGCGCGTTGGAGAATACGTAGCACATCAGGGTGCATCCACACATTATTAAAGGTCAAAGGGCTTTAAAGCAGTGCAATCATTTTGAAATTTTTATCATTTACTTATTATGCTTCACTAATACAAAATTTTATTAAAATAAAACCATTTAAACTGGGTGTTCGGATTTATATGTCACTTAGTATAATATAATATCAAATAGTTTCTTTTCTCTCTACTTAAAGCGCCTTTCTCTTTTTTGTTTTTTTTTCACTTCACGGCACACAGTTGCTGTGTAAGTTAAACCATTGTACTATGTATTGTTCTCTAAATGGTACCTGTGTCCTATTAGGCAAAAAATACTTTGTTGTTATTATCCGGTTTATCAAAAAGGCAGCAAGACATCAATTTGAACTTATCAGTAGGAAGCAATAATCTAACAATTCTACAAAAAAAAAAAACTATCGTGAAAACTGTAGGATTTCTTATCAAATTCTCTCTATTTCTTAGCCTATCCGCAATGCCAGTGAAAAATTTATACACCCTGTACATGTTATGTTCTCCCTTGCAACACTCAAATCTCGTGTTCATAATGTAAGATTAACATAAATTGACCCTCCAAGCGGTCATTGGTAGAAATATCGACCACCACCGAGCATATCTATACATACAAAAAAGGGTCTAGGTTTTTAATATTGTCGTTGTTATAAGATAAAACTTGCTTGAAGTAGGGTTGCCTTAGAATAAATATAAAAGCACGAAAAGGAGTACATTTTTGTAACTGGAATTTTTATTCGGTCGTCCAAGATTTGTTGACCCTTTTAAGGGGAGATTAACCTTGATCTTAAGTGGAACGGTCGCTTATAGAAAATAAACCAGAACGAATTTGCTAAATAAAGAAAATGATTGTATCTTGCCTATGGATTCATGGTGGTTTTTATGAAAATCTAATCAATCAAAGAAATAACTGGTATAAGAGAACAAGGTGAAGTGATAACGTAAAAATCAGCGCTCGAAAAAATATGTTAGTGGAATTTAATGCATTCCTCTTGCAATCATTACTATGGCTAACAACAAAAAAACAAAGCGTGGCTTGAATTTGGAAAGATTCACCATTATTCCGAGATGAAAACGCAGTGTAAAAACGTTTCTTTGGTTAGTTTCTTGTTGCAGAGTTTATGTTCATCTTCGAAATAAATCGGAAAGTATATTGTAAGTTGTGTGTGTGTGTCAAAATATTGGCACTGGAAACTGAAGTCCATTTGCCACAAAATGTTGTCAATGGATTTATATTATCTGATCATTGTGAGAGACGGTAAGAAAGAAAGAAAAGGAGTGGATATAACTGAATAGTTACGAATTCCAGGCAAGGTTTATTTTATATAGTAATATTTGCCTTTTTAAGGAATAAAATGGTAGTCAGACTTAAAGGTAGTTGGAAGCCAAGTTTAATCATCTGAGCGATTAATTGGTTGGAGATATTGGTGTAACGATTACAAGCAAAAAATATGTGATTTAGATCGGCTATAGAAGATTCATCACAAGCACAATTTGGGGACTCTATTACACCTATTAGATGAAGATGAGAAGGAAAGCAACCACGACCCCATCTCAATCTCGTTATAATTGTGGAGAATCTTCTATTCATATAGAAGAGATCTATGTGGGGAATTATATTGGGAAGGGTCGGGTCAATAAGAGCATAATGATTTCGAGAGTTTACTACAAAGTTGGACCAGATCAAATCCCATCTTTTCTTGATGTTACCTCTGATCTCTATGAATAAATCAGAAAAAAGTGGCACATGGGTAATCGTACTAGAGTGAATTGCATTTTTTGCAGCTTTATCAACCATCTCGTTGCCTCTGATGCCAGCATGCCCTTTTACCCAAACAAAATTTATATTTGCTCTTTTGGCTTGATAAGCGACGAGTAAGTTTCTGATTTTGCATAATAAAAAATTATCATATGATCTAACAGGATTTTGTTTAATTGCCTCTAAGACTGATCTCGAATCTGTAATAATTGTTGCATGATTAATATTTTGCGAAAGGCACCAGAAAATCGCCTGTAGTACCGCATAGGCTTCTGCTGTAAATATGGAGCACAGGTCAGGAATCCTGTATCCCTTGCAATAATCTTTTTGTGGGACGTAGAACGCGCACCCTGTACCCATCTCACTTTTGGAGCCGTCGGTATAGACGACAGTGTGGCAATTGAGATCTTCCAATACGGCAGATAGAACAGACCTATTGTAACAACAGTTTTCGGTATATGTAGGGATTGTGATGGTTGTTTCATTAAGGAAAACTTCATAAGGGCCAACATATAACGGGTAATTATCCATAGGATGAATTAAATTATCGAGATGACTGGTCTCTACGAAAGCTTCAGCTAGCAGTGGTGAGGATTTTTTTTCCAGTACTTCTTAGCCAAGTCTGTAGTTACTAATTGTGATATCTTATTAAGCAAGTATTTGTTATAGGTTCTGTATTTGACAACAGCCTTCTCTGCAAAGTACCTTCTTCGTAATGCAAGAGGAGGTTCCCTTGCTTCAGCTAAGATTGCTGGACATGGTGTTGATTTCATGACTCCTATGCAAATTCTCAAGGCCTGATATTGTATTCGGTCAATTTTAGTTAGGTGAGACTTAGCCGCGGAACCGTACAGCACACAACCATAATCCAATACGGACCTTACGTAAGACTGGTAAAAAAATAAGCGCTATTTTAGGATCTGATCCCCATTTTTTCTTTGTGGTGCACTTAAGTATGTTAATCCCTTTTTCAGCTTTTGTTTTTAAGTACTGAATATGCTTGCCCCAAGTGAGCTTACAATCCAGCACTACTCCTAGATATTTATATTGCTGAACCACGGGTATACTAAGGCCACTGATATCATATAGGCTGGGAACTGCTACTCTGTGTCTTGTGAAACACATCATCGTAGACTTCTCTACAGCCAATTGGAGATTTACCTCTAGCAACCAATTTTTTACTTTCTCCACCACGAGTTCAAACTTTTGGAGGCAGTACTGGTATAAATTATGAGCAATGTAAACACATATATCGTCGGCGTATTGAATGACTTGAACTTCCTTGTCGAAGATGCCATGGAAGTCAGTTGTATATATATTAAATAATATAGGACTAAGAATTGAACCCTGAGGAAGGCCGTTGTATATCGTTCTGGGGCCGAATAACTCATTTCTATGATTTCTTATATACATTTTTCTATTTATATACAACTGGATTATGCTATGGGTGTTCTCCGATTCAGCTTATTTAAAAATGACATCCAGCTACCTCTTTGTTTTTGTTTAAATAGCCTTTTGACCTGAGCTGTGTATTTTTTGTAACCAACAAAATTTTCGTAACTTGCTCGCCGCTTGTAATTACCAAGAGCTTCCTTTCGTTTTTCAAATATATGTGTGCATTCCTCGTCCCACCAAACTGGTTGAGCACTGGAATGGATAAAAGGTTTTTTCAAAGAGATGGTAATATCTGCCGCATCTGAAATTAACTTTATTAGTTTATCGAACCTATCGGTGTTTGATATACTGTCTAGATCTGATATGCCAGTTAGCTTCGTTTCTAGCGTATTTTGAAAAAGTGTCCAATCCCCGCGTTTTTCGTTCCATCGAGTATATGGTAAGAATTCAAAAAGTTGGCTTGGTGAGTTCTTTAAGCGATTCCAAAATAAGGAGCTCCAATTTTCTACTAATAAGCTTCAAGTAATCAGATCAGACCTGACCTAATATGAAAAATGAAAATCACTAATTCTGCTTCTTTTAAATTACACAGACCCTATCTAAAATTGCTCACTCGTGCTTACGCCGTTTTTGATATGTACTATATGCAATGAATCGCTCTTACTAAACAGTAACCCACTTCTTAATAGTCCGGGATCCCATGTACCATAAAATATTTTTTTTATTCAGAAGTAGGGCACCGCGGAGGCTGATCCAACTTTTGAACTGCCCACGGTTAGTAGAAGTGGGGAAGGCCTCCTCAGGTAGGAGGCTGAAAGGAGAGATCGTAATGACCAGTTCTGGATGTATGAAGTTCAACACTAAGTTTGCTTTATTTATACTATAATTTCCATAAATATCCTCATTAGTTAAATAATTGTTTCTTATGGTGTACAGCTAACATCTATAGGGATGATATGATAATATATAATATAATAATCCCCCTGCTGGTCTGGAAAATAAGTTCTTCATTACTGTAGTAAACCTTTCAATCACAAAGGTCATCTTCACTATTCTGAAGAAGATCATGTTCTTAATATTTTTCAATTTCATTCAAAGGAAATTTCTAGAGGTATAGCAGGTTTAATGACGAAAAAATTATTGAGGAAAGATGTTCAGTAACTTTTAAGAAGGAGTTGAGCTTGGGTTCTACCTTGAACGTCATCTCAACATTCTTTTAACCGGAAGCGCCTATCTTTAACCGGCAATCGAAAATATTACATTTCAATACAATCTCATGTACTACTGTCACCTTGAAGGTGAGGCTCAAGGTCGAAGCCAAAGTTAACGTGTAAGTCTGTCTGAACGTCTGAGCTTGACTTTTTCCATCGACAATCTTGCTAAACTCCAAGGAATGTTCACTAGCCTCACACCTCTGACCTTCAATTGACTTTTACTACACATTCGGACCTAGAATTTTCGGATCTTTCGATTGAATTGAAAAAATGGGGTTCTTCATTCAAAAACAAAAGTTGAGCTTGTAATAACATTGAAGGTGAGGCTCCAGGTCAAATTCAAGGTCAGGCAGCGCGATAGCATAATGGTAGATACTAATCAGTCGCCGTGAGCTGTGTGAGTGATACCACCCAGCGGATCTCCGCGGCTAGTCCAGAATGTGTACATGTAACTTTCACACGTGATCCCTCGCCAGAGTTCGTGTGACGTCCCGCCCTTTCCCTATATCCCTCTATCGTCCCACGGTACCTACAGATATTTAGGCATGAGGCATTCGAAGTGGTTCAAATATAAAAAAAAAATAGTCAAGTCACTAAAGACCTGACCTTGAACTTTTCCAGAGATACCTCACCATAACCGTTTCGCTAATTTTGTTACACCTGGGATATAAACTCTTCATCTTATAATCAAGCCTGTATATTTAATAAATACACCGGTAGCTTCAAATTTGATCCTCACTCAATGGGGGCAAAGTTGTGTATTCAGGTAACTAACAAAAAAAACACCTCTTGAAGATTTTCAAAGTACTTCCAGAAAAAGGCAGAAGAAAGCGAAGTCGCTACAATTTTTTCCTGACTTCATTCGTAGTGGAATTTTAAAATAAATTGCACATTAACATTGCCAAATTTTCGCTTCTACAAGATGGCGTAATTAGAATTTCAATATTTTTTCTCATAGATGTCATATTGGATTTTGGTGCATATAAAGTTTTTAATTTTGATTTAAAAAATGTATTACAGCAGACGCTCGATAACGTAAACACGGGATAATGAAAACTTGCGCTAATGTAAACACAAACTTGGTTCCAGAGGATCAAACGGAACGCGCGATAACGTAAACAATGTGTACGCTCGATAACGTAAACAACTCTCGGCGCACGGAAACAGCGCGACGGTAAAATGCTGAAGCCTCGATGATTTATGTCGGGCGTCGGGGAGTCCCCGATTTATGATGTAGAGTGTAGGGGATTCACCTCTGCGATAAAATACGACAAACTCGGTCGGTCGTACGATCGTTTAGGATACATTTATACGTACGTATGTATTTCATTTTTGAACTTAAGTGAATACATTGCACGCGCTAATATATTTTACGACTATGGCATCCACATCCTATAAAAGAAAGTGTTTAAAGTTGAGTGAGAAAGTGAAAATCATAGACGAAGTTGCACTAGGTGCGGGAGTGACACAGTTAGAAAAAAAATGGAGTATCGAAAGCAACAACCTGTAAAATTAAGCGTATGAAAACTCAAATTTTACAAAGAACGTGCAATACATTTGGAGGTCCGGGAAAAAGAAATACTTTAAAAAATGCGAAGGCACCTAAAATGGAAAATTCCCTGTATAAGTGGTTTTTAAAACAACGGGAAAATCATGTCCCAGTTAGTGGCGAAGTACTTAAACAGAGAGCGAGACTGTTAAATGAAAAACTGAAAGAAACTGAAAGTTTCGTAGCTAGTGATGGCTGGCTACAACGATTCAAAGCAACATATGGAATTCGACTGCTGTCTATATCTGGTGAAAAATTATCAGCACAACCACAATTAGTGCAACCATTCAAAGAAAAAGTGATGAAAACAATTACCGAGCTAGATTTAAGAATGGAACAAATTTACAACGCAGATGAAAGTGGCCTTTATTGGAAAATGTTACCAGAGAAAACCTATGCTGGATCATTTGAAAAATCTGCCCCGGGAAGAAAGCCGGAGAAACAACGAATAACGTTTCTAGCCTGCACTAATGCTAATGGTTCACACAAAATAAAGCCACTGGTAATTGGGAAAGCAAAAAATCCGCGCTCATTTGATGATGATATCGGAAAAAGATGGCGTCCGGCATACAGGCGTGTGCTCGATGCTCAGATAATTTCATTGTGAATACCAAGAATATTTCTTGCGATTTTTGCAAAAAGTTGTTTCATCATCATTGTGCTGAGGTCGACGACAAATTAGCTAAAGTTAAGCGTGATTGTGCGGGAATCAAATGGATCTGCAGCGATTGTCTTCCAATGATAAATGGCAAGCTGAAAATGGCAGATTTTGGGGAAGCAGTATTTAATCGAAAACCTGAAAAGTCTGAAGTTAGAATGGTGTCTGGTTCACGGGCGTCAAGGGGCAGTGCTAGTATGCCCGAAAGTGATTTAGCTGTATTGGAAAAAGAAACTGAGTGCCTGGTAAGAGAAAAAAATTTGATCGATAAAATCGCAAACGAGAGAGGTTATATTGTGGAAATTCAGAAAAAACTCATAAGTGACCTTGAAGATAAATTTCGAAGTCAGCCAATGGGCAACAGCAGCAAAAACAAAGATCGTGTTTCGTACAGTGCTATCGTGAAAAAAGTGGACCATTCATATTTGTTGATTAAGCCTGCGGATCGTTCTACTTCGTACAAAACTACTTAACCAGCAAACTATTCAAAAATGTTGGAATAATCTCTTTTGTACCAATAATTAAGATGATGAAGAAGACGATGTCCCCTTAAGGGTAATTAGAGAACGTTTGCGATCCAATAATGATAATGTTATTAGTGTGTCATTGGATGTTGTTGATTTATTGAAAACAGTGAATCCCAACATTGTTTGTACTCCTGCTGATATTAATTTATGGAACGAAGATAAGCAGAAGAATGATGCTGATAAGGAGGAGGATATGGACAGTGAGGATGATGAGAACGATCCCATCGAAGTCAGAAGTGTAGTGACTGACGCGCAAGCTATACAAGTTTTTAACCAAGCTTTATATTGGACTGAAAGAAAAGAAGTTTTATACACGGATATTTTAGTTCTTCGTAAATTACGGGCGCAGGCATTTGAAGACAATGCTAAGCGCAAATTTACGCAGACAAAAATTGTTAATTATTTTTCTTCTAATTAAAAAAATACTTATCGCTGTTAGAATATTTGTTAATTTTGTTATAAATAGTATTTATTAAACGTTTCTTTTAATAAATCAAATATTATATAAATCACGTTCGCTAATGTAAACATTTCGATAATGTGAACCACACTTGGATTAAATTAGTTTGCATTATCGAGCGTCTGCTGTATATGTCATACATTGACATAGCCAAACCAAGTCATTCCTGGGTAGAAATTTATCAGATATCATTGGCTTCGTATACCAGACCAGACATCAAATCGCGCATAGTAACACAGTTTGGAAGACTGAGAAGAAGAGAAACAAATCAAATAGAATAGTTAGGCGTTGCCTACAAAATAATAAGCAACATTTTTATGATTTTTTTTGTTATTACCATCAACAGAAATTCCATTTTGTGTTCAGGTTTGACCATACCTTTTTATTTCCTCATTATTTGCAACAAGCATGAAACTGATGGACATCTAAGGAACTAAATCACTGAATTTCGAACTGAAAAGTCCATTTAAATGTACAAAATTCAATTATAACGTCCATATAGAAAAAACAAAGTGGGCGATGGAAGTCGAAAGAAGAAACCTCAAATTAAGAATTTGACCACATGCAACTTATTTTGATAACCCATCTCAAATTAAGTCAAAAGAGAATAAAAATGATTTTGGGATAAATCTAGTATGCGAAACAAATGACTATCGGATAATCTCAAGGCCTACCTAGAAAATTCTGCTTTTGCTGAAATAAATAAGCTTTGGCAAGGCGAATGTATGTACTATACGGGTTATCCAAATTAAGTGTCCACCATTAGTAACTTTGTTATTAGTGAAAATACAAAGTTGTTTGAATTAGCAAACTAGTAGCATTTTTAACGCTGGCAAAAATGAGAAATAAAAAAAAACAATTGAGAGTCGTTATTTTGATTTTTTTCAGTAAAATAACATTTTTTTAAATGGAAACCCCTGTATATTATATTTTTTTCTGTTAAAGCATCAAATTTTAAACAAAAAAGTTCATAATGACTTTTCCGCTAAAGTCAAAAATAAAGTCAAAATATTTTTAATTATTTGCAGTATTATAATATTAAGACGGCTATGAAAACAACATGGCGTTCGCGATTTGACAGCATTAAGATAAGCGACAAATTGTTAAACTGGACATACTCGCAACTAGAAGGCTTTGGAAAACAATGATAAAATCAAATAATGTCAAACATTAGTGTAAATACTTGTTTATAAGCTTTATTGTGTCATTAATTTAAAGAAAAATGTTCTCCCATGAAGAAAAGTGTGATATGTTAGAATGCTATTTAGTGTGCAGAAAATCCTCCTTGAGAGCAAGAGAATACTACAGTGAATTATATCCCGCTCGCATTCAACCCTATGAACGATATTTTCTGAGACTTTATCGAAAATTTAGGGGCAACGAAAATGTTTTTGCTAAAACAAGGGCAAAAAAAGAATTCATAATAAGCGAGGCCACTGAATTGGATATTTTGAAGCTTATCGTGAGAATTCAATAGCAGATATTCTCAAGGACTCTAATTTCAGTTATGGTACTGTTCAAAGGATTTTAAAAAAATACAAATTTATTCCGTATAAGTACCGACCAGTTCAAACGCTTTTGGCAGGGGATCCAGAGAGAAGACTTGTTTTTTGCCGTTGGTATCTTAGCTTCTGTCGCCAAAATGTGAATAACTTTCGTTACCTTTTATGGACAGATGAATCAAATTTTTCAAATTCTGGAATGTTTAATAGAAAAAACCACCATTATTGGTCAAGAGAAAATGTTTTGTTAGTACATCCAAGAGGCCCACAAGTCCGTTTCAGTTTCAACGTTTGGTGCGGTATAATTGGTCTCAAATTGTTGGCCCGTTCTTTTATGAGGGAACCCTAACTGGTGAAAGATATGTGGAATTTATGTCAGAAATTCTGACTAATTTCTTAGACGAATTGGATCTTATAAGTAGACATCATCTGCATTTTCAGCAAGATGGCGCACCTGCCCACAACTCCAGAGGTACTTATCATTTTCTAAGTACTACTTTTAATGATCAGTGGATAGGAACAAATGGCCCAATACAGTGGCCTCCCAGATCCCCAGATCTAAACCCACTTGATTACTTCTTGTGGGGTTACTTAAAGAACCAAATTTACAAGCGAAGGTACGATAACCTTGACGCGTTAAAGACTGCAGTTAGGGAAAAGATAACCCAGATAGATGGTAGGACCATACTTAAGACAGTTCGAGCAGTTGAAAAACGTGCCCAAAAATGTATTGAAGAGCAAGGAGGTGTTTTCGAGCATCTTCTTTAAAAAAAATTGTTATTGTATTTTGTAAGATTATAAGTTGATGTTGAAAATAAAGTTTGTCGATACAATTTAATTGTTTCAGATTGGAGGCCATAACTTCAACAATATGTAACCTAGGAGAAAAGTTATTGTAAGCTTTTTTGTTTAAAATTTGATGCTTTAACAGAAAAAAATATAATATACAGGGGTTTCCATTTAAAAAATCAAAATAACGACTCTCAATTGTTTTCTTTTATTTCTCATTTTTACCAGCGTTAAAAATGCTACTAGTTTGCTAATTCAAACAACTTTGTATTTTCACTAATAACAAAGTTACTAATGGTGGACACTTAATTTGGATAACCCTGTACATCTATTGAATCAGAATTAAAAACTATTCATCTTTGTAAAAACAAAACATGGCGTCCATATTAAAAAAATAAGTTAATACTGAAAAACAAGAGACAAAACGTCATATCAAAATTCTAATGATGCCATCTTGTAGAGTAGTACAAGTACGGATTTGGGAAGATTCTGTTTTTTCGCCTCTCTCCGGAAGTACTTTGGATTTCGAAACTTTTGTTAATTATCTAAATATGCAGCTTTGCCATAATTCAAGCGACTTCCTATCTCTTACAGTTTCCGACATCCCAATGGTGATGGTTGAATTGGAAACTCCCGGTATGCAACGAGTCCTGGATCGCTCGTTGGACTTGAAAATCACTTTATTGATGCAGTATTGAATGCGATCCTGGACTATCATCTTTTTGAAATGTATGCAACGAGTCCCTTGCCTGTACTTCCGAGCAGCTCATTTATTAAGCTCGTTAGCATTTAAATGCACGACGGCGATGTAACCGGCCGCTACTTAAGAATGGAATGGACTGACCTGCGAAATTCTCAAGTCGTGCTTGCTAATCGATACTTCGTCGAGTAAACTCTACTGAAAGTGCCCGTCTCACTTTCGTTTTGCGGACAGAGGGAAAATCCGATGCATGTAGAAATGTCAACAAGCTTCACGGTTAAAATGGAAAGTACAATGCAAGGTCATGAAATGACCAAGATGACTCCCATATACTTTAAATCCGTAGTTGTATGGATACATCAGAATCTACACATGAGAAAAAAATCGCTAACAATACATACTAGTCTAATCATATTAGTCGAAAATACCCCTGGTTTGCGAAGTCCGGTTTTATTGATGAAAGGACACATAAAATGGGTACACCAATTCTTGTGGGAAAACTTTTTATTCGACAACAATGAATGAGAAAACGTGTTTTTTGGGATTCAATCGAAAGTGTTGGCAAAACTCTTTAAATAAGATTTTTAGGTATTTATGAGACCCACAGAATGAGATCACACGTAAAAAGATCGGACTAGTAGTAAAAAAGTTATGGCCGAAAACCGAGGCAAGTTGCAGGTTTTAGCACGATAGCTTCTCGCAGATACTTGAAATTATTCAAATTGGTAGGCTCCATACTTCTAAATAACGACAATAAAATTGGAGCCGATTGGTCAAGTAGTTTTTCAGAGTTGCGAATTGTTTCTTCCCTCCGTTTTTTTGCATAAAGATAACAATTATTTTTCGGAATGGTTTATGATACATGTCGGCAAGGTTAACTCGTGTATTTCGCTATAAAATGCAATTTCTATAGGCCGCCCAACTAACAATTATCTTTCCTATTAGAGTTGCAAGAATGATTATACACAGCATTGTATACTGTAAGAACATTTGCAAAACCCTCTTAGAACAGCTATACAAGCGGAATGGGCACACCTAATAGGACACTTCAGACATTTAAGAGGTTGTATAAGGGCAGCAGGTAACAGTTATACAACAAAAGTGTAAGCCTCTTGCAGCCGCTATAGGACATTTGCGTCAGTGCAAGATTCAGTTTTTGTCAACTATACAACTATTCTGTAACGTGATTATACTTTATTGCAACCAAACTATTTCTTATGTATTGTATAGACGAAGTGAATAATATATAACTAACACAATACAGTCATCTTGTTTACTTAAATATCGGCCATTGTGATTTTCATACCCAGGTATATCATAGACTTCTATACCGTGATATAGGGCTATTGAATTACTTGCGCAGCAAATTTTATTGTGATTATAGTGCAAAGTAGTTACGCAATTTCTACGGGCTTCGTATTTGATTCATATTTTAATAATGATCAAAAGTATGTCTAGTTTTTTAAGATGGAAAACTGAACTTATCTGCGTTAAATCTTCCACAAAGCCTATATTTAGACACAATTACACTAATGTTTATCACTTTATATCTGTAATTTCGAACTGAAACATAATTATTTAATATCAAATAGAGGAATAAATGGTTGCCCAATATGGCGGGTGGTTGTGTATAATCATGGCATCGTCCATGTTGTCTTTAGTTTATTAGGATATTTTGGTGTTGCCTGCACGTGTTATACAACAATTTGACAAATGTCAGAAATGAAATGCCGACAGAGTCGAATGATTTACCTAGAATTTGTACCAGATCTAACATATATCTTCTGTTTGAACAGTTGATACAACCTTTTTAACCAATATGCATGCGTTGTTTGTCTTAAAACACTGGATATGGCATTTTAACAAAAATATGATAGCAGAAAGTTAGGTTATGGTGTTTACCAACATATTTAGCATATGTACAGCCATTAACAGTTACTAAACAACAATTGTTTAAGTGCTTCCGTTGGGAGCAATTTGTTGGCTAAAGTAGTAAATTTGCGCCGCAAAACAACAAGGCTCGGGTTTGTTTTATAAACGTTACCATGGATGCCACAACACAATCATTTTGACTAACCTGCAAATATGCCGTATAAAATAGTTGTATAAACGTTTATGCAACAGCTAAAAATCTGACCTATAAGGTGTTGTGTAACTATGCTATAAGAATATTTTAAACACCTCATTTGAGAGCAAATATGTCGCAGAAAGCAAATTTGCATTGCAGCATTTTGGTGTTCACGAAACAACAATAGAGAGCTTTTATGGCTGAACGGTTCTTTTACCAAAAGCTTATAGCACTACTTTGCTAGTTGGGCGGAAGACAGGTGTTTTGGGATAAGCAATTAGAAATTTTCAAAAACTACTTGACCAATCGACTCCAATTTTGTTGTGGTTATTACGAATTTGAATAATTTCAAGTAGCTGCTTGAAATTATCGTCGCATTAGCAATAAGAGCCATAACCTGCATTTTGCCTCGGGTTTCGGCCATAACTTTTTTACTATTGGTCGGATCTTTTTCCGTGTGGTCTTATTCTGTAGGTCTCATAAATACCTAAAAATCTTAATGAAAGAGTTTTTTTGTTCCTGACAAAACTTTCGGTTGAATCCCAAAACATACGTTTTCTCATTCTTTGTTGTCGAATAGAATGTTTTCCTTCAAAAATTGGTGTACCCATTTAATGCGACCATGTTTTAAATAACCCCCTTGAACAACTTGCATCAATAAAACCACTTTACAATTATTTCGGGGAAATTTGCTAATATGATTGGACCGAACGTGCAATAGCACGAATTGTTCTGGAACATGTATTATGTTGTCTGAATTCACAGCTGGATAGTTTATGGTGAGTGATACAAAAAGATTTTTTTAGACAAATGGAACGCGAAAAAAATGACTGACAAGCTTTGGATACTATTAAGAGCTTACTAAACCCCGAAATATGAAGCGCTTTTGTTTAATGCCCCTTTTGAACGGGTGATCTTAGAATTTCGAGATGGTGAAAATGATCCGTGATTAGCATAAATGTAAGGTTTGAAAATTTCAAGATGACGACTAGGTGCTCCTAATAAATATACTATTACTATTATTTCGTTTTGCGGACAAAAGGAAAATTCGATGCAAGTAGAAACGTCAACCAGCTTCACGGTTAATGAAAGTACAATGGAAGGTCATGAAATGACTTACATGCCCTTCATGTACTTTGAATCTATATATATATATATATATATATATATATATAACGTGAGCGGTAGTCATTGCCAAAGCCAACGACCAGTTGGGTACAAAATACAATTAATTGTTAATTGGGAAATTGGCAAAACTCTTAGGCTTAAGTTGACTCTTTTGACGATAAAATCAAGCTTTCGGCAGTCTCTATGGAGCCTTCATCAGGATTCTGAAAACACAATTATGATGCTAGCAAAGAAAACAGGACAGATTTAAATTGTCAGACAACTTACTCGTCGGCGAGGTTGCAGCCACAAGGTGTGTCAGAACGAACGTAGAGAAGATCGAAATTATAATCAGTATAAAAACAAAAGGACGGGGACATTGGGTTTGTTGTAAAACAACAGATACCTTCGTTAAATGTTAATAATATCAATCCACCCGAGCAAGTTGAAAATATTACACGTGAGACGACATTTTGTTGAAACAATAATATATATATATATATATATATATGAGAATCTACACCCAAGAAAAAAATCGCTAACAATACATGTAGTATGCTCATCTATGATCATAGAGGTGGAAACCTTGCCGTGGAATGTACGTAATGCGGTGTTGCCAAGCGAACCAATGATGCAATGTTGCAAAATTTGTGACATTTCATTTCAAGCTGAAATGGAGCGCTGTTAAGACCGATGCGGAATCGATCCTTATCAGATTCGACACAATTCACAATTCAACAATGTTTACGCTCAAAATAAAACCGTTATTTGGGCATAGAGAATTAGCTAACGCATATTTTCAACATTCATCTTAATTCAAGGAACATACTGGCAACACAGCAGATTACCACGTCACCGTTGCTAAGCAACGCGGTGATGAGCTTCGCTATCCAGCCGACTTCTATCTCTTTCTGGCATATGTGTCTGTACTCACTTCTTTCTCGTACACATTGAACTCAAACCGTAGGACCAATTTGGTAATCACTTTATATGCATAGAAAACTATTCCTCTTTTGCTCTGAAAATAATTGGTATTCCGACCTCTTGACAGTTCACGATGCGATGCAACAGCTCTGTCTTTGGTACACAGTATTTTTTGCTCTGGTTCCGCACCTGCTTGGTCCCCGAACCGATTTGTATGATAAAGCGAGTTTATTCCCAAATAAATCCTCAAAACAAAAAAATACATAATTAAATTACCCCATAGGTCCCTAACTCTTCAAAACCACTGCAGTATTATTACTGCGATGCATATCAATGAGCAGCGGGAAAGAATGCGATCGGAGAAAAAAGATAAAGGCTACTTAACGATTTCCTCGTATACTCTACATATATTCTAACCTATGGGGTGCACCGGCACTGCTGATTAACCCCAATTGTGACCTACTAATTTTTTTCCGGGCATTGGCGTGCTCATAAGTAGCTCCTTGTCCAAGGGAGAGTTCACGAATTAATAAAAGTAGCGTTACTATCGGTCTCGCTGTCACTACGTAGTATGACACTCCATCTCAAAAAAAAAAAAATGAGATTTGTAGTAATGGGAACTAAAAGATCAGCACAGGGTGTGGATTTTTCCGATTCTTTTAAAGCCTATAATTTGAAAAGTATACGACTTAGATTTTTTATATTCTTCTGATAACTACTATGACTTAACCTATCCCCCGTTTCCGGATTGACGTCGACTTCTGGGACACCTCAGATGTCACCCCTCAGAATAATATATGAATCAATACCGAAGGAAATAAGTTTAAGTAATCTTTGTCAATATATAAATTCAGTATATGCTTTCAAAAACTCCAGGGTATAATTTCACTGTATGTAACATAACAGAAATCGTACGTTGCTTTCAAGACATGGTATACAGGGTGACATCGAAGTTGAGTCATTTATTTTAACAGTGAGTAGATCTGATCAAAAGAAATGTTTTTTTTCCTTTAACATTTTTGTGGTAAAATTTAAGTAACAAAGTTATAGCCCTTTAGAAGTTTGAGTACCGCCCTGTCTCAATAATAATATCATGTGCTCGTGTTTGGCCACAACGGATATAATCCGCCTTATCGGTTCATCGCATCGGAAACAAAAAAGCGAAAGAATTTGAAACGCTCATCACGATGTTTTTACTACAATTTTATTCAGTTGTATTCAGTCAATGTGTCAGTCGGTAACGCGTGAGTGAATAGTGGTGTTTGTTGCGTGGCTCAAACGAAATAAAAAATGGCACATATTTACGAAAATGCTGAACTTGTGGACATGATTCTTATTTACGGGGGGGAGTCTTTACAAAATGCTGCCGCGGCATCACGGATTTATGCGGATCGGTTTCCCAATCGAGTGCAACCAACCTCTCGTGCCTTTATTAATGTAGTACAAAGGGCTCGTGAATCAGGTGACTTAAGACCTCACAGGGGAGAGCATGCCGGTGCTCCAAGACCGCACGATCAAATACAGGTCCGCACCGAAAAACTTGTCGATAGGATACTTTATAAAACAAGGTAACATTTTTTTTTATTTTTACACACATATTTTGGTTTATCTTCCTTCTACAATCATTATCTGAAAATTAATGACTCAACTTCAAAGTCACTCTGTATTATTCCAATAAGTGCTTACTCCTTTTCATGAGACTACTTGTCGGTTTACTCTCTCGAGAGTGTGGACTGCGTACCACTTTTTGGGATGGAAGCACGGGTATCTTAAAATAAAAAATCCCTTATTACACAATCCTCTTCATTCCCCCTTTCGGCCATAGCATTCTTAATGTAGGTTTCCTCAACTAAGCGCCGGTGATCCTCTTTTTCTTCTGCATCCCGGATACCATTCTGTGATTCTTTTTGGCCATCGTTACTCTGGTATCCCTTTAACCATGGCATATATCGCTGTCGTTTGACTCAAAATGTTCTCGGTCTGTCTCTCCTAGTTTTCTCAGGGGTATTCCCATAAAATCTAATTAGACTGCTCTCGTGCAGTTTTGGTTAAAGTCCAATTATTCGCTCGATTAAGCGCAATATTTTCATATACTGTGCCATTATTGGCCAAGCACTTTTATATCTTGCGGCGCTCAGCATTATGAGAGGTACTCCGAGTGGGAAGGACAGGGGGTTTCACTTTCCACTGTTGCGCTAGTAATACAATAAATGGAGAGAGATATTACTGAATATTGTGCTACTTTTGTGATTGTGTGCGCAGTTTTACTATTGGCCATTGAAAACACACAGCTAAAAATAGACGAACCTATCGAATCTATTCCTTTCATTCAAATCAAATAAAGGGAGTTCCAAAAATGACAGTGAAATTGAAAATATATTTGATAAAAGAAAAGCAGAGGACAGTTCAAGGGAAAATTATCCTACCGAATACGCCACTGCTGCTTATAGAGGGCGAAATTTCCTCCACCACCCCCACACAGCAATGTCGGACACGCAACAACTTATCTGCTGAGCACTTGCTGAGATTCATTCATAGGTGGATAATATATTAAACAATCGTGACTGAAATTATTCACAATGCTAGTGATAAAAAATGGCGTTAAGTTAGTGGACTCTGCACGTTCTACGTAACGTTGAAATAAATGTTTCGCCCATTAAGTAATTTTCCACAAGTGAACAGGGATCTGTCAATTGTCAAAAAAACGAAATTTGAGTAGTTTCCTTTTCGTTATTTGTCGGTAGGCGAGACAATCACGGTGTCTTCTATGAGAACCACAGTATGAGTTTTGACATGTTATTTGCTGTTTAGCATCAAAATACGTAAGATTTGACCAGTTTTTGAAACATCATATCAGCACGGGATATTAGTGGTTTAAAGCAAACAGCGATTCATACCAAGTACCAAGGATCCGCGTGTCTCGCTCATAGGTGAAAGAGGCGGTGTCGCCAAACCAGCATAAAATATTTAGAAAACGCTACATTCATGCTGAGCTGAATATAGAGTTCCTTTATTTTTAGGGTATGTGGAGGTTAAATAAGAAAATTATATGAGACAAGTAAACATGTAACGTGTTTAATTAGTAATGAAGTACAATTTCGAATAACATAATAAATATGGTCAATATGATTCGTTTGTTTAAGTTATATACAGGGTGCGGCAGAGAGGACGGACGTTTTTGGGATGGGTAGTACTCTCCGCCTCCGTCTACGAGAGAGGTGGGGAGGGTGCCGTTTGACTCGTGAGATCCTAGCATTATTTCACCAGTTGTCGTTATGAAACCTTGGACGGTGGAGCACCGCGTTCTCGCCTATGATTGTTTCGTCCGAAATAATGAGTCGTACAGCGTGAGTTTCGTCGCCACTTCAACATTCATCGGAATAGAGCTGTTCCCTCTCGAAACACCATCCTTCGGTGGGTTGAATCGCTTCGCAGGCATGGTGAGCTGATCAACAGAAGACCAAGAGGAGCGCCGCGAACAGTTCGAACTCCTAAAAATGTTGAACGCGTTCGACAGGTCTTGCTTCGCAGTCCGACTCGATCTGCCCGGAATCATGCTGCTGCACTTCGCCTTAGTGATCGTTCGGTAAGGCGAGTTTTGCATATGGATCTCCGCTTTCACCCCTACAAATTGGCCATTGTGTTACAGCCCGGAGATTATGCACAACGAATGAACATCGCACGTGAGATGGAAGCACTGATCGATCAAAATGAGAACGTAATTTTGTTTATGAGTGACGAAGCCCACTTTCACCTAAACAGCATAGTTAACCAGCAGAATTGTCGTTATTGGGCTAATGAAAATCCGCAACAGTTACACGAAAGACCGCTGCACAGCCCAAAAGTATCGCAAACTTGCATCATTGGCCCTTACTTCTTCGAAGACGGTAATGGTCGTGAACTCAGAGCGCTACGTCGACATGATCACCAACTTCTTCCTCCCTGAATTACGACGGCGACGTGTTCCAATCCGACGTGTGTGGTTCCAGCAGGATGGGGCGACCGCCCACACAGCCCGAGCATCCATGGACGTTATTCACCCTCTCTTCCCTGGTCGCCTTATTTCCAGGTTTGGCGATGTTCATTGGCCTCCTCGGTCCCCAGATTTATCCATACGCGATTTTTTCTTATGGGGACACCTCAATGCTAGAGTATACGCGAACAGGCCCCAAACTCTGGACGAATTTAAGGGTGAAATTCGCGTGGAAGTCGCCCAAGTTGAGAGAGCGATGTTGGAGTCTACGCGAACTTCCAAGAACGCCTCCAGCACTGCATCAACGATTTCGGCCACCACATGCCTGATGTGATTTTCCACACTTGACTGTCTCAAATGCGATTTCCTTGTGAACCTGATTCCATCAATAAATTTGTTTTCGAGTAAAAATTAACTATTTTATGATTTTTTTTAAAACCGTCCATCCTCTCTGCCGCACCCTGTACCACTAACCCTATGTCTCTCTATAACAACATAAGACAAGAACAGCTTTTCATCCGTTGTCCATTACTATTTTCAATAAAATATGCCACTACCCTCGTTCTTCCTAAATCAACATAAGTCAAGAACAGTTTTTTAGTTTTCGTCCATTAGTATTGTCAATAAAATCAAAGACCATATCAAGATTATTGAAATCTGGTTTACTTGTGAATGACAAAGTTTAAATGGTCTCATGATAAATTTGAATTAAGGCATCTGAGATGACTGATATACTTTATACAGCTTGACGAAACATTAGTAAAGCTTTTTCTTTAATCATATGCTGCAGGACGGCTACCGCAAAAGTTTTAGAAGTCGTAAAAAATTGTCTTTCGCTTCAATATTTTTGATCGACTTTTTAATGAACTTGGAAGGATAATAAATGACCACATGTGAAAATAGCGTGATAGCAATCAATCATCCGACATTGACCTCATGATTCGCGAAACCTTGAGGTAGGCACCATCCACCCCTTATATATGGCAACGGACTAATGTGAAGGGTGTGGTAACCACGTGGTAACGGCTGAAGGTTGCTGACGCAAAAAACGCATTAAGAAGCAATCAACTGGAAATATGATGTGTAGACCAACCGTTATATAATACGTCGTTTAATGAAACAATAAGTACCGATGAAAAATCAAATGGATCACCATTGGTTATCTAAATATCCACAACTTGCCAAAGTGAAATGAAAAAATGGCGCTAAGTAGGTTGACTCTGTACTTCCGTGCAATTCTGGATCAATAGACTTTGAATATGCATCATGTATAGTGTCAACTTTCGTACGATCTGGTATCTTGACTATTATAATATAATATATATAATACTTTATTAGTCTCTAGCTTTCAATGGACTATGCCATCATCATCAGCAGCTGCAATAACATTAAGAAGAAATAGCAACTATTGTGCAAAATGATTTTAAATTACTTACAATAGTATGTAAGATTGTTGCTAAATGTTATAAAAGGTTAAGTTGAGGGAAACACTTAGTAACCTGGTGAAAGCTGGATACATGATACATCCGTTAAAATTAGTATAAAATATACACAGCTGTATGTCAGGAACACATCAAAGCGGATTAAAATATTTGGAACGAAAGTTGAAATCATTACATGATACATCGTGAAACACCTGATGCTGCACAAAATGGTGTAGCACAAGATCATAAATAGAATGAAACATTTGACGGATGACAGAAGGCTGGTAGTGTCAGTGTCGATGGATGGAACGAAGATTTGTGAAAATGTGACTATATGATCAGAGGCAGTTGAACAAAATATTGAAAAAAATATTGTTAATGAGATGGACAACTGAATTAAAAAATTATAATTTTATTTTGAGGAAAAAACAATTATTCAAATTTGAATGGAATGGAATTTTGGAGAAAAAGGGTGGAATAGAACAAAAAACCGGATTCCATTTATGGTTGTGGAAAATCAAAATTTGGAGAGATGTGTAAGTGCTCCAACTTTTTTCAGTTTAGCAAATATGAGTAAAATGACGCTCAGTTGCTTTACATCTGTCTTCTTATTCATACAGTTGTTATTCATGAAAACCTGGGACATTTCCTGGAATAAACGTTTAGGTGTTTCTCTTTATCAAGAACTCTGATACTTGTGTAGTTCATAGAGTGCCCTGTTGTATTGACATGAGATGCCAGAGAGCACATCTCTCGGGATGAAGCCTAGAATCACTTTTGTGTGATGTAATCCTTCCTTTTGGAGATCTGGAACTCTGACCTATGTATATTTGGATGCAATTATTACACTTGATGGAGTAATCTGTGTTGGTTAAGCCAAGCAACAGGACCCTCTCTTTGATCTTTGAAAAAATACAGTTTGCAAGCAATTCGAGAGTTCAACGAGCTACATAGTCTGATCAGCTTAGGGGTCAGTTCTTTGATATAGAGTAGAATAGCAAAACCAGATCTGGGATTTGATGTGTTCCTGACATACAGCTGTGTGTATTTTATACTAATTTCAACGAATGTACCATGTATCCAGCTTTCACCAGGTTACTAAATGTTTCCCTCAACTTAACCTTTAATAACATTTAGCAACAATCTCACATACTATTGTAAGTAATTTAAAATCATCTGGCACAATAGTTGCTATTTCTTCTCAATGTTATTGAAGCTCCTGACGATGATGGCATAGTCCATTGAAAGCCAGAGACTAATAAATTATAAAGAGTTCCTCATTGCTTGAATTTTGTCGAAGTACCCAACTAAAGGCGGAAGCTTTATTTTTCACCTAACTGGTCTAGACGACAATGACCACGTCTCAAGTTTTATATATATATATATATATATATATATATATATGAGTATATATATGAGTATAGGTGAAAAATTAAAGCTTCCGCCTTTTGCTGGGTACTTCGACAAAATTTAAGCAAAGAGGACTCTTTATACTTTTTTTAATTCTCTCTAGCTTTCAATGGACTTTGCCATCATCATCAGGAGAGTAGTATGTGAGGATGTTGCTAATTGTTGTTTTCGTATAGGATGAGGGAAACGTCCAGTAACATGGTGAGAGCTGGATACATGGTACAATGGTTAAAATTATATAAAATATGACAAGACAAGTTAAAGACAGATTAAAAATTATTTAGAAAACATTAGAGCATTACGTCGTGAAGCCACTTGATGATTGCACAAAATGGTGGTCATGGGATAATGAGTGAGATGAACCTTTGACAGAAGGCCGAAGGTTGTCACAAGTTATATGAGTATATATATATATATGAATATAGGTGAAAAATTAAAGCTTCCGCCTTTTGTTACAATGATAACAGTAGCAACAATAGTGTAAAATGAATTTAAATTGACTCAACTTACAGTAGTATGTGAGGATGTTGCTAATTGTTGTTTACGTATAGGATGAGGGAAACGTCCAGTAACATGGTGAGAGCTGGATAGATGGTACAATGGTCAAAATTATATAAAATATGACAAGAACACGTTAAAAACAGATTAAAAATTATTTAAAACATTAAAGCATTACATCGTGAAGCCACTTGATGATTGCACAAAATGGTGGTCATGGAATAATGAGTGAGATGAACCCTTTGACAGAAGGCCGAAGGTTGTCAGTGTCAGTGTAGCAAGATGGAACGAATTGTGGGCGTGTGCCAACGTTGCCAAATCACTTCAGATGATGTGATTTTCAGAATGTTATGTAAGAAATTGTTAATCCGACCAGAGGCAGTTGAATAAACTATATTTTAATTAATGGGAATTTAAATTAACAATTATTATTAAATCGTGAGAAGAGAATTATTAGAATTAGAGTGGAATGAAATTTACTGGTGGAATCGACCAAAATACAGACTCTATTTATGGTTGTGAAGAGTCAAAATTTGGGGAGATATGTAAGTTCTCCAATTTTTCGCAGTTTAGCAAATATGAGTAAATGACACTCAGTTGTTTAACATCTGTCTTTTTGTTGATACAGTTGTTATTCATGAAAATGTGGGACATTTCCAGGAATAAACGTTTGGAAAGGTGTTTTTCTTTATCAAGAACTTTGATACTTGTGTAATTCATAGAATGTCCTGTTGTGTTAACATGAGATGCTAGAGCGCATCTTTCAGGATGAAGCCTAGAATCACTTTTGTGTGATGTAATCCTTCCTTTAAGAGATCTGGAGGTCTGACCTATGTATATTTGGTTGCAGTTGTTGCAATTGATGGAGTAGCCTGTGTTGGTTAAGCCAAGCAGCGGGACTTTGTCTTTCATTTTTGAAAAAATGCAGTTTATAGTGACGATGGATTTGCAAGCAATTCGAAAGTTCAAGGGACTGCACAATCTGATCAGCTTAGGGGTCAGTTCCTTGATATAGGGCAGGACAGCAAAACCAGGTCTGGAGTCCGGGTTGGTGCTTGTACTGTTTGGATTGATGCTATTGTTGGGAATTACATCAGTTCCGTTATTAGGGGTTGTGCGACTATTACCTGCATCATCTGAATTCGGCAAAATATTGGAAGGTGAACTAAATAAGATCTTGTTAATCAGACATTTAAATTCATTTTACACTATTGTTGCTACTGTTATCATTGTAATTGCAGCTCCTGATGATGATGACAAAGTCCATTGAAAGCTAGAGAGAATTAAAAAAAGTATAAAGAGTCCTCTTTGCTTACATTTTGTCGAAGTACCCAACAAAAGGCGGAAGCTTTAATTTTTCACCTAACTGGTCTAGACGACAATGACCACGTCTCAAGATATATGAATATATATATATATATATATATATATATATATCGGTACCAAACGCTGAAATCCGTCATTCCGCGAAATGCCTAGTCAGTCCTCGTATTGCCGGCAAACATCGTAACAGTTTGATTATTACGTTTGACTCAGCACTTCAGTCATTCCCTATAATGACTGAACAATTTCAGTCAAACACCGTAACAACTACATTAACTTCGTTACTGCATTCGCCTATTTTAGTAAAACGCTGTAATCAATACAGAGTTGCTCCAATGAAGTATATAATATAACAGGGTACTGCTTATCAATAATATTAAAATAAAAATAATCAAGCATGAATTAATCTGAAAGGAAAGGATAGATTAAAACGTTGTCTTTGTTATTACATTATTGTTTTTTTGATCAAGTATTTATATTACGAAATCCGGCAACTGGATGCTGCTGTTGAGCAAGCCTATGTACGTTATAATTTAGGATAGGTTCACAAAATTATAAAAATTGACTTACCTCGTTTGACTCATTTGTAATCCATCGTTTTTTGTTATTCATACTGTCATAGTATTCACTTAGTTTCTTGTAAAACAATTCTGAATGCTTTGACATTTTTACAAACACAGAAAAGACGATTTGTATACTCAAGCAAATGACCACAAAACTGGTACAATGACTGACTGAATCAGGCAAACCAAGCGATTTTCTAAAGTCTTCAGAAGCTAAATGCCAATTCATCTTTTAAATTTTCATATTTTTGTAAAATGTCATTGTTGGAAAGAAGAATAAATGACCCCCATGATGTATTATGAAGTGCTAAATTATCAACTTCGAAGCTGCTGTTTCTCCAAATTGTTCGTATGAGAATTTTTAATCGATTTAAACATAAGGATGCTTTAAAAGATTGGAAAAAATGATAATATTATGAATGCATCAAATTCGCCTAGGTATACAAATTTTTGGAACACCTTCTCCACTAGACCATCTATTTCCGCTTACTACTGCAGCAAAAAACAGTAACCGTTTCTACAACTGCATAATTAATACCTTAGAACATGTAATTCGTATTCGACCCCAATCCAAAATGTTACACTATACAAGAAATATATTAATCACACACATTCTCTTCAAAACGTTCGCCATCACATAAAACTCTATTATCATATGAGATCTACAAGCGTGTACAATTAAAATCAAACTTCCCTGTCGTCAGATTACCATAAATTCATATGCGACAACCTACATTTAAAAAACACATTTCTCATTCATACAAACGGACTTGCGGCTAGTGACCTAAATCGAAAAGCGAAAAACGCCAATCTAGCTGATGCCTTATCGCTGACTCAATCTTAAATTACTTGAATATTCAACCTGAATATGTTGCGGCGACAAGATTATTAATTATTTTTGTTGTGAAAAAATGGTGGGAGTAGACATCGAAAAGGCTGTTCTTATTCGGTATATTGAGGTAGAAATTTCTTGCGGTCACAAGGGGATCAATTCTTGAGCGCAGTAGAATAGAATGTTTCCGAGGGAGTGATTAGTTTCGATAGCTGTTCACATTATTTATTAAACACAATTTCAAATGCATCCACTTTCGGCAAAGTGAAATGTTTTAAAGGTAAATCTACGGGACAATTTATGAGGTGTAAAATAATAATAATAATAATATTATTAATAATAATAATAATAATAATAACTTTATTTCCGGATTACTACACAATTAGCAGTATTCGAATTATCAATTTCATATATCATTCATATACGTGCCACTGAGTATTTACAGGGAGATGTGGTTTCAGCATGATGGCTGCCCAGCGCACTATGCACTCTCAGTGAGAGAGTATCTCGATCAAAACTTTCCAGGCAGATGGATAAGGCGGTCTGGTACAATACCGTGGCCAGCCCGATCACCTGATTTGAATCCTTTAGATTTTTTTACTGGGGAACTGTAAAAGAAAAAGTGTATTTTAAGCCGATTCAAAATGTAGCTGAGCTACGGCAAAGACTATTGGAAGCAGCTGAGTTTGTTAATAACCGTGGATTCGCTCGTTTAATAACTCGATCTTTTTTAAGATGTCGAGCGTGTATTGCGGCTGAAGGAAAACAGTTTGAGCATTTGCTGTAAAGGTAAATCATCATCAGCAGCATTTTGACGCCCACTGTTGTGCAAACAGTTATCCTTAAGGGTCCTGGTGCGTTTTCATAATCGCTTTTAATTAGTAAATTTTGAAAAATTTTCATCAGTTTTTTTTTCAAATAAAAATTGTGCATAAGTTAACGAATAATCTTCTAAGTGTTATACCATTTTGGAATCGTTATTAAATGCGCCAACTTTTAAGGTTACTTGCCAAACTCTCGTAGTACATGTTTTCCCAGTACAGCCAGTTAAAGTTGAGCAAAGTTTTACTTTGGAATATTTGGTTGGGAAATAAGTGGCAATTTTTCCTGAACGAGAAAAGTTGGCAATAAGGTTGAGACACCAGTTTGAAGATGCATTATTCATCATTACATTGTAAAAATAAAATCCAATAAAAGTTAATATTTGTAGTAACAGGAGTTGACAGACTGCCGTAGGGTGTGAAATTTCTATACCTTTTTCAAAGACCTATAATTTTCAAAACACATACATAAAATTTTTTTAAATATTTTTCTGATTGCTGTTAGGACTTTGCCTATCACCCGGTTTCGGCTTGACGTCGACTTCTGGGACACCCTGTATAAAACAAACATAACAAATACAATGACATATAACATCACAATATGAGTCAAACTTTGAAGAAGACAAAGAGTACATCATTCAAACACACAGTTGAAATATTCCTCAATGCTATAGAAAGCGTTATTCAACATATTTGTCCTTATCTTTGCCTTAAAAAAGACACATTTGGTATGGCTTTAATACAATTTAATAACTTGTTGTACTTTATGGCCATAAAATTGGGACCTTTAGAGACAGGCTGTGTGGGGGTATAAGTACATCTTCTGTCTGTAGTAATTCTTAACATTGAATATTTGAATATATCTCCTATTTATGCAGAAAGAACTTAAATATAAAATATATAAATATGTCTAACAGATGCGTAGAGTCATCGGTGTTACAAGTAATTGATATACTAACAACAACTAAATTTTTTTCTGAAAATGATCAGGAACCCCTGAAATGCCAAAAAACGAAGTTTGGGCGATTTTTATTTTTTCGTTTTTGGCTTTTTCACTAATAATTGCTAATGCTACACAGCTCAACTATCATAGGTAGTGTATATGACATCATTGGCTAAGTACTGTCTATCGACGAGTCTATCTTAACTAACATACTGTATGAATTTCCTCTGTAATTTTGTTTGTTATTTTGTTGAAGGAATTTGAAATACTACTACAACACGAGGGTGAGGGTATTTCGCGTGTTCTGGCAATCAACCTGCCATGTGCATGGTTAATCACATAATTTCACTTTTAATCAATCTGGAAAGTAAATCTGTTAGCACACTGACCGACGCATGGCCGATCGATTTATTTTTAGTAGTGTAGTGAAATTAGGTGAATGATTTTCACAAATTCAATAGAAGAGCGCCATATAACCTGCATTTTAAAAAATATCAGAAGTGGGTTGATAAAAGTCCGAGCGATTTATTACGTAGATGCAGCAGTCAAAAAAATATCACTTCTAAAACGTGTGATTGTCCTGGCCTCCTCAATGAAATCGCAAATGTTGACCCACCTTTAAATAATGTCTGTCTAATAGCCCCCTAATAAAATACAAACAAAAAAATGTTTTGCTTAAAAAATACGCAAACAAGAAGAACCTGAATAGCAGACGCGTGCTTAAGTCGTGGAAAATTGTTACAAACATTATTTTTCATACTGAGACTAGCAGCAGTGAAAAAGTATGGGCGCTCCCAATAATTTTTTCCGGGGGACAATCATCGGCAAGAGGCAACACTTTTTGAAAGTATACCCGCAACAACCATTTATAGAGCATGGCACATTCTGAACTTCAAAAATACACAATTATTTCACATGACCAACGAGAGACAGACACAAAGATTCTATTTACAAATATTAACAAATATCGTAGTGCAGATAAAAAATCAATAAATACACAAAACCTCACACAACTAGTGGAGAAAAATTTAAGATGTTTGTTCTAAGTGTAGATAAATAAAAAGTATGACATTTTATAGAATTTAAACGTGGGACAAAAAAAAATGAATTTATGCGATATATTGCAACAATCAATGCGATTGTGCATATTTTAACTTCGAACAATCAAGTGAGTTATATAAAAGCTGAATTGTATCAAAGTCGACCACAGCGAATAATAATTCCCATTATTTGCAATAATTGTGTCTATATGACTATTAAAGCGATGTTTACACGCACTATAAATTGTATCACCAAATACGATTACTTGAGTGTTTTTTGGTATAACTGATTACATTTCACTTTGCAACATTTAATCACAAGCTGCTTTTGCGACACCAGCTGTTAAGGATGTTGATATTACATTGTAACTTTTCACAATCGTCTAGGGACCGAATCGGAGCTTGAAAATGTCAATATAGGAGAAAATGGATAAATAATTGAATGTCTATATCATTCGTGAACATAATAAAAAATAATGGCCCCAGGACAGACCCTTGAAGGACACGTAATCGTATCGTTAGATCTGAAGCCGTTGTGACTTTCAGATAGATAGGATTTCATAAGCGGATTGAGATGACTAATCACACCAGTCAGTTAATTTTTTAGGAAGCAAGCTATGATCTGCCCGACCAAGGACTTCCCAGAAGTCAGATAATTTGAACGCGTGAGTTTAAATTTTCTGATAAATACCGCACAGTGCAGAATGAGTTTGTCATTGTTGATCGATTTCTCATGAAACCATGCTGATGAATATTATACATGTGTCAATAAACTGCATCAATAAGATCAAATAAGAAACTCAAACACTTTTCAAAAATCGTTTATAATGGTGACTTGCCTGTAATTTTCAACACCTCACTTGTTTACTTTATTCTTGAACATTTCTAAAAAAAAAATTATATTGTACATACAGGTATGCTTAACATGCATATTTTACGGGCTAACGGGGTTCTTATAGGGGAGTCCAAACATTCATGAAGATAGACCTAAAGCACTGAAATCTTATGAATCCGATTAATGAGCTGCCTAATTTTATTAACTAGGGAAAATCTTTTCAAGTAGATTGTTCTTTAGTCTCAATACTGTAGAAAGAAAATAGTGGTCAAGTCGGCCAGCACAAAATTCGAAATCATCATCACTGACCGAATATCAACATGAGACAAGGGACCATCCACCAAGGAACAACATTAAATATGGACACTGGTGCAGCAGCAATTATCGTTACTGGCCTTGTAATCAAATTATGTTTTCTGACTGATTAGTCCGGGCCATCTATCAAAATCGGATGTGAGCGTGTGTACCAGCGTTATTACAAAATCCACGTATTTGGTTTCCATTTCCTTCAGCTAATTGCACTATACTGAATCAGGAACGCAAATCTGTTTGTTAGCACACTGACCGACAGCCTGTGATCGACCCATTTTAAAAGAGGGCCGCGTGTATACCCCACTTGGTATAGGGTTGCAAGTGCACCAGTTCAATTGAAACCGCCAACTACCCTAAATACATGTACTTATTATATTAAACGAATATTTCGTGCCGGTCGTATAAGTTTCTCCCCCCCCCCCCACCCCTCCTTCCTCATAACGTCCTGCCAGGTATTTATCAAATATCACATTCCGCACGGATCGATTTTTCCGCCTCTAATCATTTTTAACGGCTGTATTTTCTTAAATATGCACATATTTTAAATATGACACTGGGATACGGGGAGCATGCAACTAATAGGTAGTAAAAAACAGTATGTAAGTCTTTGTTAAGATGTTTTCAACGATAATTTCGCCAACTAGTCAGGTATAGTATTTATTTTATTTTTTATTCATTTTTATTTAGAACCCATACACCGCCTGAATAGCTAACTACAATTAACGGGCAGAAAAAAATAAAATTTGTACAAAAAAAAAGTAGTATCTGATAGAAAATAGACAAAAATATAGCTCATCCAACAGTTAAAAAACACCTTGCTTTTGGTGGAAGTGAAAACATCAAGTTTACACATGACATAAAGTGGCGAAAATAACAATAAATTTGTTCGCGCAACTGCAATTAAGCAAGCGAAGAGGTCTTGACACCTGGATGACATTCACAGAGCATCGAATCTTGTTCATGAAGTGAGAAATGCTCTTCATGAATTCCGCAATGAGCAATGGAGCGACTTTCTGTCGGGGATGCTTGACTCAAGTATTCCTCTCTGGAAAGTTGCATAGTCTCTCATAAACGGAAAGCGAAAACAACTCCCGCACATCCACGGTCCTACGCATAGTCTGTAAGACAGAGGAAAAGGTCGAGGTTTTCGCTGATGCAATGGAAAGTCAGTTCTCTCCCAACTATGACCTTGATAATGACCTCGACGAAGAGCAACATATTGTAAGATCCGTCAGGAGATATTTTAGGGCCAACGACGTCAGTGGCAGTAGTGCCTCCCTTAATGATTTTTCCTTAGAGGAATCTTCAGAAGATTCCTCAACTGAATAGCTGCATGGCACATCAGCGGAATCTCCTGAGACTTCGCATTGCACACCAGCAGAGCTTCAAGATCATGTTAAAGACCTCAAGGCGCGTAAATCACCTGGAGAGGATCGAATCACTAATAAGGCGCTGAAGCTACTTTCGCGAAAATCCTTAACTTATAGTACCTCGTGGCAATAATCAGTGCCATGCTAAGGACCCAGCACTTCCCAATGGCGTGGAAGACCGCTGATGTCATAATGATTCCAAAGAAGGTGGGTTCGATATTCCCCCAGCATTACCGCCCCATTAGTCTACTGTCAGCTCCTAAGCTCGCTGAAAAGGTGATTCTACGTCACCTTGAAAATTTCTTGGCAGACCACAATGTGATTCCGGACGTGCAATTTGGCTTTCGGTCTGAGCATAATACGGAGCTACAGGCCATTCGGCTTGTTGAATGAGTAACCAGGAGGTTCATCCGTAAGGAAAGTACTGGCATCTTGCTTCTGGATGTCTCAAAGGCATTTGACAAGGTGTGGCACAAGGGCCTTCTCTACAAACTGATCCATAAGGGCTTCTCCTTCTGGCTCCTAAAATTTTTAAAATCCTTCCTCGAGGGTAGGAAATTTCGGATCAAAATTAATAACGTTCTGTCGACAACACGGCCCATCAAAGCCGGTGTCCCTCAGGGTTCGGTTCTTGGACCAGTCCTTTATTCACTTTTTATTAATGACGTCCCTTGCCTCAGCAGCTGTGAAATATATGTCTATGCTGATGACACTGCCCTGGTGGCCCAGTCGTGTTCTGGGGAACTAGTTCACGACAGGCTGCAAAACGCAGGCAATGTATTGTACTAAAAAATGTAGCGGCGCCCCGTCTGAGGTTTTAGTGAATGGAGCTCGGGTACCATGGGAGAGCTCTGCTAAGTATCTCTGTGTCACTCTTGACAAGGGGATGACCTGGCAGAAGCACACTGAGGCATTAACAACTAAGTTCCAAACCTCGTTTCGGCAACTCTTCCCTATGCTATGTAGAACAAAATTAAGTTTGATCAACAAAGTTCGGCTATACAAGATGGTTGTTAGACCAGCGATCACTTACACAAGTGAGGCTTGGTGTTTTCTCGCCAAAACGCATTTGCGTCGCCTGCAAGTTTTGCGCCTCATGGTATGCTTTCAACGAGACCCTTCTCCGAGACCTTGAAATCCCTTACCTAAGGGACTACATCAAACAATAAGCGCAGCTACGTTATAGTCAAGTGGAATCGCATAACAACCCTTTGTTGCGCGAGTCAGTAGACTACACAGTCGAGCAAGTTCGCAAGCACACAAGGCCGCAACTGGCACTGTGATCAAAATTAAATGGTGCTACTTCAGGTCCAACCAAAATTATAATTTTTCTTCAACAACCAATCCCAAAATTAATTTTAGGATCAATCTAAAATTGCCGAATACTAATTAGCAATGCCAAGGCACCCCTCAAAATCACGCACTTCTTTTTTCTTTGCTCTCCCTCCTTCCTTCCTTCCTTTCTTCTTCCCTTCTTTCTCGCTGTTTCGTATCTGGGCAACCAGACCAGACCTACTGACCTACAAGACTTTAACCAAGAGCAAAGGTCCTACGGACCGCTCTGACAGACAATGACGAATAGGGAGTAGAGCATTTATTGACATTCAAGTGCATGTCATTTTCTTTACAATATTACATGTACACATATTATTTTAACACTGCTTGACAAGTCCCAGCGTAATGCAGCTCGACCTTGCTAAGACAAGCCTAGCAATAAGGGAAATTGAATAAAAAAAAGGTGTTTGTAGCTAAATAGGTGATTCATAAATAATTTCTTTCTGAAATAAGATGTTTCTTACACAAACCGCCTAATTTTTAGCTAGTTACCCCATTGTCTCAGGAGGAGGGTTATGTTTTTCATTTCTGTGTCACGAGCTATAGGCTAAACAGCTTGATGGATTTTGACATATGATCCGTATTAGCAGTGCGAGCTGCACAGGCTATATTAAAATTTTATAAAAAACAGCATGACCGATTTCAACAAAAAAACTCAATCTAACAATTCCTATTTCACCGACTACAGCTTAAATGGCTTGATGGATTTTGCACTTGAGGTCTCCTCAGATTCGTCTTGATAGCACAATTCAATCTTCATTCTTTTCAGTTTTTGCAGTCGGGATGTTTGTATTTTTTGTGAGCAATATTTTAGAAGGAATCAACTATATTTATCAGATCCAATACTTCAAATGTGCCCTGTGATTTTGATTCAAGTATCAATTGTAAAGTCGGGCCTAAGTAACATTTGCTCATTCTAGAGGATGTCAACAAACATTTGGCGTATGGCTTTCCAGCTATCCTGTCAATGGGACCGCGTTCGCCTTCTATAGCTAATATAACACTACTATCTTTTTCGGCAGCTTCGGATAGCTGTTGTTGGTGCCCTGAGTAAAGCCCAAAGATGAGGAGGAGCACAATGGAACTCAAATACTGTGATCTAGCTTAATTACTGTTTCTCCAACACATCTGTAGCTAAGCGTCTTCTACATGCTCGGAAAACCTACATGGTATATTACAACACTGACTCAGTAATACTTAACATGAGGGCATGCAGTTATCGAAATCTTCGGATAATCGATAAAAACCGATAATTACGAGGAATGTCTTTTGAGTTTTGCATATAGAAACATAGTAGGCCGCGCGGATCGAACGTCAGTACTAAATCTTAATCTCACTCTTTAGTAAACTTAAATTCAAACTTTCACAACAATACCTGCAGTGTTCTCACTACAGTGAATTTTTAAGTGTCACCAAGTCATTAGCAAAATGGAACTCAACCGAGAACATTTTCGCGCCATAATTTATTACAACTTTCAGAGACAATTATCGCAACAAGAATGCCTTGCTGAGTTCCTGTCTGTTTTCGGCATTGAAGCGCCACATCAGTCGATAATTTCCCGTTGGTATGGAGAATTCAAACGTGGACGGGCGAGTCTTAGCGACGATCTCAGGGTGGGTGCACCAAAAACGGCAGTCACCCAGGAAAACGTCGATGCTGTGCGCAACCTCATCATTGAAGATAGACATGTGACATATCGCGAGATTGACGCGTCCTTGAAGATCTCAAAGACCTCAATTCCAAAAATTTTACATGAAGAATTAGGAGTAAGAAAATTAGTTTCTCGTTGGATACCCCACCTGTTGGCTGAAGATCAGAAAGCAGCCAGGGTTAATTGCTGTCAAAAAACGCTTAACCGTTTCAATTCCGGAAACTCAAAAACTGTGTACAGCATTGTTAGTGGTGATGAATCGTGGATTTACTGTTATGAACCAGAAAATAAATGACAGTCGGCTGTTTGGGTGTTCCAAGGTGAAGAAAAGCCAACAAAAGTCATCCGTTCTCGAGGTGTTTCGAAAAAGGTGGTCGCGACATTTGTCAAAAGCGGGTCATATTGCAACAATTCCTCTTAATGAGCAAAGAACTGTTACTGCGGATTGGTATACCACCATTTTTTTGCCAAAAGTGATCACCGAGCTTAGAAAAATCAACCCCGAAAGAAGAATCATCCTCCACCAGGACAATGCAAGCTCGCACACAGCCCAAAAAACAAGGCAGTATTCAACGAAAGAAAACGTGGAATTATTGGACCATCCTCCATACAGTCCCGATCTAAGTCCTAACGATTTCTTTACTTTCCCGAAAATTAAAAACAGACTGCGTGGTCAAAGGTTCCAGTTAACAGAAGAAGCAATTGACCCATTCAAAAATGCCGTTTTGGATCTGCCAGCAAACGAGTGGAGTAGGTGCTTCGAAAATTGGTTCGAGCGCATGCAGATGTGTATTAATCTTTGTGGAGAATACTTCGAAAAACAATAAAGTCATTTAAAACTACCTACCGTGTTGTTTTATTTCCATATGCAAAACTTAAGAGACATCCCTCGTATAGGTTTTCTTTAGATACTGATTTTTACTATAGTATAAGAACAAGGGTTCTATTTTCTACTAAAAAACACATTTTTATTGAAAAATGCATTATATTAATTATGTATGTCTCGAAGCAATAAAATCAGAGCAAAAAAGGTCAAAATCAAATAAAATTAAATTTTTTTATTAATTTTTTATAACCATTAGTTATTTTGTTATACATGTTTGTGTAATAACCAATCACTAATACCCCTTCCTTCATCAGTTTTAGATAAAATCGTCTGAACATATCAAATAAATAACTTAAGAACTTCTTGCTTACAATTCTTAGACTCTAATATAATTCTAAGATATCGTAACATAATACAACTCCGTAATCTATTTAATCAAATTAAAAGCAAAATATTCAAATCCACGCCTTCAATATTTTATGCCCCTGTGGTTGATACCTTTTTCAACAACATAGCTCTAAGAATTAAGTATCGTTCACCTTGTCAGTAATCCTGATGATATTTGATACAGCAACTATTGACTTCCATGATTTCCTGCATTTTCAACTCGCACCAAGTTTTTTATTTTTATCATTCCACTCTACTTTGCCTCTATTCTGTCTTTTGGAAGTCCAGTTCAGTTACTTCTAGGCAGGTAGGCAGGATAAATTCCAATGGTGATATTTTATTATAAGTTGCGTATTCCTACTCCGTACTTCAATGAACCAGAGACAAGGGATTCACCAGTTGACTTGATTTTTAAGCTACTTAGTATTAGTAATCTAATATCAAGTCAAGCAGTTTTTTTCGTCTGTCTGCCAAGTATTTGACAATTCAGGTAGTCTTGATATTGCTATATTATAAACATACAACGACAAGGCTTTATTTTTCACAAGTTGTAGAGAAGACATTATATATTTGTGTTGAACAAGATAATTTGTTCTCCATACAACAAATAGTAGAATGATAAAACTGTAAACTCAAATAGAATCGTTAAAGTTCATCTCTTAGTTGAAAGTTAGTTTTTTTCATCGATTTTATCCTGGTGGTAAAAATAAAAATAATGAAATCAGTGATTACTCTATGTTGCGCCTAAAGATTTTATGGTCATTATATTTTGTTTTTGTAGTAAGTATGTAAAATTAGTTCCTTTTTTTGAAGGAGATTTTTTTTTATTTGTTCTTATATTTATAGAAAACCTGTGTATATATGTTGTGAGCCCGCGCTATAAGAAAAAATACTTTTCATAAATGGTGCTGCGTATCTCAAAAGCCATTGATCCACCGATGATCTTGCAACGGCCCTGATTTTTTCTTCTTACCGATTTTGTCCTTGAATCTACCGAATTTCAACGACACTCGTACCGATTTCGTGATTTTTGTTTTGGCAACACTGTTTGCGTGAATGATCTTAGAATAGCAGTGTCTAAAATACAAAATACGGCTCATCGGTTGCACGAGTACATATACATATATAAATAACGATAGACAAAATTACAAAATTGCAGCGGATTAATTACGAAGCTTAGCATTTACTATTCTTAGACTTAAACCAAGCAGTCCGCAATATAATATCACTTAAGGTCTGCATGTCTTTAGTAGATCAAGAATATACCCTATTTGTCATCAAGTATCAAGTAGTTTAAATATACCTAACCTAAAGCCAAGTAAAACAATACGAAAATCAAGTCGAGTCGAGAATTAACATTCTAAGAAATTTTATTTTCAACCCAAGTCAAGTAGTTTATGAAAATAACGACTTGATGAATCCGAAGACCGACTAGTGACGCTGCACGCATATTGCATTGAATAAATACACGACAGTCATCTTTGTGAAAAATACTTTCTTTTATCGATTATAGATATTCATAATTTTTCTTTCGATATATATCGTTTTTCAAAATGAATCGAAAATCGATAGATAATATCGTTTGAGGTAGTAGCACTCACGCAGTCTACATAATAGAAAATTTCTGAGCATCCCCCGTACTTTAATTGCTTCTACGCTACGATGGTAAGGTTCGCAAAATTACCACCATTACAAGTAAGGAGAAGGAGGAGGTGATTTTCCTCCTGGGAAATATAACAAGGACACTCGAACGAGACGGCATGACACGTCCGTCCTCTAATTTATATACATCACCGCCCACCCTGACGAAGTTTTCGCAGAAGCCTTGAACTCTTTTTTATCGGATAACTAGGGCTTGATATATATGCATAGTTATTACTCGGTAAACGAGAATGAGAGCAGGGGAAATAATTTGAGGAGGATCTTTATTTTGAGCTGAACAAATGCGTTAATGTTTTGCAGGTATTCCTCTTTTGATCTTTGCAAAAGTAGTTTGAATCGATTTCGTATCTCCCCTCAGAAAGCAGATAAGATCGAGAACAACCATACTACTCTTGTATATAGGTACAAAATTCTAAAGTGGCTGTTGGAGATCAGTTGCATAAACTCGTTTTCATAATTCATAGAGTCTAACCGAAATATCAAATGAGAAGGTATATTCGTATCTAAGATAACCATTGTTACCATTGGTAACAGATAAAAATCTTAAAAATAAATATTTTATGACTAAGTACTGTGAAATAATTTCATTTATTTGTTTACCAACAGCGATATGTAATAGTAATTCAGTAAGTAGCGAATTAGCCCCACGAAAATAGTGCGCCCTATAGTGTCTAGGTTTTGCGAACATGATGAACCTGACTCGCCTCGACTTGGTTCTCGGTTGTTACCATTTTCATTTATGGATACATTTGGTAGTCCGTCGGGGACCGTCGGTACGGGCTCGTGTCTGATCGCGGCCGCCCGAGTGCACTTCTCACTCGTTAGTAGCCGTTTTGGTTACTGGCTGTAGTGTGCGTGCAATTAAACATGAATGAGTGTCGCTGCGTAATCGATCAACTAATTGAAAAGTCATTCTCCTTGTATAATTTTTAAGAAAAAAAGGAGATCATTGAAAATGAAAGACCAACACCTATTTGATATTTTAAATTAAGTTGGTATATGGGAACTCTTGTTTATGTGGTTGCATAGACTGTATCGTTGGCGATGTCTTCTGTTTTATACAGAAAAAGTGGGTGGACCAGCAGCGGAGTCAACGATTTAAATAGTTTTAAGGCTCTAAAAAGGAGACTTGAAATTTATCCGTTATATGTGAGATATGTAGCCAATTTAATTCAGTTTGGCAAAACAAGAATCGACAGTTGCCTTAACCAAGCTTTTAGGCAGCACACTTCTACAGTATATTCAGATAAGAGATAGACCGGACATAAACAAGACCACGTGATCATCGAACGCTGTAACATTCGGCAGGGACGTATTAAGAGTCATGCAGTACATATTTTAGATAGTAGATGCTGCTTTGCGTAACTTTGTAGTAAATTAGCACAATTCGATGTGTATACGATTGGTGATGGATATAGGATCATGTGGGGGTGGGGTAAGAAATGTATAATGATGTAAATATACATAAGGGTTTCAAAATTTTCGCTTCGATTTCCAGCTTCGGATGCCGCCTGATGTTTGGTGAAATACAGTCGAATATAATCTCAAAATGGCGTTTAAATTAGCCTAAATTAAAAATAATCGTATATCTCTTAAAATTGCTTTTAGAATATTGATTAGTATATTTTTTGATTTCTAGGCAAATATGTAACCAAATTAAAACGTTCAAAACGTAAAAAAAAAGTGCATGGTTGAACATTGTCAGAAAGTAGATTCTTGAATAGGTGTTGCCAAAATGGGTTCAAAAATGTCAATAATTAATTAAAAAATACAGTAGCTTTATAATTACTTATAACTTACCGAATTTGATGAACGACATCTTTTATTGGAAAGATGAGCTTGATGAGCTTTCATCATCGCTACTGCCTGAAGCACCAACGACAATAATGAATGGCTCGACTTGTTCCTCTAAAATATTGTCCAGTTCCCACATTCTCTTTTCAACTTTGTCTTTCACGTGCTTAATACAGTTTTCCCATTTTTGCGCTGTTATTAATTCTAGTGCTTCTTTGAAAAGTCCTTTGAGGTCACAAAATTTAAAAGTTGTATTGTGCTTAGCTATACAGGGTGACTTCGAAGTTGAGTCATTTATTTTAACAGTGAGTAGATCTGATCAAAGGAAATGTTTTTTTCCTTTACCATTTTTCTGGTAAAATTAAAGTAACAAAGTTATAGCCCTTTGGAAGTTTGAGTACCGCCCTGTCTCAATAATAATATCATGTACTCGTGTTTGGCAACAACGGATATAATCCGCCTTACCGGTTCATCGCATCGGAAACAAAAAAGCGAAAGAATTTGGAACGACGTTTTTGCAATTAAGTGTTTTATTCAGTTCAGTTATACATACAGTCAGTATCTGTCGGTTAGCGTGTGAATAGTTTCTGTTGCGTGGCTCAAACGAAATAAAAAATGGCACATGTTTATGCGGATCGGTTTCCCAATCGAGTGCAACCAACCCCTCGTGCCTTTGTTAATGTAGTACAACGGGCTCGTGAATCAGGTGACTTAAGACCTCACAGGGGACCTCACGATCAAATACAGGTCCGCACTGAAATACTTGTCGGGAGGATACTTTATAAAACAAGGTAAAATTTTTTTTAATTTTTTTTTATTTTTACACACATATTCTGGTTTATCTTCCTTCTACAATCATTATCTGAAAATTAATGACTCAACTTCAAAGTCACCCTGTATAATTTTTAGCCTCTGCCCATATGAGCTCAATGGGATTGAGCTCGCAATGGTATGGAGGTAAACGGAGCACAGTTTTATTTTGACTTGCTGCCATTTCGTCAATGGCGTATTTTTGATATTCCGCCTTGTGATCCTTGACAATTCTTAATAATTGTACTTTCAGCACTGCTTCTTCAAAGTTGATATTTTTCGAGCGGAGCCAATTTTGAACATCAACTTTCCTTGAAGCCGTTGTTGGGACCTTCTCCATTCTTCGAGAATGATAAGGCGCATTATCCAACACAATTACTGCGATTCGCCATTCATTTCCTCGTGGTAATCTCCAGTTTTCTTAGACTCAAAGCACCACAGACCGTCAACAACAAATCCATCCTCACTGCCAATATGGCAGATAATGACCCTTTTCCCTTTACCTGGAAGTACTAACTGGTGTAGATTTATTTCAATAAGCAAACCTTTTTCAAATGTTTTCATCACATTCAGCGAAAAAACATTGAGACATGAGTATCAGATTGCTATAATTGGGATTATTTAGTCATATTGAAAGAAAGAATATTGAACGTCGTATGATTACTCAGCGCTTCACAATTTAATTTAAAGTTATAAACCTTTAAAAAATGAATGATCAGGAACCTGAAATACGCGCAAATGTTAATATTAACAAATTATAACTTTATAAAGCTTAAAGTATGAATTAAAATGATTAGAAATATTAGGAACGGTACACAATATAAAACTTAGTAACTTTTTTTAAGTTTATAATATTCGACATATTTTAAGATTATATTAAAAAATTATTGAAATATCGAAAACACATAAAAACATGGCTTAAAAAAGTTCTAATAAATGAAAATGACAATAAAACATCCACGCATTTTATCGAAAGTTATAAAAGTTTTGTTACTTGTAATATGTTTTATCTGCCCCCTGGAATTAATGTTTAGAACCTTGTTCCCAAGGTTTGAAAAACATCCGATTGTTGTCTATTACTCGTATTTACCTGCTGGATTTTTTAATCTGGTGGACAGTCCATCTAGAAAGGCCCTCCTGGATGAAGTTACAGAATCATCAACCCATACTTTACTTGTAGTGTGTCCTGCGTTTACCCACGTTTCATCAAGGTAATAAATCTTCCTGTTTTGATTTCTATATTTCCCAATTTTTGTTAAATAAGCAATAGCACAATTTCTTCTCTATCCAGTAGTAAACTATTACGACCCCGTTTTTTCCATTTGAAATTTAAATGCTTCAGTAATGCATGGAAAGTTGATCGTTTGAAATTTGGCAACGTTGTATCTCCATTTACTTCCTGCAGTACTTTATCTATAGTAGGTATTTCATTCCTAAAGAAGAATTCATGCACTTTCCTCCTAATCGCATGCTTATCAGCTTCATCCAATGATTTAACAATACTTTTGCGATGTTTACTGGTCATTGGCTCAGAAAAGGTGTGATTTTTTTGTATTGTCTTAACACATTAAACACTGATGCGCGACACACCCCAACTTTGTGAGAAACCTTCACAACAATTTCTTTGATGGTTGATGCCTCGTTCTCCTCGCGCTCGATCTTATATATATTCAAAATGACCTCTTTCATTTCTGCACTCAGGTGTCTTTTTTTAGAGCGTTTCCTAGGTGGACTACAGGAGTTTACAACTTCATCGGCAGTATCTGTACTACTGGGCATTTTGCGCAAGCAGTTGATAACAATAACAATCAATAACAAGGTATAACAATAACAACGACAAACTCAACAACTTAATAAGATAGCAAACGAAAACGTCCAAAGAAATATCAAATTGCAATGATGCACTCGACATACGTAATACGTCTGAACCTGAATGTGACTCTGCCTTGATACGACTGCTCTGCCGCTCGGCATAGGCATTTAATTGCGAATTGACCAATGAGGGCTCCTGTTTTACGTCGAGACGGCGGCGTTAGCGTGAAAATCACCCGAACCTTTTGTTTACATCCGGTCTATCTCTTATATGAATATACTGTAGATACCGTATGTTTTTTGTCAAAACAGGAATTACCGTTCATTTTGAAGGGGATTTTCTGGCAATAGAGGAAATTAGAGGGAATTGTTAATATTCATTGCCAAAGATGATCAAAAATTTTTCGAGCATCTAGAAACGTCGACTGTTTTTTCGGACGTCTTGGATTAGTCATAGCATAAGACGATGATGTATATCAAATGCCCCAGACGCTCAGTCCAGGAATGCTTACCTTAATTTAAAAGTAGTTTAACTAAAATACCTAAAATAAGCAAAAACATATATTTGGGAGGTTCAAAATAAACTTTTTTTAATAAGATTGTTCACATCTGGTTTTAGGAAAAGTTACGCGTCGGCACTGGTTGTACGCGATTGTTTGGATGTGAAAGAAATTTAAATAAAGGCGATGAAAAGTCGGAAAAATGTTGCATGCGATAACCTAAGAACTGTTATGGAAATGGTGGATGTGTGATATGATTTTAGATATACTGCGCATCAAAAACTAATAACCTACTACTTCGAAAGTTCCTCCTGACTTCTCCAGCTATGAATGTCCGAATAGTTGGGGAGCAGCCTCTAAGATCATATGTGCCCTCAGTTTGGATGTTGGACATTATTATTAGGAACTTATACGAGTATATAAAATATTGGGTTAGCTATCCAAGTCGTAATAATGTCAATTACCATTCTTATTGCCATATTTAGTTGTCATACGAAGCTATTCATGGGCCCAATATAGCCGTTTTTTCTTTTCCGCATGAGTCAACCGAGGCTTTTTATTAGGACTATGACCTATCAAAAGCTTTTTCTGCCATTCCACTGGCTTGAATTAATTCAGTTAATAACCCAGCATTTTTTCCGATTCTGTTGGCAAATATCACGCATCGGTTTTGCCAAAAAGTGGTACTGATATAGGTTTTCGTCCACCGTTGCCTTTTCTGTTCGACCAAATGGACAGGCTTTGGTCCAGATTCATATTTATTCCATCCGCGGCTGATTCAGAAACAGCTGTTCTATCTAATGTTTACATTTATACGAGTAAAAGCCTTGCGTGCTAGGGAAAGATTTTAATCTGTTTTCTTTTCTGGTTACAAATCGCAGTCATGACCCATAAAAAAGAAAATTAAATTATTATTAAATTAATTTGGAAAAAATATATCATAACAGTAAATAAATAATACACTATGACTGCCGTCTACAAACAATAATCTTAAAATCATACATTTAAACCTGTCTTGACTTCAGTGCACTGAGGCCCTGGCATATTTAACAATCAGTAAAACTAGATATACCTGCATTTTTGCTCTCAAGATCCACTTAAATATTAAGTCGTTGAAACACGTCGAACATAAATTCAAACTCTGGCCAAATTTGACTGTCTCTAATAAATAATTGGTAACCCACTATACGTTTCAAATAAGGTGGATGTGCATATCTCTTCATTAGAAATGGTGAATGCACACCTGAATGGCAGCTTTTTACAAGCGATGTAGAAAAACGCTTTTTCATTCCCTACAAACATAGCGAACTCTGTTCTTCAGTCAACCATCATAAAAATTGCACTACATCCGCCTATTCTTCATTCCGATCACTAACCCCCCTCCTCGAGGATTTACACAGCCATATCACGACATCCACATTTTACACATACATATACATTCCCTCCGTTCGTTCATATTTCCCGACCTTGGGAGGCTACCGCCCTCCCCTCAGCCCTCAAAGGAGGAAAACCGTTCGCCGCAGTAGCAGTTGGCAGCTAGTTGGCAGTTGTTTTCCGACGGGGTAGTAGTAGGCGGTGCATCGACAGACATTTGTTTCTGTTCCGCGGCACACGCGATTCGCGTCGTCCGGACGACGTTTTCTCCGGTTGAGGATAACCGGAAGGCGAGAAAGTGAATGGAAAGCGGTTGGTTTTCCTTCCCATGGAGTTTGCTGGGCTGGACGAAGACGTCGCTTTCGCTGTTGTCTCCACAGCAAACAATATGGTGAGATCTTAATCTCAGAAAAGTACCGCTAGATATTTTGAAATAATCACGTCTCAATAAGGTCTACAATAGAGTTTCCAAACCTTGTTTTTGTTGAGGGTCCTTGGACCATAAATTATATTTTCATGCCCCCCTTTACTTTTTCAATAAATGCAAAAAAAAAGACGCGCATTATATAGGTACAAAGACTTTTATTTCAATTCTAATAAAGAAAAGTTTAAATAAACTAATGAATGTTTTTTATCGAAAAACTTGAATAAAAGGTACTAATGAGACACTTAGGATTGCATGTTCTGTACCAGTTGCTTGATTCTAGGTTCTGTTTTTGCCAGAACTATCATCAGGTCGCTATCGACATCAAGACGATTTCGCTGTTTAGTTTTAATTAAAATCAGAGCAGAAAAGCATGTCTCACATAAGAAAGTATTTGTAAAGCAAAAGAGGCAAGTGTCAAATTAACAGGCAATCCTTTGTTAAAAGATGAAAGTCATCTTTCATGAACGGATCACCCTTCATGTCTAGAAATTCTTCCTGAACTTCTTCTGGTAATTGTCACATCGACAACAAATGGATTTCTTGTCATCTGCCATATTGGTGACTCTGAATTGATGTCTCGGTAGTATCGGTGAAATTCGTTTTCCAGCGCTTGCAAATAAGTTTTTATGTCAGGTTTTAAATTTTTTCAGAAAACACTTTTTGATTCCAAAGTTGAAGCTTGGATACGAAGCCCTGAATACAATCATAATTGCTTATTATAGTGTTTTTTCTGCCCTGAAGTTTCAAGTTTAGCTCATTCAAGGAGTCAAATATGTCAGTTAAGTAAGCCACCCTCCATTGAAATGTGTCATCTTTGAACATTGTCAAGAAATCGTGTTTTTCTTTAACCTCTAGAAAAAGAATTACCTCTTCTTTCAATTCATAAAGGCGAACCAACATCTTTGGACAGCCAGCGTGCTTCTGTATGGAACAGAAGAACTTTGTGACCAGAATCGAGATCCTCGTAAAGTAAAGTAAATAACCGACTGTTCAAAGCGCTACTCTTGATTTAGTTTACAATCCTTATAGCCGAGTCCAAAGTCTGGCGTAATTTCTGTGGCAATGTTTTGGAAGCCAAAGCTTGCCGATGAATAACACAATGTGTACTAACCATCGCGGCATTTTTTTCCTTGAGCTTTTTAGCTAAGCCCGATCGCACACATATCATTGCAGGTGCGCCATCTGTGCAAAGTCCAATGAGTTTCTTTCAACCCAAATCATTTTTTCAACAAAATTTGATATTGAATTGAATATATATATATTCAGATGAAGTACCTGCTGTCATTGATTGGGAGTACAAAATATCTTCTTGAATGATATCTCCGCCGATGTGACCAACAAAAACTATTAACTGTGCACAATTAACGATGTCCGTGGATTCACCGCAACTAATGGCAAAAAATGGCGATAATTTTACTTTGTTAATTATTTGTGACTTTTTTCTGCTGCAATGTCATCGATTCTACGCTTGACTGTGTTATTTGAAAAATAAATAGACTTCATTTTTTGCTCTGCATCTTCTTCTAAAATTATCTGCGTGGCTTTTAGGACACATGGTTTTATTAATTCTTCACCGATAGTATGAGGTTTCTTTTGCTTTGCTATCATAAAAGCTATTTCAAATGAAGCTTTGAGATGCTGCGATACACCTGTGTGACAACTTCTCGATTTATACAGTCTCATCCGCTTGAGTGATTCTGCTTTAGAAGAAAAAAACTCTTTCGTCTTCAAAACGTAAGATGTTGTTGCTTCAAATGTCTTTCAAGGCGACTGGGCCTCATGCTATCATTACTTAAAACTTTCATACATATCACACACTGAAGCAATTGTAACTCGTCTTTTTCTATGAAGGTAAATCCAAACTTAACGTAATCTTCGGAAAACTTTCTTTTATTCGCTGCCATTTTGCACCTATAACAATAAAACAAATAAGTAATAAATAAATAAGCAAAATACCTACATGTAGTTACTAATTATATGTCTATTATCTTATGTTAATAACTTAATGTATTCAACAGTATATTTGCCCCCGGGAGATTTATATTTTTGTAGGCAGGTTGACGTTATAATAGTAATTTTAATTACATTTGGAATCAATATTAGGTACTTGTGGGAATCAATGTCACAGATGCTCATCCGCGTCTGGTAGGTAGACAATTGTTTTCGAACTGATGAATGTTAAGCGGAACGCGGCGGGGGTGCGCGCGTATTTCATGTTGTGACTTGTCGAAACTTGTATAAACTGCGATTGACGACGCCGGGTTTTGAAACAGCGATTGACAGACTAAGTGGTTATGATATTTAATTTCTAATTTTATGCGTGTGAATTAAACATTATATTGTAATGTTATTTGTTAATGTTGTTTGTTTATTCTTTTTGTTTGTTCTTTCTAAAATGCAAACGCTTTCCGCCCGTTGTGACCTCTCTCTATGCCCCCCTTTGAAGGCTTGGTTACTCCAAAAATTATTCATTGACAAATAACAGATCTATAGACGATAAGAATTTACAATTCCAAACAGAAAGGGGATAACAAAAAATCTCTATCTACCTCACCATTAAATAAAACTGCAGATGTTAAATAAATGACTCTCCTGACATTTTCAACTGCTGCGGCATACTTCTTTTAGAGAAGATCACAAGACTGAGAAATGTAGCCGACCAAGTTATCAATTTCTAAATTCCTTGAAATAATTCGTCATGCCGTCTACCCTTGTAAAGATTCGCCGCATCCATAAAATAGAAATAAACATAAAAACTAAGGGCAGAACAAACACGCGCCTCTACAAACCACCCAGTGAACGCCAAGGGAAACCAAATTCATATTACGAAGAAAATAGATAATAGAACCGGATGCTATAAAGTTGGACTTTTCAAATATGCCGGGACAAAAACAGGGTTTGGAGATATATTCTGTAATAACATTTGGTTGCTATAACTACAATGTTACAACCAAAGGAGTGCCGAGAAATCTGAATCTCAACCATTTGGTTAGCAGATGTTAGAAACTACCCCGAGCGCTGAACGGTCACGCATCAGAGGCGTATCATGGGATATCTAAGACTTCCGAAGGCTAGCGTATTACTAAAAATTGTCATAATTGTGGGAAAATATGAAAAAGAGGAGACAACCAGCTAGGTTTTTAGTAGAATTTTCCCCTAGCTGATAAGAGCAGGTGCGCCAGGCTGGATACGATTCTACCTTCTATCAACGTACGCGTTGACAGATGCGGTTTGGAAATTATCATTAGAGAGGAGCAGGTGAAACTAACGAAAGACTGCGTAGTTCCAATGAAGCTAATTTTGTTAAAAATATATAAAAAAATTCCAGAAGAGAGTCACCGTTAGTTCTACCTAAATGCTATGTATAATTTTATAATTATTTAAGAGGACGTCTCGAATTGTGGCCTCAGCATTACAGGAATTCCCAATCCATTGAAGTTATTGAAAACTGCAGGGTTTTCCTCAAAGCAATTAAAGCCTCGAGACGCCACTGAAGGCGTGTTTCGTAAACTTAAGGGAAGCCTGTACGCTGACGACACTCCTTGAGGTGGGACAAGGGAACGTAATTAACCACTAGAGTTTAAGGTCATTTTGAGTTTAAAAATTAAGTCTAACAATCATTGGTCAGGTTAGTTTCCATCTTTAGAGAATCAGACGCCTATTGAGAGGGTTGTAAACTGATCGACCAATGAGGAGACCAGGGCTGAACTCACTAAGTCAAAATGACCAGCCTTCTGTTGAAGGCGAAAATCCGCAACTGACCTCCGATAATTTTGAAACCACAAACTTCAGTTCTTCTTTTATCTTTGATTTGTATGGTTGAAAAAGTTGCTTCGATTTTCCCTCAGTTAGTGGCTGTTAAGTATTGGATTGGCAGAATTTGTGTTAAGTTATGTTCTCATCAGTAAGCACTTCCAGTTACTTAAAAGGGGCTTTTCCCTTCTTTATTAACCCTTCTGGCTAATGCTAACACCGAGTCAACTAAGGATTCTATGCATTAGCTTGATTAATTACCATTGTAAAGCTGAGATTCTAGAGTTTAATTTTGCTATCATGGTTCAAACTTAAATTTATTGTAATTTAGTTATCACCGTTCCTTTTAACTTAGTCGTAATTCACTCCTCCACTGATCTTTTCCCCAGCCTATTAGTTTTACGAAGTTAACTGTTCTTTGTCATTGCTTCTTCACTCTTCACGAGTGTATAGATGTTTTGAGTCTGTAATTCAATTATTAATAATAATGAGTCTCCTTTAACTTGAGTTTCATTAATTTCATTAACTGGAGCTAACTGAGTTCGGGGGTTCCGAAAGTATTCATTCGGGCGTTTACCACATTCTCTGATTACTTGGAGAACAGAGGAAGCATCATTCCGCGTAAAGTGAGTGTTTCAATGAGTCAAGATTATATTACTTTATGTCAGGTTCTACGCGAGTCTACCTCCTATAGGAAGACAAGTAAAAGGTAACAGAATTTGAAATTCGAGGGGTCTCGGACCAGTCCAGAAATTGAAGTATTGGACTGGAGATCCGAACTATATATTCAAGGCACGACATTGAGAGGTCCGGGAGTCTCGGACGAAGATCCTGTAACAGAAATTACACCCCCATCTTATGTATAAACAATAACAGAAAACTGTAATATGATCGGTAAGGAGAATAAATTATAGATCACATTTTAATGTAATAATTATGAATAGATCTTCGAAGTAAGTCAACGAAAAACGATGTGATAAAATTCAAAAAAAAATTGTAATAAGCATCCAAAAAGGACAACGAAAAGCTTAGCTGATACGTAAGCACGTACATCTTCAAAAAGATACAAAAATCCAACTACAGTAATTGGAAAAAATGAATTTTTGATTGTGCTATCCAGACGAATCTTAGGATACCCGAAATATCAAAATCAAGCCGTTTGGGCAGTAGCCCGTGTGATGTAAATTTCAAGGTTCAAAATTTCAAATCCGCGATTTTGGTTTAATTAAATTTTAGTATACCAAGTGTCAATCGCTCTGTCAAAACAAATCTACAAATATCTTGTATGTCAAATAAATCAAGGCGTTAAATAGATCCCGTTTATTTAATTTTATAAAAGTTTTATTATGTCGAGTCTCAATTCCACCATCAAGACAACTCTAGAGAGATATCATATGTTAAAATCCGTAAAGCCGTTTAAGCTGTAGCAGCGCGAGAAATAGGAACTACCATGTTGATTTTTTTATAAAAATCAGCCATTTTTTATTAATTTTAATGTAGCCATTGTCACACGAACTGCTGAGGCGAACCCAACAACACCTCATATAATATCAAAGTCCATCAAACCGTTCAAGCTGCAGCCCGTGAATCACTAATTTGCAGGACAATTTTTTTTATTAAAATACACCAATTTGTTTTTACACAATTTTTATATAGCCCATTACACTCTTTCTGAAACATTCAGGTAAGAACATCATAGTGAACCGTCCATAACAATGAGGTTAAGTAGACATCAGGGACTTTCCACACATTTCCAAATTACGCATGAAAAGATATAAACCTCAAAACCAGTGCAATCTCCAAATTTTTGAAACATTTTCTAAAAAGGCCAAAAACCGTAAGTATTGCGAAAATACTGTTTTCCCCAATAATGGCGGCTAATAAAAAAGCAAATAGCATTGGTATCATTCCCATCCTAGTAACATTGAGTCAAAATTCCACCAAAATCGGAATAGCTATATACTTTCCGAGTTACCGCCGCTAATAGATCATTGCGGCAATAACAAATTTGTATAAAATTATCATTCAAATCGAAGTTACAACGTAGGTAAGAGAGTTGATATCATGTGAGGAAAATAAAACGAGAATCCATATTCGAAAATTTTAGCGATTACACTTCCTCGCTTTAAATTTAAGTGCTAGTAAATAAAAGTAATTTTGGCTTCCTGAGATGTTACTGTATCAAGGAAAAGTCGTTATTTTTTTTTTATACTCCAACTACCACGAAGGCCTAAGGCCTAAGCACCCATTGGGTACCGTGGGGCTATGGGGGATACATGGGAAAGGGGGGACGCCACACGGACTCTGGCGCATGCAACATGCACACATTATATAGATTTTACATTATTGTCCCCCTGCTGCAGTGACATTATACAGATTTTTTTACATTATCCTGTTTTTTGCCATTATGTAGGTTTTTCTACAAGATATTAACTTAGCACTTAGTTCTACGTATTGCCTAAACGCCATGAGGCTTGTTATCAATCTTTGGCTCCGATGTGATGTAAAATCTGCTTCTGAGATGGCATTACTGGGGGTCTAAGCTGTAAGTTGTATGTGTTGATGATTAGTACATTGGGTTCTTGTCTCAAACACACTTAATTGAGATTCAAAGCTAGAAATTTTTTCTCATCCATTCTGGAAATTACATGTACAAATTTGCTGAATTTCAAAAATGAGAGAGATAAGAAATAATTGGTATACAGCTGAAATTATTCTTCTAGTTAAGGAAAAGGCTGAATTGCATAAGAAATTTAAATTTTCACGCAATGCTGATGTTTATGAAAATTTTAGAAGGCTAAGAGTAACTGTTAAGCAGAAAATAAACGAAGCTTATGATCAGTACCTAAACAAAATTCAAAATCAGTTAAAACATGAACCGAAATCATTCTGGGCGTTCATGCATCAAAAAAATAATACTTCTAGGATTCCTGGACAAATGTCTGATGGAAATGAAATATTAAATGATTCTAAACATATCAGTAATGCTTTCGCTAAGTTTTTTGAGTGTTTACTCTGTACCTGATATTACTGATGAACAACTTAGTTTTGACTTTCAAGGATGGGATCTGTTGGATATTACCTGCGTAGCGATATCTGAGGGCTAAATTCTAAAAGTTGGACGAAAATTAAAAAACAAGTTCACTTCTGGGCCAGATCAAATTCCATCTTTCTTTCTTAAAGACTGCATAGCAGTACTATCAAGGCCACTTCAAGTATTGTTTAATTTGATCCTGAATACTTCCGTTTTTCCTGACAAGTTTAAAATCGCTAAAATATGTCCTATATTAAAAAGTCAAGCTTCCAATATCATCACTAACTACAGGGGAATATCCATTTTGAACAATTTTGCTAAGCTTCTTGACATGATTTTATATGATCGTATCTACCAGTCTGCAAAAAATTGCATTTCTATATATCAACACGGTTTCACGAAGATTCGGTCAACTATTAGCAACTTACGTATGTGTAAATAATGTGAGATCGGAAGTATTCACTGCCACTAGCGGTGTGCCGCAGGGATCCAATTTGGGACCTCTTCTATTCTCACTTTACATCAACTTAATTATTGCAATAAGCTATTGTTTGCGGATGATTTAAAAATATATATATCAGTATCCAGTGAAGAAGACTGTATCATCTTACAGGAACGAATCACTTTCCTACAGAACTGGTGTGTAAGAAATCATCTGCATTTGAACATTTCTAAATGCAAAGTAGTAACATTTAGTCGCAATTCCAAGCCTATATCTTATCGGTACACTATTGAGAATTCGACACTAGCAAGAAACGATTGCATTAGAGATTTAGGTGTCAATTTTGATAGTCAGTTGACATTTAATTTTCATGTAAGCCAAACAGCGCTGAGTGCTTGTCGCACATACGGTTTAATTATTAGGAATTGCAAGAATTTCAATGACACCTCAGCATTATCGTCTCTGTATTTCAGTCTAGTAAGATCTAAACTGGAATATGGCTCACTCATATGGAGTCCTACATATAGTCAATATATCGTTGCTATTGAAAAAGCACAAAAGAAATTTTTGAAATTCATAGCTTTTAAAATCGATCGTGTGTATCCACCAAGAGGCTGTAGTTATCCTGAGCTGCTACATAGATTTGATTATCAGTCTTTAGAGAGCCGTAGATATCAGTTATCTATACTTTTCTTGCACAAGCTTTTCCATGGAAAAGTAGATTGTCCTGTATTGTTAGCTCAAGTAGATATTCTGGTTCCTAGAATCACATCTAGACAATACAGGACTTTCCTGTGCAAAAGAGCTCAAACTAACTTACTACTAAAGGCTCCAATCAATTTTATGTGCCGAAATGCCAACAAAATTTCTAGTGCATGTGATATTTTTCACTGCAGTGTCTGTGAATTAAAGAATAATCTCGCGCCCATCTATGATGGATTTTGGTCAAGTTTTTCATGTTTCTTTTGTTTCTGTTTTTTTCTGTTTTACATTTTGTGCTGTAACTACCATGTAAGCTATACTACTGCTTTTTGCTGTGTAAATGGTGATCACTGTTGGGCAATAAACGCATTATTATTATTATTATTACATAGCAAATATCACTGATTTTATAAACATAATCATCCAGATGCGATGTTGCTATTCAGCCAACTTTCTTCTCAGAGATAAAAACTACAGACAAGGACCATTTGGCCTCACAAAACATATGCAACGAATAATGCGTGTAGTTTAGTTGAGTGATTCCTCCTTAGATGGACGTTCACAACGATCGTAGTGAGCAAACGTGGAATGACTGTTTGCGCCCTAAAAGCTACCTAGTTTGCAAGATGATATCTTACAGGTTTTTTTGACGTTTTATAGGATCATTTTATCACTTGTTGTTCATGGAAAAATAAAAAGATATGTTAAAAATTCTTGAATTCTAATAAACATATGTAGGTGCTTGTCACTCAGTATATAACATTTAAAATTTATCCAACAATCTATTTAAAATTCTTCTTCCTTCGTCGTCCTCGTCCATAGTTCTGAAAACGCTAAAACCGACCCAAAATCGCTATCGTAACACACCGGTTAATCGTTATTCAATCGCAACATTTTCGCGTTTTCTTTTTTGGGTGGGGGGCGGAGGACGCTTTTGGCGGTTTTGGTACCATGGAAAGGGTGACGTGTTTGGTAAATAAAAAACCGACAGACCTCATCTTCGCTCGTTTTGGAGGCCAGACATCCCTTTAGGTGCAGTCCTGGGCTATGCTGGTTTTGCGTGGTACCATCTTAAAATTTGGAACGATGGTTTGTGGTGACCGAAAAGAATACATTAAAGAATAATTTCGAATACACGCAGTTTCATTTGCCAGACAAACTTGAGAGATTAGCTGAAGTTAACATTCGATTGAAAAACCGGACCTGGTGTGTGAAAGTTTATTGAACTTTTAAAAAAATCCACTTATAAATAGGGAACACAATTTTGATACATACATTGTTTTTCTTTTTAAAATCCCCACTGCACTTTTCTTGTATTTAAAGAAGGTGTTCAAAACGTCGTCCTCCACTTTCCACACAAGCTTCATTACGACAAACCCAGTTTCTTCTTACTCTAGGTCCTCGAAGTTGTTCATTTATTATTTCAGACGCTTTAAATTTTTTTTCGCGAAGTTGTGTTTCAGTTGTTATCAGACCAGCCCCATAAACCATCTCTTTTAGTTGTCCCCAATACCAGAAATCCATCGGATTGAGTTCAGGAGATCTTGCTGGCCATTTTCGAGGATCAGGAGCATTTCGAACGATCCAGCGATTTGGATAATGTTTATTCAAATTCTGAATGACGCCTCTAAAAATGTGTGGTGGTGCCCCGTCATGAAGAAACCACAACTTCTGTCTCCGTTGTGATGGCATGTTGTCTAAGGTCTGTTCCAAAAGTTCTGGTAGGTTATTGGCTAGAAAGCTAAGGTATCCTACTCCAGACAACTTTGGGGGTAGCTCGAAATAGCCAATTACCTGATCTTCAAGAATACTCGCCCAAATATTTATTTTAAAACGTCTTTCTGTCTGGGTGTACCCGTTGGCGAAATCTGTCGCCTAAAAGCTGTAAACTATAAAGCCATTTAGACAAAAATCTATTGACTTTTGGCATGGGTCATTTTTAACTTTTTGACTTGTCTTGACCCCCCCTATTACCCATTTCAATAATGAGGTTTACACCCGGTGGATTGTTGACACATGTATTTGGTTAAACTCTTATCATATATAAAAACTAGCAAGATACGGATTATCAATCTTGAGGCTCTGTTGGCCAAAGCATGGCCTTTCACATGAGCAATTTGCGAAAACCCCAACTTATCAAGTATATATTCCGAAGAGAATGAACAATAATAACAGGGTTGAAAATGATGGCATTATTCCTGACCATCTGACATTTCGACAACAACACCACCATGCAATTATCGATATATGCCAAAGGTCCAAGTATCACAGAGTTGGAACGAAAATCTTGCTTCAGCACGCGGTGGTCCCATGAGGAAGTTGTGTGCGGCTATGCCATAAATTCGAATACCTTCCTGCATTTAAGCCATAACCTACCGAAAATTATATTCACTAAAGAATGGAAAATTTTGTATGTTTAGGACAGTGGCGTACAAACTATCTTGTATGAAACTAGATGAAAAGGTTTATGAATCTAAGAAGGAGATTGCATCACTGTATCAGATCACAGGTCACCTATACAGGGCGCTACCTAAACATAGGGTGCAAATTGAAGAGGTGATTCTTTAAAGACTATTTTGCCGACTAAAAAAACATTCAATTTCGTAGGTACAAGAAAAACAAGATTTACAAAGGCAACAAAAGGTGTTCGAAATCACTACCTCCGCCTAGAATGCACATCTCTAACCTTGTCCTAGAAAATATTTGAACTTTACCACTCGTTTCTCATCAATTACATCCAAGGATTAAGCGATCTGTGAAGTATTCAATATTTTCCATTGAGATCCGGTAACAAACTCAAATTTAGGAGATTCTAAACTACTCACATTCTTATAATTTATACGTTTTTTCAAATTTTGTGCATCATAAATACAGGGTATTTAAAACCACAAAATGTACTTTTTCCTAAAAACCCAAACGGAATGCACTCTACATTTTTACGGTTTTGAGCTTGGCTTTATTTTAGGATACAATTTTTGGGAGGCTTAATGACGAAATTATTGAGCTATTTAGGATTTTCGAGAAATTAATTCGAAAACACCACATGATTCGTCAGAAGAGAGTATTTTTAGTGGATTTTAATTATCCCCCATCTATAATAAATATACGATAAAATTTGAAAAATGCTTAAATGATGAGGAAATGTGAGATATTTAGCTTATTTTGACGAGAAAGTTGCTAATCTATCTGCAAAGATGGCTGACTTACAAGCTGTCAAATATGAATGTTTTTTCGGACACTACTAGACTATATCAAATCTGTTCCTTTCGACTTTCAGAATACTCTAAAATATACAGGCTTTCCATTTAAAAAGTACTAGCCTTACTAGTCTGTGTTGCCATGTAGTTATGAATCAGCCTGCAAAGAGCGACAAGCAAGGATCTACTTTGAAAATAAACAGAGATATACAAGCATGACACAGTGAAACACTCTAAATTAAACACAGACAAATCTCAAGTGATTTTATCCAGCCCAAAAACGCCAATGATTTTATATTAACAATTCCCAATTAAAATTCACCGAAGTGTGAAGAATCTTTGTGTATTGTTGGATGAAAAGTTCATTTTTCAAGAACACATCACTAACATCGTTAGAAATTGTTTCTTAGTAATACAAATATCCGAGGATATTTTCAGTAATGAAATAGTTCCATCAATCAGTCACGATTCAGAAAAAACCATAGCACAACAATGGCTCTAGACTCTAAACTATATCACTGATGATGTTATAAAAGGCCTCGATGAACGAATTGTTTCTTGTTTGGTTCTGCTAGATAACACAAACGCTTTCGGTATAATAGACTCGGAAATTTTGCTTACTATGGTTTTACTGACGCTGCAGTCAATTTGATAATCCATCACTATCTGCCGAAGATACTCAAATTTATTTTAGCTTTCAACGCAAAGATTCTAAAATGGCAGAGGCATTAATCAACGAAGATTTAACAAGGCTAGTAGACATCTCGTGCTCGCATAACCCAAAAATTAATCCATCTAAGTATTCAGTTGTAGTTTTGCAACAAAATGCTGGAAATATAAACTATTTTTGTAATTGTTTATATTTTTTGAATTCTTAATTAACTAGTTGTTATTGAGAAATATGCATACATTTCTATTAGTTCAACATTATATTATACAGGGTGTTCCTTAATGATATCCGAATATTTAAGGGTGTGAATCTACATGTAAAATTAGTGTTAGTTTGATTTATAAACTATGGTCCAAAAATGTTTCCTTACAAAGACTCGGGGTGTTGAAGTTCTAGGAAAAAAATGGAAATTTATTAGAATTTTCAGAACCGCTTCAGATATTTCACTGATATTCAGTCCGTAGTGAAAGTTGATAAAGTTGCATATTTTTCAATGCAATAATAATTTTAAGTTTTAACAGTGGCGTGCGTACGGGTATTGACTTCGATATTTTTTAAGAAAAAAATGTTACGCCAATGGTTTTTTGCCAAATAAAAATTATTTTTGAATTTCCCGTTCAATTTAAAACAAATGATCTGTCTTTAATTGTTCTCCTTCGATGTGCCATTTTTGAGTAAAAAAGTAAAAACCGTTTTCCAATTAAATTAATAATAATTTTGCAAGTTAGACAACAGAACGGTTTTTATTTTTTTACTCAAAAATGGCGCATCAAAAGGAAACAATTCAAGAGAGATCATTTGTTTTGAATTGAACGGGAAATTCAAAAATAATTTTTATTTGGCTAAAAAAATTGGCGTACCATTTTTTCCACAAAAAATATCCAAGTCAATACCCGTACGCACGCCACTGTTGATGCTAAAAATTATTTTTGCATTAAAAAATATGCAACTTTATTAACCTTCACTACGTACTAAATATCAGTGAAATATCTAAAGCAGTTCTAAAAATATTAATTAATTTCCATTTCTTTCCTAAAACTTCAACACTCCGAGTTTTTGTAAGGAAACATTTTTGGACCATAGTTTATAAAGCAAACTAACATTAATTTTTCATGTAGATTCACATCCTTAAATATTCGCGTATCATTCAGGAACACCCTGTATAATTTTTTTTGTTTCAAAGGTTAAGTTGGAAAACGCTACTCTTAGCGACGCTTCGCCTTTTTCGTACTTTTGTACGAAGTAGAGCCCATTTATTATTATTAATATTATTTTTATTATTATTATTTTTATTATTATTATTTTTATTATTATTATCATACATGCGAAAAAAGATATTTGACAAGATTCTATGTGAAAGATCAGTCATTTGGAAAATTCGTTATTGTTTATCATTACGCTATCCTTGCCTAGATCACTAACAAACGATTGCAAAAAGTCCAAAATTACTGTTGTCGCCTGAATGTTAATAATTTATTTAAATATTTATTACTTACTGCAGTACATAAAATAAAATTGACTGGAAAACTTTGTTCACCATGACGCAACATAAACCCTCATTATTCACTACGTCTTTCACTTTTAATGCAGTATCCTGTAATTCTTTGCCAATTTAGACACATGTTGCTAAATAAATGTAAATGTGATTTAAAAAATCACCTTCTGCACCTTACGAGTAGTATGGTGATTTCTATTTTCTCAATGCTTTTATTTTTATTGTATTAACTTTTTACTAATCTAAACTCGTAGTGATTATTACTATTTCAGGATTAAGTAGAAGAATAGCCGTCTCTAAATTTCGTTCATTTATGTTATTATCATATATTAGCCTACAATTTTTGTAAATAACTTCTAAGATACACTTTATAATAGTCATAACAGAGCTATCCAACAGCTACACTTTAAAAACTTATCCTATATGTGAAGACCAGCTACTCCGACTACATTGTGGTTACTTGACGCGACGCAGACGAGGTCAATCCAAGTAATCGGTCTTCTTCTGTTCGTCATTGTCCGTCAGAGCGGTCCGTGGGACCTTTACTCTTGGTTAAATCAAATAATCTTGCTTGATAAGCGACTAACCCCATTGTCTGACATTTTCCTGCCGATCCGTGTACGGAATTTGTTCCTCTGAATTGTCGTCTCTAATTTGGCCATATTCTTGGACTGCTGGCTGCTTCCTGATTGTCATTCTAACTGTGCACTACTAGAAAATACATTCCTCAGAATATGTCTCTCATTTACTCCGCCTCAAAACAAAAACGAGCACTTTATCCCTGCTTCCATGTGCTTGTCGCTGCCTGCCTAGGCATTCATAGCCTGCTGGCCAATAGGAGTGCGTTATACCTCCAGCCCATTGTTGCAGCTCTATTTTGTCTCTGCGTTCACGACTGTTTCAATATTAGAAAAAGTATTCGGATAAATTTAGGTTACGCTACTGCATTTGAGGTTTCGGGGTTTCGTGGAACCGTGTCGATAATTCCTATGAAATGAATCAAGATTAGTGTCTCAATTTATGTATACTTTATTTGTGGGTCACGAACTATATGAGAAACTGTGTAATGAGGACAAAAGGTTTAGCGTGAAAAAAATTACCCCAGCATTATATGCTCGTAATGTGTCGTGCATTTCTTCATTATAACGGGTTACTTCACGCATATATATTTCATATGCATATACAATTATACATAGTGATCGAGATATAAGCGCCAGGTAAGAGAAGTAGCAGGAGGCCTATACCACGGCTTTGGAATTGAACAGAACTGTTTATTTCAGTACTAAAAAAATAAGTCATGTGGAGTAAATGTAACTACTGAAACTTATCCTGTGATAGATATACGATTAGATTTTTATTTATTTTACGATGCTTCGACAACCTCTGAGGCCTTTTCCAAGTACAGTTGATAATTCTGTGACAATATATTTTGTTTTCCAGGTGAAAATTCGTTTCTTTCTTACCTTCTTCACATTCCTATACAGTGTGTGTTACTACATGTTACTACTAACATGCCGAGATTGCGCGAAGCATCATTGCAATTTTAAGATAGAACCGCATAAGACCATCAAAGCACAGAACTATCTGGTGTAGGCATTGCCGCTCCCAAAAGGAGGTGGTCAGCCCTCCAAAGCGACAAGCGAGCATGAGGTTATGTGTCGTTTTTTTATGCACCAGACACGTCACCCTTGTCCATCGTTCTGAAAACGCGAAGTGACCTCTTATAAATTATTTTTTCTTACTTCGAGGAAAGTCTTGTTTAGTTTTTTTGTCATTCTAAACAAAAAGGCTCTTATTGACTATACTTGATAGTTTAAAATATGCAGTTTACGATTCCAAAAACAATATGAACAAACGAAAATTCTACAAATGTCTAAGAACAAAATCTCAAAGCATTTTAGGGGATATTGTTGTTCAGCCTTTGTTTTTTATTGTTAAGCAAGCGCGCACTCCGACTACGTTAGAGCGCGAAAGGTAAAGTAGACGACAACAATATTGTATTCGTTTACATTTTTTTCCGATAGTCATAAAACGAGTATAAAATCGAGAACGACAGGCATGAGGACAGCGATGGTTCTGAAAATTTTCAAACATCGTCTCGTGCAAGTCTGGTTGAGGTGAGAGATGAGTGAATCAAGTTGTTGAAGTAACGTTGACTGTTATTGTAATTAATTATCCCGACATTAGTTAAAAATTCATACTAATAACCAAAATATACTAAGTGACATATAAATCCGAACACCCAGTTTAAATGGTTTTATTTTAATAAAATTTTGTATAAGTACTTAATGAAGGATAATAAGTAAATGATAAAAATTTCAAAATTATTGCACGGCTTTAAAGCCCTTTGACCTTTAATAATGTGTGGATGCACCCTGATGTGCTACTCATTCTCCAACGCGCCTAGGCATGCTTCTGATCAGGTGGTCAAGGTCCTCCTGTGGTATCTCATTCCAGGCAACCACCAACTCCTCTCGAAGTGCTTCTAGAGTCTGAGGAGGGCGTTGCAAATTGAGCAATCTCCTACCCATCATATCCCACACGTGCTCAATTGGGGATAAGTCGGGAGATCTTGGTGGCCATGGTAACAAGAAGTCCATTGTGACTCTTGCAACATGTGGTCGGGCATTATCTTGTTGGAAAGTTGGATCTGCCAGGGTGTCAAGATAGGGTAAAAGATGGGGTTCTAGAACTTCGTGCATATAACGGTGCGCGTTCATGTTACCTCTGATGAAGATTGAAGGTGACCTGGAACCATAAGTTATAGCACCCCAAACCATAACTCCAACAGTGTGATGAACATGTCTTTCAACAAAAAACTGTGGATTCCTCCTTTGACCACGTCGCCTTCTAACCCTGGCACGACCATCGTGCATGCCTAAACAAAATCGAGACTCGTCACTAAAGACAATACTGTTCCATTCCTGATCCCAGAGTGACCGTTGTCTGCACCACTCAAGGCGATTACGTCGGTGTTCTCGAGTTAAAGGGAGGACCCAGTGTGGCCGGTATGAAAACAAGCCAAAACTGCTCATTCGTCGGTAAACACTTCGCATGCCAATAGGTCTTCCGTGTTCTGAAAACCATTCATTTGCAATGGACCTGGTAGTGGAGAAACGGTCCCTTAAGGCCAATAATCTTAGGCGGCGATCTTCACGGTATGTTGTTCTACGGCGGCGTCCAGTGCCCCTTGCTCTTTGCGTACGGTCTTCTCGAAGCCATGCCTGACAACACCTAACCACAGTGTCTACACTTCTTTGCACTCTAACTGCAATTGCTCGAAAAGAAAGTCCAGCTTCCTGAAGTCCCACTATACGGCCCCTATCAAACTCATTAAGTTGACGAAATCGTACAGGTCTCCGTACTCTTGGCATCGTAACCGATCGTAAAGGATGTCAAGAACCAAAATCCGCCAACGTTGATTCTTTACTGCGGCTGAAATATTCATTTTTAGAGCGTTAGTGAATTAAAAAAAAAGCAGTATAAAAACCGGAATGTCCAACTGATATAGCTGAAAAATTTTTCACTTGTTATTTAGAGTAAGAAATATATTCACCAACTTTTATTAAAATAAAACCATTTAAACTGGGTGTTCGGATTTATATGTCACTTAGTATATGTATATCTGATGGTAGCGATGTGAAATATCTAAGATGTAACAACATAGGGGAGCCGCCGGCGCGCTCGCGCAAAATATGCAGGATCGGTAGAGAATCACTGAGGATCCGAATTTAATTTGAGTGAAAGTCCTTGATGTCAAGTACTCAGTCTCTTTCATGAATATAAATTGCTTAACCTCAATGACTCTTTGCTGATCCTGTGCATAGAGCGCTCCCTTGATTGACAACTAAAAAACAAATATCCCTAAAATATTTTGGAACCTCGTTAATGAATGTTTGAAGAATACTTAGCAACCTTGACAACATTAAAAATTTTATTTTTCCATATTATTTTCCGAGACCGGAAGGACAAATTTCGTACCTTCCCAAATATTAAATGGATTGTATCTCGAAAACAATAAACTTTATAAAAAGATCAAAAGAACCTTTTTTTTGTTCAGAAAGGCCCAAAAAACATTAAAGAACTCTAGCGAAGAAAACAACTTTTGGAAATGATTCAAAAAAATTGCTTAAACATCAACTTGATGCAATTTTGGTCCTGGGCTATGTGCAGAATCGTTAAAAGTGTTTTTGAATGAGTTTAAGCAAAAAACAGATCAAAATATTTTTCCGAGCAGATGCAAAGATACTTTTTGGACTAAACACTTTCTATTTTGTTCTAGGCGGCTAGCTATGGCAAGAAGAACGGCATATGGTATGCAGCTCCAGGCGGCCAAGGCTGGAGCAAAGCCACAAGCCGCAAAGCGTCTATTGCAGAAGTAGACGCACCAACTGCTCAAGCAATAGGGGGTGCATCCAGCGCACCAATCAAACCTAGCTCCGGAAGGGTCATTAGGATCATCAATAATATGGACCACACTATACAGGTACATTTTAAGAGCAAAGTCACAACCCACAAATTATCCATCCATTCAGCTGAAGTAGAAGCACCTACTTCTTAAGTAATAGGGTATGCAGCCTAACTCTCGCACTACACGCACTACAATTGATCGGTACGACACCTCTATTCTTCCTATTCAAATTCAAATTCTTTATTTTCCTGTTGATGTTACAAAAAACATATAGGAATTGTCAATAAAACTTAGAACTAGGTACAAAATAACAGTAAACAACAGTAAAATGAAATAAAACAATATAAACAATTTTGGCACAGTTAAAACATTAAACATGCCTACAAGAGAAAAGGGTGTATCAAAATTTTTTGATATTAGTATATCAATACACTTCCAACCCCGTTAATTCCATGCACCTATTTGACATATGTTTCACACATCATAGATTTCCCGGTACATTAGCTCTTAAAACAAAAATATTAGCCGGCGGATCCCATATCTATCGGTCGCACTTGCCATCCGTCATGGAGTTGTGAATATTGTATCTTTGGCAGAGGATTCGGGGGACATAAACACATACGAGGTGGACGCGACATTATCATTATGCGTAGAGTGTTACTCATGTTACTTGATTTCACGAGATCATACAGGGTGGCCCATCCATGTGTGGACGGAATATTACTCATAAACAAATACATTTTGGGAAAATATATTTATGGGATGATATTTGAGGGCACATTTCTAAAGTATTTGTCATTATACAGGGTCTCCCAATTTCGACATACATATGAAAGTTGTGATTTCTCAAATGGAGTGCCCCGAATTTTATTGCATATTTGGATAAACCAATTGAAAGAAGAAAATTGATATAACATACTATGGGGTTTTGGTAATTAGCTACTGTGATGTAAGGTGTTCCACTTGATTCAAAACGTTCTGGTAGTGTGGAAAATGTTTCCGGCCTTGGATGTCGCATATTACCGTTGCTTATAAATGCGAGATGCTAGGAAACAGTTTATTTGGGCTTCGCCCAAAACGAACACCATATTCACCATTTCTGCTTTAGAAATTTTTTTTATTATAATGCTCACAAAGCTAATGATGATGCGATATTTTAGGGAATTAAACCGTTCCCTAAAAGACGTGCTAATAACCGAAAAAATAGCCGTAAAAACCCATATGTGTCTGGTATCAAAAAAAGCTTATACAAAATTGAATCCACACATGTACAGGGTACAGGGTGATGCGTTTGGAATTTTTGTGAAAAAGTACTATTCGCGTTTTTGACCACCCTGTATGAGCAAAAATTAAAATTCATAAAGTAACAAATAAGATAAAAGCTGAGGTGTGTAAGTTTTTTTTGATACAAAATTCAGCACTCCAGATTTCAAAATGGCGGATTGAGGGGTTGCCGAAGTAGAAGTTGTTTCAAAGTCATGGGAAGAATAAAGTCAATCAATTGAGGCCATTTTTTTTATTCTAGTGTCGTGTTCTTCTGAATCTCCGAACAACGCAGCCATTCGAAGAGGTGCTGGAAGACCTTGGTCAGGTTCTAAAGATGAACGGTGCGAAACGTATGTACACTGTCTCGGGTCAAGAAGTGCGCAGTTTTTCTCAACTACGCAATGAATTCGCTGATGTAGATACCTTTTATTTGGGTGTTGGAACCGTTGGAAGTACAGTAAGTTGGAATCATATAATTGTCTCTGGTAAAATGTGTTAAAAACCATGTTACTCATTTCCGTCGGTCGATCTCTCAGTCTGTCTGTTTGCTATTCCTTGGCTCCACTATAACTTGGAAGGTACTGCTCGGATTTGGGTTTGCGCCCTATTTAAAACCATTCCAAGCTCGTAATTCATTCATTCATTTAGAGCACTGTCAAATATATCATCCTTCATGATTTTCCGTATTTATGGACCCACAAATATGCTCTCTTTAAGTCTCGGAAATGATTGTATTAAATGCAGAAACCCTCTTCCATTTCGATTCATAGCTTGCCCAAAATTTTTCAAGTCCCAACTTAATATGCAAAGGTGGAAGCAACATGTTTTTGGGGCCCGGAGTTAATACCTGACGTAGTGGCCACTTCTGTTCATAATGACGATCTCGAGCACGACTGTCCCATTCACAAAGAAAACAAGAACATTTGGTCTATCCCAGTTGCATTCCAAGAAGAAGGGCGGTTATATTTAAATCTGCACATATGGCGCATCCATATTCATCATAACGGATATGCTCTAATAGAACTAGCATATTTTCATATGAATCCTTCACATGAACTGCATGCGCTATAGGTACAGATGGATATTTATTACCGTTATGTACCAATACCGCTTTTAAACTAAGCTTAGAGAAATCAATGAACAGGCGCCAATCATTATGATCATGTGTCTGTCCTAACGCGTCAAACAAACTGTTGACATCGGAGCAATATATCAACTGCCTTCCTTGATGGAAACAGTGTGTGAGGTTTTGTTGCCGTTTTCGGTAAAAAGTAATGTTAACATCACCGTGCAGAAGATTCCATCCTTTTAATCTTGGTGGTAAAAGTTCTGACTGGGATTTAGACAGATTTAATTCTAGAACTAAGTCATTAAGTTCGCAATGTGTAATCAAATGCGGCGCTGTTGAACATCCTGGCAGGTCAAACGAAAGATCGGAAATTTTTACGCTTTCTGTACCGTCACTTTTAGAATCGGTGGATTCGGCTTTTTCATCCAAAGACCAAGATTCTGGTGGAACTGGGACAGAAAGTTCATCACTACGCTTAGCGGGCCGCATAGCTGATGTTAATTAAAATACTTAACAGTATGTTTCGATTTTGGTCCAATACTTTTAATAGTTGTGAGGCAAAAATAGCAAGTATGGTCTCTCGGTTCTCTCCAAACCATTGGTACCGCAAAGGGTATTTTACGATTGTCGCCTCTTAACCAACCTGTTAACAACGTTACACAAGTCTTTCAACATATATGAGGGGCCCATAGTTTATCTTGGTCGCCAACTTTAATTCCAAAATAAAGTTCGTATGCATTCAACACAAGAGGAGTAAAAGTACTTTTTTCTGATTTAAAAGTTAGCTTTCCGCACATATAACAAAAACTGTTCGCACTATTTACACAATTTCTAGGCATTGTTCATAAAGCTAATAAACTAAAAACAGCACACCGTTTTAAGAAAAATTAACAGTACTCAGAACATCTCAGTACCCTTCAACACAGAAAACGTAACTGACTCGGCTGCTATTAGTCTACTAATAAACGCAATATGCTCTCTAAACATAGAGCTCGCATATAATAACTAGGAACAGACAGGTCTTAACATTATATATGTGCGTCATCGCATAAACGCCGAGAAATGCAGCAATATGAGATGTTACGTATTGTAATTCATAATATCTGTGGGTGACAGAAAAAATCTGTTTTAAGATTTGATTTGAGGGTCTCAAAATACATAATATAGACTAAAAAATTGTCATGTCACAAACCCTGAGTTTATCAGTGTAATCAGTCACCAAACACTGTTGACAAACCACAGCTCCAAAGAAATGAGGCTACCGTGTACGAACACGCTCATTGCTGCAATCTAAGGATTTTCTTTTTCAGGAAAAGCCCAAATAGTGGTTCTGATGAACCTTACATCTAAAATTGTACTAGAAGTTGTTTCTAACGCGTGGAAAGTACAGGGTCAATCTAGTGGACGTTATTTCTTACATAAATGTGGCTTTGCAATAATGCACATACAGCTTATCCACTTTGCCCGTTTGCCAGTGTCGAACTGTGCTCTATGTGAGAAAGATGTCTTAAAAGATTAATTGATTCGAACATTTTGGAATTGATAATTCAGTAAAGCGCGGCCTGCGTGGCTACTTCAGAAAAAGAAAAAAAATACTAGTAAAAAATCTTAATATTTTATACTAAGTGACATATAAATCCGAACACCCAGTTTAAATGGTTTTATTTTAATAAAATTTTGTATAAGCACTTAATGAAGCATAATAAATAAATGATAAAACTTTCAAAATGATTGCACTGCTTTAAAGCCCTTTGACCTTTAATAATGTGTGGATGCACCCTGATGTGCTACGCATTCTCCAACGCGCCTACCCATCATATCCCACACGTCCTCAATTGGGGATAAGTCGGGAGATCTTGGTGGCCATGGTAACAACGTGACATCATTATGTTGAAAGAAGTCTATTGTGACTCTTGCAACATGTGGTCGGGCATTATCTTGTTGGAAAGTTGGATCTGACAGGGTGTCAAGATAGGGTAAAAGATGGGGTTCTAGAACTTCGTGGATATAACGCTGCGCGTTCATGTTACCTCTGATGAAGATTAAAGGTGACCTGGAACCATAAGCTATAGCACCCCAAATCATAACTCCAACAGTGTGATGAACATATCTTTCAACAAAAAACTGTGGATTCCTCCTTTCACCACGTCGCCTTCTAACCCTGGCACGACCATCGTGCATGCCTAAACAAAATCGAGACTCGTCACTAAATCCCAGAGTGACCGTTGTCTGCACCACTCAAGGCGATTACGTCGGTGTTCTCGAGTTAAAGGGAGGACCCAGTGTGGCCGGTATGAAAACAAGCCAAAACTTCTCATTCGTCGGTAAACACTTCGCATGCCAATAGGTCTGCCGTGTTCTGCAAACCATTCATTTGCAATGGACCTGGTAGTGGAGAAACGGTCCCTTAAGGCCAATAATCTTAGGCGGCGATCTTCACGGTCTGTTGTTCTACGGCGGCGTCCAGTGACCCTTGCTCTTTGCGTACGGCCTTCTCGAAGCCATGCCTGACAACACCTAACCACAGTGTCTACACTTCTTTGCACTCTAACTGCAATTGCCCGAAAAGAAAGTCCAGCTTCCCGAAGTCCCACTATACGGCCCCTATCAAACTCACTAAGTTGACGAAATCGTACAGGTCTTTACTGGGGCTGAAATATTCATTTTTAGAGCGTTAGTGAATTAAAAAAAAGCAGTATAAAAACCGGTATGTCCAACTGATAAGGCTGAAAATTTTTTCAGTTGTTATTTACAGTAAGATAAATACATTCACCAACTTTTATTAAAATAAAACCATTTAAACTGGGTGTTCGGATTTATATGTCACTTAGTATATATCAGCGTTTCTGAAAGTGAGCGATGATGCCCCTTGTTGGTGCTGGGGTCCAGAGCCTCCCTCTCCGTTCTTCAAATTTCAATATTATCGATAGCACATTCGTTCTTCTATAAAAGAATTGTTTATCAAAATGAACAGTAAACGAGATGAGTTTGAGGACCTCTGTGTTAGATGTTCGAGGTAATGAAGAAAGTAGATCTCAACTAATTTGAACTGCCGCGATACCTAGTGTTTCGTTATTAGAAAATCCAATTTTTCCTGATTAGCTACAGTTCCCAAAACTAATCATTTTTTTTTTTTTGTTATGAGGTGATTTCCAATTTATGTTTCGTTTTTCTCCCGTTTTATTCACAGACCCCAGCTGTTATGCTATCTCCGGTAAGAAGAGCGAGATCTAGAGCACCTCAGACTGCCATCGTTGAAGATATCAGCAAACAGCGCAGAGCAAGGAGTAAAAGTAGACCTAGGGCGTTATATGCTCCCGAAAATGAAATTGTTAGGACCAATGGTAAGTTCAAACCTAAATAGGGCATATAAAAGAAAGCATTCACGTATCAACACCTGTTTTGTACTCCAAAATTATAATACTAGTCTAATCATATTAGCAAATTTTCTCGAAGTAATTGTAAAGTCTGGTTTTATTGGTACAAGTGCCAAAACCTGTAGTTTGCCTCGGTTTTCGGCCATAAGTTTCTTATCATTTTGTAGGTCTCGGAAATACCTAAAAATCCTATATGAAGATTTTTTTCGCTCCTCCTTCGATCCCAAAAAATTATTTTATTATTCTTTGTTGTCGAATAAAAAAATTACCTACAAAAATTGGTGTACCCATTTCATGCGTCCATGTTTGAAATACCCCTTTGAACAACTTGCAGCAATAAAATCAGACTTTACAATTATTTCGCATTTTCGTCTAATTTGACTAGACTATGTAACGTGCAGCCATAGGTTTGTAGCAGTGTTATTCCTGCAACAACAAAACACTGGTAATATAGGTCTCGTTCATCCGACCACAGACGGCCAACCATGGACAGCTGTTTCGGACTATTTGGCAACTCGTCAGCATGATGTAGGCTTGGTCTTGAAATAAGGCAGCACAAAGTGCCATCTGTTACCGGAACCGACCACTGTGAAAGTGAAAACAGCAATATATCTGTTAAAACTGTATCCCAGTTCGCAATGTCCGGATCTCAACTTCGGAGCTTGATCAACAGCTAGATCTGCTATAGCAGCAGAATCGGCAGCATCTAGCGGCCACAGAGGTGAACCGGTGGCCGATTCTGGTAATAGATGGCACTTTGTGCTGTATTATTTTAGCATAACACTTTCCCAGACTTAGGTTATGTCTTACTCTTTGGTGGATATTCCGATAGATTATACATTACTGGAAGTGCTGAAAGAAGAGCCAGTTCGAGTGACAATAAAAGGACTGCGAAGAACGTTCTACCCTCCAATTCACCACGCACCAGCTGATAATACTCCACCTGATAAGAAGCTGCAGCTAGAATGGGTGTATCCTTTTTTCAGGCACATATTAAACGCTTATTTCTACCGGCGCCAGTTTTGACGATCTATGAGAGTTTATGTCTTTTCGCGACAGTCAATAATTGATTAGCATATTCAAATTCTGACTTATTGACAGCAGTATCTTCATAAACAAGTATGAATAGAATAAAAAAAGTAAACGCCCTAGTAACAAATTCCTTTAAAATGGAGTGAATAAAAGTAGCAATTACTTGTGCTTACTTAACATATACGAGTATAAACAACGAAAGCTGGTGCAAATTTATGAAAATCAGCGACAATGCAGTTTTTCCTAATTTCACAATTTTCAGGGAAACAAATTAAAACTTTGACTCTACAATCTTAAACAATAGACAAAAATACATATGGAAGCTCAGTTTAAAATGCCTAAAGTTGGATAAAAAATGCTTCTTTTAACAACAGACCTGAAATGAACGTAAACAAGTACATATCTCGTACAATGGGTTTCAGGGTTAACAGTGTTTATTTCTTGACCACGAACGTCAAAAATTGAAAAACAAGCGGAAATGAGGTTTTTCCCATTTCCATACATTTCCGGAAGCCAAGTCAGAATTTTGACAGTGTAACATGAAAGAAAGCGCAAAAATGTGTGTGGTTGTCGAGTTTTTAAGCTCGTCAACTTATCCTACATAAAATTGAAGACAGTCGGTGAAATGAGTTTCTGCCGCACCAATGTTGTATCCAAGTCCCCCGTGCATAGGATGTGTACACTATTCAATAGTATCAGTAAATGCCACATAAATAATGACACTAAGTCTCGGGTCATCCTTTTACCTTGATGAAGCTGTGAGCTAGTATACGAGGGATGTCTTTTAAGTTTTGCATATGGAAATAAAAGAACACGGTAGATAGGTTTAAATGACTTTATTGTTTTTCGAAGTATTCTCCACGAAGATTAATACACATCTGCATGCGCTCGAACCATTTTTCGAAGCACCTATTCCACTCGTTTTCTGACAGATCCAAAACGGCATTTTTGAGTGCGTCAACTGCTTCTTCTGGTGACTGGAACCTTTGACCACGCAGTCTGTTTTTAATTTTCGGGAAAGTAAAGAAATCGTTAGAACTTAGATCGGGACTATAATGAGGATGGTCCAATAATTCCATGTTTTCTTCCGTTAAATACTGCCTTGTTTTTTGGGCTGTGTGCTGTGTTTGAGTTTACGAAATTGAAACGGTCAATCGTTTTTTGACACCAATTAACCCTGGCTGCTTTCTGCTCTTCAGTCAATAGGTGGGATATCCAACGAGAAACTAATTTTCTTACTCCTAATTCTTCGTGTAAAATTTTTTGAATTGAGGTCTTTGAGATCTTCAAGGACGCCTCAATCTCGCGATATGTCACATGTCTTTCTTCAATGATGACTTTGCGCACAGCATCGACGTTTTCCTGGGTGACTGCCTTTTTTGGTTCACCCACCCTGGGATCGTCGCTAAGACTCACCCGTCCACGTTTGAATTCTCCATACCAACGGGAAGTCAGCAAGACATTCTTGTTGCGATAATTGTCTCTGAAAGTTGTGGCGCGAAAATGTTCTCGGTTGAGTTCCATTTTTCTAATGACTTGGTGACACTTAAAAATTCACTGTAGTGAGAACACTGCACGTATTCTTGTGAAACTTTGAATTTAAGTTTACTAAATAGTGAGGTTAAGATTCAGTACTGACGTTCGATCCGCGCGGCCTACTATGTTTCTATATGCAAAACTTAAAAGGCATCCCTCGTATTATTGTTGACTACTCACTAATATACAGGGTGTTCCTTAATGATATGCGAATATTTAAGGGAGTGAATCTATATGAAAAATTAATATTAGTTTGTTTTATAAACTATGGTCCAAAAATGTTTCCTTACAAAAACTCGGGCTGTTGAAGTTTTAGGAAAAAGTAGAAATTAATTAATATTTTCAGAACCGCTTCAGATATTTCACTGATACGTAGTGAAAGTTAATAAAGTTGCATATTTTTCAATGCAAAAATAATTTTTAGCTATTACAGTGGCGTGCGTACGGGAATTGACTTTGATATATTTTAAGAAAAAAATGGTACGCCAATGGTTTTTTGCCAAATAAAAATAATTTTTGAATTCCTCGCTCAATTTAAAACAAATGATTTCTGTTGAACTGTTTACCTGAGTAACAAAATAGAAACCGTTCTATTGTCCGAGAAAATTAATGTAAAGAATGCAGTTTATCAATAAATATCTAGTTGCTCTGGAATATGTCACTGGCTTTTGACATCTGACAAGTCTCGGTTATTCCTAAAACTTCAACACCCCGAGTTTTTGTAAGATAACATTTTTGGACCATAGTTTATGAAGCAACATTAATTTTTCTCGTAGATTCACACCCTTAAATATTCGCATATTATTAAGGAACACCCTGTATTGTTGTTCTTATCTATGTATACTGTGCTATAATGATATTTATTGATATTTTCTGCAATTGGATGTATATGCCTGTCGGAAATAAACTTAATCCTAATAATCAATTAATGAGCGAAACGACATGCAAATAGCCAGACAGGTCGACTGGCAGATTTAAATAAATTAGTACCTCGCAGTTATATGAAAATTTGCCAGTCTCTAAAATAAACCAATGGTCTATTTATTTGCGAAAAGACTTTCTAAGCGACCTCAATTTCGAAAATGGCGCAAGTCCACCTACTCCGCTCACAACCGTTCAATCAAAGTATTCGTGCCACGAAAGTTTTGCGTGTCAATAAGTGCGAAGATTATGAAAACTCCCTCTCTATTTATAATACCGAGAAACAACAGAGGTTATATGGGGGAGTATATTATTATAGGTGCTTTAGATGTGTCAGCCTCTAAGCATTTGTAGAAGGTAGTAATTGTTGTAATCCGATCTCCTTGAGCTCGAAATAGAATCATATTAGAAAATTTTATCTAATATCAGCTGAAACCCTCTACAGTGAAAGTAGAACAAGAATGCTCCGTACTCTAGCGATTTGTGTACATATGATCGACCTTATGTCTTTACGCACGTTTAACCGACCTAATAACAAAAATAGTTCTTTCTCGTTAACTATAATGGAAAAAATTTGATTTCTGAAACATATTTTATCAAAAACAGACACCTGCATAATATGAAAATTATTTGGTAAGCTTTATCAAGAAGATTGAATGAAATTTTTTCCTTCAAGTAATAAGGTTTAGACGTGAGCAGCAACTTGTGAACAAAAACTGAATAGTGATACTTGACCATGTCATTAATTTTTAACCAGTCTAGAACGGGATATTTCGCTGATACATGATCAAATTTACGTAAGCCAAAAATGAATCGTATACAATTGTTTTGAATAACTTGAATAACGTTTTTAGTGAAATTATCTAAACAAGTATAGTATACGATATTACAATAATTTAGTACAGATATGACCAATGCTTCACATAGTTTTTTACGCAACTTAAAATTTAGTAAATACCTGTTTGCTATAAGAGTGTGCAGCCGTAGGTAGGTTTTCTGAGATAGACTTTTAACATGTTCAATAAACCTTAATTTTGTATCAAAAACAACACCAAGAATTTTTGCAGAATCAGAAAATTGCAAGATTTGGTTATTTATCTGAATGTTCAAGAGCTGTGTTACATTGTATGTTTTTCTTTGTGCGCAGAATAATAACATTTTAGATTTTTGTGGATTAATAAGAAGATTGTGATCTAAAGAGTATTTAATTAATTTATTAACATTGTTTTGTAAAATTTGAGTAGTATTATTGACATTATCTGGGTTAAAATAATGAAGCAATTGCGTATCGTCTGCAAATGACTGGACATGAGAATTATCAATACTTTTGCTTAAGTCGAACGTATATATGAGGAACAGAAGCGGCCCCAATACAGAGCCCTGAGGTACGCCTGAGGGAATTATTGTCACTAGAGACATTTCTTGATTGAGAAAAACACACTGAGTTCTTTGATGAAGGTAACTGTCGAAAAATGAAAGGGATACACTGTCAAGACCTATGTAATTTAATTTAAGTAATAATTTATGATTGATGCTGTCAAAGGCTTTCGAATAGTCTATAGAGATTAAGGCTAGTGCCATTTTCTTATCTAAGGCACTTAAAATATTGTCTTGCAGATTAAGTAGGGCAGGTGTTGTACTATAATTTTTTCTAAATCCGGATTGAGTGTCGGGAAGTATAAAGAATTTTTCTAGGTAAGCGGTCAATTGGAACTTTATAATTTTTTCTAAAATTTTGGATAAAATTGGTAATAAACTGATAGGTCTGAGATCATTATACTCAGTGGGCTTCATTTTTTTAGGAACTGGAATAATTAGAGCTTGTTTCAATGAGTTTGGAAAGTAGCCTTTTTCCAAGCAGTCGTTAAAAATGTGGACGATGTGATGGAGAATAACTGGCAGGCAAAGCTGGATCATTGACAGGGATATACCATCAATTCCCTTCGCATCAGATTTTAGGCTCCCTATTGCCTGTAATACGTCATTTGAACTAATCTTATTCAATGAAAAAAATATATTCAGAGCTTAATTTATTTTTGAAATAGTAGCTTTTGTTTAAAAAGTTGTCCCGCTTGACAAATCTTTAGGATAAATCCGTGGTGGGAATTTTTCAAATGAATTCCCTGTAAATGCGAAGCCCTAACATTAATACAGAGCTAATAGCAGATATTAGTTTTAATGCACTTGGATTTTTCTGTATTATTCTCATTTCGTTTTTCTCTTTATCAGGGGAATATGTTTTTTTTGGTGACTGTGCAAATGCTTTCACCAAAAAAGAAAACTTATTTTCCCTAATAAGGAGTAAATAGAATGAATATACTGAATACAAAATGGAACTGCATTAGAAAATAATTGATAACAAGGTAGACAGCGCACTTGGTTCAAACAGATATAATATTTATTTTATTAGTTAGCTAAAGTATACACCAGCACGCAATGCTTAAGTTCGCGCGCTTCCATTGGACAGTAGGACGAATGACTGATCTATGTGGACAAAATTAAAACAATAAATCTAAAACCACTGAGTATTTAGTAAATAAGATTATAAGCGAAATATATAAATATAAATACAAAAGTAGACAACGGATTACGGACCCAATGTAAACATTGCATTCTAACAATTTGGTGTTAGTGATTAGTTGGAGTCTGTGAAACCAGTAAAATTGATTATTGTTTCAAACCACCTCCTTGCGTCCAAACTATTTATCCGAGATAAAGATAAGATTAAAAGTAAGCACCTAGTTATTTCAGATGCGAAATTCAGTTGAATACCGTTTTATCATTTTAGATGTTTGAGAACGTAATTTATTGTACTTCAACTCTATGCAAGATTGGTTCTACTCCCAGTTCTGCCCTCGTTTCTGATTTTGTCTCGTCTAGTTATTCCTTTAACTTTCCTTAAACATTTTAAATCTACTGCCTGAATATTGCTCATTAATTTGTTTGTTAGCACCCAACCTTCGCTACCATAAATTACTGTTGGCCTAAATACGGTCTTGTAAACAATCATCTTGGATTTCCTACTAATTTTCTTGTTTCCAAGGATGGCTTTGCTCATTGTATGATATGTCTTTACTGCTTTATTAATTCTTTCATTTAGTTCAGCTTCCATACTGCCTTCACGCTGTATCATAACTCCAAGATATTCATAGACATTTACCTGTTCCAGTTCACTGTTATTAATTTTGATTTTTATTTCCTTGACATTTTTTCCGATTACCATTACTTTAGATTTCGCTACATTAATTTTCAGATTTCTTATCTCCAATTCGGCGTTCCAAAGTTTTAGATTAACTTGCAGGTATTTTTCCCGTTCGGCACAGATCATGAGATCATCGGCAAAGGCACATTCTGCCAGGCCAGCCATTTCCAGTTTGTAATGACCAATGTTCACTTTTTTGATGTCGTCTACGATAATTATGAAAAGTGTAGGACTATTTATTTATTAATCTACGTATTAACAGCGTGTCGCTGATGCATTGACAATAAGTTTTAGGATCTAGTAGTTTTAATTAATGTGGCAACCATTTTTTCGCGATTACAATACTTCCTCGCCGTGGTGTGGGAAGTAGGAATCACACATTTGGTGGATGTGCTGGGCTGGTTCATACGCAATTTGAATTGCTAGCTCTAACGCAAGTACTGCATAATCTAGATCTATGATAACCTGTTGATTAACTCACGTTTATCAATAAAATACACCTCTGCGCGCACATTTCTCTAGACGGACATTAACAATAATTGAGGGATAAATCTGTGAGGGCGACGTAGATTTATGCTTTCAATGAGCGACCAGTCCGTGCATGTCTGAATGCAATCTCTCAACGGAAAATCAAAAAAGGCGTGTCTTAGATTTAATGCAGGAGCAATTAAAAGTTAATGAGTAGCTTGGTCATTTCTACGGTGAGATTTAAAATAGAAACGCAGGGTCGCTACAGGACACTTAGCCGGTTGGGGTAGTTTTTTTCCCGTTGAGAATAAAGGGCGAAATTAGTATTAAAAACAGTAATCTCTCACTAGCAGTCACGTTTAGTGTAAGTGCATATTGGCGATGCAGTAGTAAAGATTATGAGTTCTGAATTATTTACTGGATAGAACAGGTTTCCGTAGTTGCCAAGAGGCATTTTGCTTCTATAGCTAAAAGTGGAACAAATAGTAACATTACCAAAAGATACATACATCCAAACATTACGAGGACAGTGAGATACAGTGCTTTTTTGGCGACCTAAGGCCGTATCGTCAGTCGATCCTACAATTGTAGGACGCCTTTATGGCCTCCTTGACTGTCACAAGCTTTTCTCTACTTCAAAAATTTCTAGATTGCACCTGTTCCATTTCAGCGTCAGCGCTCTTCTATTGCGAAGTTATGCTTTCTTTTTGAATTGTGGGAAATTTTAGGCTGATAAAACATGATATAAATCAAAAGCATGAACAATTTGATGCAAATAGATATTTATGACGTAACCTCAAAATAGAGCGCTGACACGAAAAAGTAGAAAACTATGAAATTCAAGGAGGCCATAAACGCATCCTACAATTTTAAGAACGACTGACGATACTGCCCCTAGTGTCTCACAGTTTTTTCTGAAAGGAACTAGTCAACAAATTGAAATTCGGGATGATACCGACATTATTCCCCCTACATATCAACGACCTCCTTTCCGGTACGATCAATCCCATCCACAGCTTTGCAGATGACAGCGCTGAACATGCAGGAATCCAGAGAGACAAGCCTATCTCTGCTGGTGAGCTGGCGGAAAAAAGACTTGATGCGACTTCTTCCTTGACGAGAGACATAGAGGTTATCACTGCTTGGAGACTCAACAATCTTGTACACTTTTTAATGTTCTGTTCGGCTTGCCAGATCCCAGATCACCGAGGACTTGATCTGGACCTTGATGCGAACATCTCGTTAATAGCGGCAACTGGCTAGGCTATTTGTTTAGAGCAGAGTTCCCCAAACTATTTTGTGTCGTAGACCCCTTGCCATGTTTTTCCGTGTTGGGTAGACCCCCTACACTTACCTGATATTGATTTCCTGTAAATTTTTAACTGTAGTGAGGTTTAGTGTTAAAAACTTAAAGTAAAAACATATGTTAATTTATACCTTTATTAATTGAATTTAAATTAAAACTACTCAAAATAAAATTTTGTATCTGTTATGTAAAATATACGTAATATTAAATAAGTGCCCGCATTGGGAATAAGTAACCGCATTGAAAAAAGAAATAAGAGGGATAAAATAAAAAAAAAGTGAAAAATAATAAAAAAAAAGTTTTTTACTTATAATAGTACAATAAGCGAGTTCGTTTATTAATTATAACATAAACGTATGTTCTACAATAATTTCACTGTTAGTTTGATTAAATTCCGCTTCTTATACGTTTAAGTTATCTAAAACTAGGCAAAAAATTAACGAATTTTAGTGTGTACCTATCCTTGAATTTTCAGAATAATTTAAAAAAAATATATTTTCTATAAAGGGGGGTTCTTTAAAAAAATCAATGCCGGCACTTATTGCCAATGCGGGCATTTATTGGTCAGACACCAATAAACATAAAATAAACTATAAATAAAATAACATAAACAATAAGTCAATATTTTTAGTGAGAAGGATGAACCTGATGCTTTAATAATAAATTATCAACATTTGGCGTTAATTTTGTAAGGGTTAATCTTAAATCTCCTCGGCTAATGAAGTCCAGTCTGTTTCTTTTTTTCGTTAGGAGATTGGTAACAGCGCTGAACCCTCTTTCCACTAGGTATGACGATGGAAAGGAAATTAAAAATTTCCTCGCCATATTCCATAATACGGGATAAGTAACGGGTATGTTGTTTTGCAGCCAGAATTGCTGATATCCGTTTTTAAACTGAACCTTAAGTTCTTCGTTTGTACTTAGTTCAGTCAGTTCCTCTTGTATTATGACATTCGTTTCTTCTATGTCACCATATGGATTAATTATCCACGGTGGTATTACCATAGTCAAAATATCCTCAAACCTAGATTCAAAATCTGAATAGAGGGCATTTAAATGTTGAACGTAAGTTGAAACGTCGTCTTCCTGGAAACTTGTCTGTGACAATTTGGGGAACTGAGAAAATTTAAACTGTCGCCTTGTAATTGCAAATTAACCATATTAAATTTTGTAAACAAATCCTCTTCATTAAATTTTCTTTTAAAATTTTATCCTTAGTATCCAGAAATTCTAAAATAGTCTCAAAAAGTGCAAAAAATCTTGTCAAACATAAGCCTTTCGACAGCCAGCGTACTTCAGTGTGAAGGAGTAATTGATGAAAGTGTTCGTCATTTTCTTCACACAACTGCGCAAATAACCGCGTATTCAACGCGTTGCTTCAGATTCGGTTTACTGCATCAATGACTAAATGAAGTGATTCATGCAATCTAACACTCAAATTTTTAGTAACTAAATGTTGTCGATGGATGACGCAATGTATTGCTAACACCCCTGACACATTTTGTTTTAAATAGCTTATAAATCCACGATAACGTCCAACCATGGCAGGTGCTCCATCTGTAGCTACTGATATTTTATTTGATAAAGGAATTGCTTTTTGAATTAAGTAATCCTTCAAAACATGAAATATTGATTCACCTTTAGTGTCGGTTATCAAAGCTCTTGTGAAGAGCAGTTCTTCGTAGATTTCTTGATTCATAATAAAACGAACATATGCCAATAATAATGCTGCATTATCAGGTAAAGTTGACTCGTCCAGTTGTATAGAGAAATGGGTTCGTTTGCAAATAATTACATAAGAAGCTTTCAATATCAGAACTCATTTCATCAATACGTCTTTCAACAGTATTGTTGCTTAAGGGAATTATTTTAATGATATCAGATGCAGGTTTGTGTAAAACAGTTTTTAAAACCACTTCAACGGCTGGCAAAATTAACTTCTCTCCGATAGTATGCGGTTTTCCGGATTTTGCTATAAGTAACGAGATATTGTAAGACGCCCGCAAACCATCATCATTTCTTTGTGATGTCGAAGCGAACATTCTGCCCAGTGTAGGTCTCTTCTGAAATTTTCTTTGAGTGTTTGAAAGTATTTCAAATCTTTCTGTTTTATCAGGGTGGCATCTTCTCAGATGATCTTGCAGTTTAGATGGTTTCATAGCGTCATTGCCCAAAACTTTGTTCCATAAAAGGCACATAGGCGATTGCTTGTCCGGCATTGATGGAATGAAGCCAAATTTCAAATAATCAATACTGTACTGTCTACATTTCTTTTTAGATTCGGACATGGCGTCAGTCATCTGTAGGCAAAATCAAATTATTTAAATACGACAGAAAATCCAGCAGCTGTATATTAAAAATATTTTTTGATTTTTCCGAAAACATTCCATAATTCGAACATCTTCTTGCAACAATTAGCTCGAATTACGGAGATTGCACTGTAATTATATTACCGATTGCTAAAAATTTCAAAAAGAAACTATCGAGGAGTACTCGTGTAATTTTGGATGATTGAATATTTAACTGCTAATAACTAAAGTCATGATTGGCGTAATTTATCTATCTTTGCTAACTACGAGTACAAAACTAAAATTTAATAAAAAATAATGTACTTACTTTTCTCCAGCACTCTCAAACAAAATAACACTGACTCACTATAATTTGTGTAATATACTATCTGTTTATATTTTTTAAAATATTTTCTTAGCACTTTCCTTTTCAAGATTCAGGAAACGAATAAATGTATTTGTCCCACATTCGTATTTATAGAGTGACGAATTGAACAAGTCAGTGTAAGGTAGCGAAGCTCTGAGACTCTCAGGTTTTTACAAGTTCAAAATGTATTGCGACTACAAAGCGAATACCAACATCCTACAACTTACACAATTTTATAAACATATATAATATTTTTTTTACTTCATAGGTACTTTTATAAATAATGTTTATGTTTTGATATTATAAGATAGTATGGTGTAAGTAAATAGGTACTATCAGTGTATGTGTTGAGATCCACTATCGTGGACCCCCATATTCATTTCATGGACCCCCAAATTTTTTTTCGCTGACGTAGACCCCTTGCGGGTTGTCATAGACCCTTAGTGGTCGATATAGACGACTTTGGGAACCAATGGTTTAGAGCTAGGAAGTACTTTTCTCCACGTGACCTTCTCACTCTGGCACATATAAGACCTAGCCTCGAGAATTGGTCACATGTTTGGGGAGCTGCCGCCCCGACTACATTATCCATGCTCGGAGCTGTTCAGAGGAGGGCTGACCGACTGATCGATGACTCTTCTCTAACGGACAGTTTCGGGACCCTTTCGCACCTGTAGGCCGTCGGCGATCTAGCTCTTTTCTACCGTTACACCAACGGGCTTTGCTCCTCAGACTCGCCTGACTTCGGCCTCCCATCATAACCGTGACAAACTTCCTACATCCAGAACTGGCCGATATGACCGATCATTTGTCAGTGAGGTATCAAGATTGTAGGAGAATCTACACGAGGAGGATTTTCTCAGTTCTACTAACCTGAGGCAAATCAAACATCGGATAAACACAGTAATTGCCCATTCCATTCGAAAAACCGCTGTATTCGGGCGAGATTGTCTAGCATGCTCAGAATGAATCAAGAAAATGAGGTCTCAACAAGAGAGCAGGATTTGATTTAAAAAAAACAATTTCTTTTCGAACTACGCCAATATTTATATTTCAACATGAAGAGGAATAGTTGCGATTAAACATGAAATAGGACATCCGGTAAATGGTCACCACGAAACATCTGGTACAGGGTCAGTCTTTTCTTAAAATTTTGGATAACGTTTTTGCACAACTGTGGCTGGATTTCGCCGATAACGCGCGGAACCTCTTCTTTAAGGCGTTCACCGCATACACCTTTTACTTCACATATCCCCAGAGGAAAAAGCCAATTGGCGCTAGATCGCACGATCTTGGCGGCCAATTTTGATAGCCAAACCGAGAGGTGACGCGGTCTGGAAACCTGGTCCGCAGTAACACCATTGTTTCGCGTGCTGTGTGGCACGTCGCACTGTCTTGATTGAAGAACATATCCTCCACATCAATCCAACTGGGGCCATAAAAACTCGGTTAGCAGTACGCAATAATGTACCAAGAGGTGTCGTAGTGCGACACAATGTTGACATCTATGAGAGGATTTTGGCACTTGTCGAGGAAGATCCTACTCAAAGCATCCGAAATGTAGCTTCATCACTGGGAATTTCAATTTGGAAAGTACTTCGCCAGAATAATAAACATGCCTTCCACTACACTCCCGTACAAGGTACGTAATTGTTTATCACATTTACATTTGTCTGCAATGGAAACTTCTTATCGCTTTTATTTAGCATGTAGCGGCGGCAAACTAATGTTACCCGTTTTTTTTTTTTGATTGCAGGTCTTGAAAACAATGACTTGGACAACCGAGACCGGTTTTGTCGTTTCTTGCTGCACACAGAGGTGGACGATCCGGACTTTTTGACAAGTATTCTGTGGACGAATGAGTCCAAATTCACCAAGGAAGGGATACTAAATTTGTACAATCTGCACCATTGGGCTTCAAAAGATCAGAACCCAAGAGTGTAGAGGCCAAGCTCTTTTCAGAGAAGATTCATTGTGAATGTTTGGGCAGGAGTAATTGGCAATCATGTGATTGGGCCACATTATTTGACAGATCGTCTTAACGGAGATAATTATCTACATTTTCTGTGTTCTGTGTTCCAACATGATGACTGTCTTGCACACTGGAGGCTAATTGGGCGGGAACATCTAAATGATGTTTTTCCGAATGCGTGGATTGGACGAGATGGTCCTTTCCATGGCCTGCACGCTCCCCAGACCTAACTCCATTGGATTTTTACATCTGGGAACGTGCAAAAGCACTCGTCTACGCGTCAGAAGTTGGGACAAGGAAGGAGTTGATCCGAAGAATAGAAGAGGCGTTTGGTACGATTCGGCAAGAAATTCGCCTACGTACGACAACAATCGAGATAAGGCAAAGGTGTCGTGCGTGCATACGCAATAGAAGACAACAATTCAAACAAGATTTGTGAAACAGAAAAAATAATAAATGATTGAAATTTGGTTTTACACGTTTTTTATTTTCCTTCCCCTGTACACAAAATTTGCTAATTCAATGAGTTAGTTAAACTTTTTTGTGAATTGTGTCATAGCGTTAGAATCGGGATAAACTAGAGTAGTCTTTAAAATAATTCTAAGAACGTGAACGCTTTTAGTTTTTTTACAGAAATTCAAAATTGAGACTTACATTTTTTGTTTTTCTTTGTAACCATTTGTGCGTTCATAAATAAAAAACCACATGCTGCTGGCAAGTAATGTTGATTTTGTAGGATTGGTACAGCATCACCCATTAAAATAAATTAATCATTAGGTTTTTACTAAAAAAAATTAAAAAATCTACATAATTGATTCCGTTGGGCTAAAAACTGTTTGAAGGACCTGGGGTGATAGAAAAAGACCTCCTCTGTCCGTCATTTCAATTTGGCAAACGATGCACCAAACACCCTGTATTTTGGAAGGACCGACCAGGACGACGACGAACACTGGTCTTCACATTCAGCAACGTGAATTTTGTCTCAAATTTTGTAATTAAACGGCTAACTGTCGAATCATTTGGCGTATTATTGCGACCGAAAATTGTACGTAATTTGCGAACTATTTCCGCATAATTTTCTTCATTTTTATAGTGAGTTTTCACAATAATTAAATATTGCTCGTTTGGATACTGCTCCAGGAGGTTGATAGAGTGATCTGGACATGACAGCTGCAATCAGGTAAACACCATACCATTTGTACAAAAAAAAATGGCGACAAAATCAAATCCGGGGCTCTTCTTGAGACACCCTTTATAAATATATCAGAAGAGATTAATAGTCGTAGACACGCGACAGCCAGGCGGACATGAGTTGAATATTCTAAACAGGATCTCATCTGGTGTTTGTATAATATAACTATATTCTCAATCATAAGCTGATGCCTCTTATTTGATGAGATGGTGTGCCAAGTATTTAGAAGTATTGACTGAACCATATTCTTGCACCCCAAAAACAATGACAGCCACTAGGTATTTGGTTAAATGGATAAAATTCCTCCACACATTACATTAATATGTATATACTCGTATGTAGATGGATTCAAGTCCCATCAAAAATTCGTATTTCAAATAAAATAAACTGGTAGAACTTTTTACTGACATGTAGGCCACCACAGAGCTCGTTTTACAACCCTTTAAGAGTACCGATTAACATGGCGACGTCATGGATCTCTAGATCTCTACTTTGAAAAAGGATTCCGTGTTGCTTCAACGTCAGTACGTGGTTTGTCTTTGCCAGAAGAAAATGGAGTTATATCGGCATGAAAACTACAGAGTTTCAGACGTTACATCATCAAATAAACTGAACATAAAGAAGCTTTCTGCAAAGTGATTGTTTCATAATCCCTACTCTAGCAAATGAGTGGTGTATCTAAGACTTTAGTGCTGTCTTGCAAAAATTTCAACCACCGGTTAGCTCTAAGTAAAAATAATATGAGAAGGCGTCATTGGTTGCACATATTCCTTAACTGATTACAACAGGTATGGTTATCGAGGAACAGACTCCAAAAAGAATCTGTGGGTGTTACCAACAGGAGAACTTCTTTATTTCGTAGCTGCTGTAGCTGTAATGTATGATAGAGATGAAGAAACTCAGAGGCATTACGTAGGACATACTGAAGACATACAATGGTAAACATGAGTTACTTGTTTTTACAGTCATAACATTACTTTTTTATAACATAATTTTATGGAAAATTGTTTCATCATAAAGTTTTTTATTCACGAAATTTCAAGTGAGTTCACTATTTTTGAAGCTATATTCAGGATGCAGATGCCTATTTGGTATTTTTTGCATTAACATTTTTTCATTATTTTACGGTGCTGGTGCGACATGCTAGATCCGCTATCTTAGAAATAAACATCAATCATTAGATGATTATTTTTATAAATATTTTTCAGTATGGATCTCCATCCATCTAGAGAAATGGTAGCCTCAGGACAGAGAGCAGGAAGAAATAGAAAGACTCAGGCTCATATCCGTATTTGGAGCACAGAAACTCTGCAAACTCTGTATGTCTTCGGTATGGGAGAGTTTGAAGTAGGAGTTGCGGCTGTGGCTTTTTCGCAGTTGGTGAGTCTCCATTTTTGTTATGAGGTATTCTCAGGAAGACAACGGTTTTACGAAGATTGGCCTGACAAGCAGAATTTTGGATTATAATTGTTCAGTGCATTCTCTTGCATAGGGGGCGTTTCAAAAAGGTCTCCGTCGCTATTAATTTTCAAGGTTAGTCAAGTTAATGAAATGGAGTTAAGGGTGCTGAATCCTATATTTTAACAAAAAAGTGGCTAATTGAAAATTCCAAAAAGATGGCTAAGCGCTAACATTTGCAAATGAAATGAGGGTCATGTAGTACCTCATTTTGAAGCTCCTAAAATATAAATTTCAATATAATAAGCTGAAAAATTGTCATAGTTGAGCGCTTTTATAGGTACATACATTGAATCGCTTATCACTGAACAACCAATAAAATGGATATTATTGTGTTGGACGGATATGTGACCAAATTAGGAACGTACAATTAAAAGAAATGTCTAAATTTGTCAATTTTTCAACATATTGTCCCATATCTTATTGCTCATCCAGAAATAGTGTTATAAACCATGAAGATCGATATAATTTGATAAGTTGTCCAGTTATAACTTATAACCGATTTAATGTACAACAATGCTCAACTTTGACAATCTGCACAGTTCGCCATTTTAAAAAAAAGTGATTTTATTTTCTAGTACTCATTAGGAGTTTGCTATTTTTCGATAAAAACCAGTATTTCACATAATTTCATCACCCCAAATTCCATCATGCCAACTTGACTTCAAAAATTATAGAGGGATGTGGAACTTGGAAGCACTACGAATAAAGATGTGAATATACTAAATGATAAACAATGTTTCTAGATTATGTCTATTTTTCAGAATGGTGGTAGTTACGTTTTGGCTGTTGACGGTGGCAGAGAAAGTATACTGTCAGTCTGGCAGTGGCAGTGGGGACATCTTTTGGGCAAAGTTGCTGTAAGTATATATAACACTTTTCTTTCTCCTTCCACCATCTTTATTTACCACGCCTGGGGCGTTTTTAAATATCGGTCCAGTGGTTGCGGGGCTATAGGCAAAAAACAAATGCTTAGACTTCGTTTTATAACGTTTCAGTGGCTACTGAACATTTTCATAAACATTTTTGGGGGGGCTAGAAGTTGAGTGTTGAGGGAGGGTATATCTCGATTTTTGAGTGTTACAACATTTATGAGTTCACAAACCCGATAATAATTCCGAGCACCTATTAGACATATTTAATAGAGCTGGATTCCCCGTACATTTCAGTTAAAACTTAAAGCGATAGCGAAATATTTTCAATACACGCATCCCACGCAACGCAAATGACGTAGGTATACCTGCGTCGAGGTCTGACCGATATTTGACATATGAATAGCGAGCGAGGGGCGAGGTTAGTCATAGCAAGGTTGCGAGATAGTCCGTATTGTCGGTAGTACAGTGGAGAAATTCATAGATCGCATCGTTGTCAAATGTGTGGGACTATGCACTATTTGTATAGGCTTGTTTGATCTATTCCATTTAATTTTCTTGTTATACATATTCGTGGCTAGCGTTTTTTGACAGATGCGCTAACTTGTAAGGAGCATAATCCTTTAAAAACTGATGACAGCGTTGCAAGGAAAGTGCAAACCTACTTGGCGCCATCTTTCAGTTTTTATGACTGGATATGACCTTCCAAGTATTTTGAGCCTTCAAAGGCGTAATAAAATTGTGTCTGTATTTCCGTTAGAAGCATTTTACTAGCCAGGTTTGGAGTCACCAACGTTATAAGAATTACTAATAATGTAACTCATTTACATCTGTTTGTCTTTTTATTCTCACTGTTCGATACTGTTTTGTAGTAACAAAAAGTGTGCTTTAGATGTTTTTTTTTGAAAAATACGTCTTTCATGATACTTTTAAAACCGGTCTTAAAAATGTTGAAAAGGTCAAGAAAAATAAGCAGGGATATGAATGGCGCTGTCGAAAAACCTGAATTTAACGTGTTTTCAAATATATTATTTTATCTATATGTGACAAGTGCCGGGTTGCTTTATGTAGCTGATTTCTACTTCCCACGCCTTCTGGCGGAGAAGTATTGTAATCGCAAAAGTTTTCGGAAATGAGACAGTATGTTTTTCGGGTGTTATATGACGTACTTTCACACAAACAAAAATGTTACTCATTTCCGTCGGTCTCTCCGTCTGTCCACTAATCTTATAACCGCCTGTAACTTGAGAAGTACTGCTCGGATTTCGATGAAATGTTTACACATTGTTATCACTATGCCAAGGACGTAAAAGCTTTGAAGCTTCCGACTATCGGTCCAGTGGCGACAAAGAAAAAGACCAAAAACGGTAAAGAAAAAAGTCTCGCGTAAACTTTTTGACGTTTTAGATGATCATTTTTGAAAAAAATGTATATGTAAAAAACTTGGGTTGGGCGGGGATTGTAGGTGATGGCGAGGGTTTATGTTGAATTTTTGATGTTAGTACATGAATACTCTTCCAACCTTGGTAATTCTATGCCCCTATTAGACATATTTTACACACCATAGATTTCTCCGTACATTACCCGAAAAAAATATTCTGAAATATTGTTGACTGTTTTGTTGTCCTGGTATGGTATTACACGTATTTCTGCCGCCTCACAGCATAGTGTTTCCTATACTCTGACCGCGCTGCCACGTATGACAGGGTAAAGTTTTCAGATGCATCACCGAAAGGGCAGGGAAAGAATGTCTATGAACTGATTTTCTCAGTTTTCTAGCGCTTAAACAATACCTGTATTATAGACAGATGTAACTCATTAGCGTATCATAAGAGGCTAGCAAGTAGGATATGAAAGGTTGTAGAATAAAGATAGTTCTGTTTATTTCATTTGTCTGATTAAGATCTTTTATTTTAATCTCTTCCAGTATAGTACATTTTAGTTAGGTGTAAGAGTAGCCAAGTCTCACCTGGAAATAATGTTAATAAAAACGATTACTATGAATTGTATGGACCTGTTTAACTGACTTTTCTCTCAGAGGGTCTAGTTTGTGAACATAGCAAAGCACTTTAGTGATGTATATGATAGTTCTTTATATCCTCTACCCTCTTTTTTATTTGAGAAGACAGGAGATATACTACTAAACAAAATTTCTCTTGAGGAAGTATTTAATAAAATCCTAAGTCTCCCAGTGAAGTTCGGGTACTGACCAAATTCCAGAGATTTTTCTCAAAGAATGTATCTTTACACTTACTAAACCCTTGCATCTTATTTTTAACATGTCCATCCAAACATGTGTTTTTCCTGACACTTGGAAGCACAGTTATATAAAGCCAATTTCTAAGTTAGGAGATGTTGAAGATATTAGCAATTACAGAGGTGTATGTGCCCAGTCACCGATTCCGAAACTTTTTGATAGCTTGATACGAGTATATGATCAACTTAACTGGTATTGCCGTGGGCTTGTAAGTAGCTATCAATTTGGGTTTACTAAGGGTAGATCAACTGTGGAGAATTTGGTTTCTCATAAAGTTGATCTGTTGGAGGCACTGGAAAAGCGTCACCAGGTGGATGCAATCTACACAGACTTTTCCAAAGCCTTCGACAGAGTGAACTTCGACATTCTATTGGCAAAGCTGTCAGATTATGGTTTTTTAGAAGACACTATAAGATGGTTGGAGAGCTTCCTTAAGGGTAGGACTCCATCTGTAAAAATTAGTGGACATCTGTCTTCGAAATTCCAGGTTACATCAGGGGTTCCTCAGGATTCCCATTGTGTCCTCTTCTCTTCATTTTTTTTTTTTGTGAATATTCATCCCTGATGCGCTGTGGCAGTGGACACAGCTTAATCACTTGTATCTGAACTCTAATAAATGCGTTTTCATAAGTTTTTTCAAAAGTAGGAGTAGAATTTCAACTGGCTATAGATTAAATAATGATACTATCCATTATAAGGCTACCGGTAGGGATCTTGGTGTGCTTTCTTATGAAAGGCTTAACTTTTCAGACCATGTTCTCAAAGTTATTATAACGGCCATACAGAAACTGTAAATGTTTTTCAATCAATACCTTCCGAATTTTATATTCCTCCTTGGTAAGATCAAATTTAGTATATGCCACAGTAGTATGGTTCTCTCAGTACCAGTGTTATAAAGATGATTTAGAGCGTGTCCAGTATACATTTTTACGTCTTGCAGCATTAAAGAGCAACTTAAACATGACGGAATATCATACAGCTGACATGTTAGAACATTTGCGTTTACCTATATTGGAGCATAGACGCTTGGTCTTTGATGGTTGTTTCGCTTTCAAGATTTTATTGGGGAATACCGATTGCGAAACTTTGTTAACATTAATAAATCTTAATATACCCCGTAGAACATTGCGTAATAATAGTCTGCTTGCGATTAAGTTCCATCCCACAACCTATGGTCTGCACTCTCCACTCGATAGAGCATTTCGTGTTATCAATTTAGCTCAGTCTAATACACTCTCAGGCTTTAAAAATTATCTTTCAAATTATGATTTTTATAATTATGTCTTGTGAGCTTGCATGTTGTAAATGTTGTTCCCATTTTGGTAAATAAATAAATAACCTTTATCACGTTGCGTGGGAAGTGCAGAATGAACCAACTTGACGCCATTTTTTATTAAGTTCTAACTGATTTAGCAACAAGAACTAAATCAGACCTCAATAAATCGTATCTTCTATCATACGCCATCATGTTATCATAATATACATATATAATTTAAGTGCTAGCGTAAAGAATTATCGTGCGATAGGGAGAGAGAGTTCAAGGCCTTTCGCGTTTTGGGGGTGGTGGTGTACCTAGAGGCAAGCCAAGGCCATCATATGCAAAACTACGTTGGTCGACTGGCGGCATCGGCACGAAAACGGTGTTTATGCAGATTTTCTTTCAATGAATTATTCCAAACACACTACAATATACACAGCAAGAATGGACTGGTACAGGCACCACGCCTTGAAGTGGACAGCTCGGACACCTCTTGAAGCAAAGGGTTTGTCTGTTCCATCCCCTGAATTGGCTTGCTTTAAAAGGGAAAATGTTTAAGCAGTATTTCAGATTATCAGTACGCTGTTTGAATGCAGCATCGTTATAATCTTTTAATTTCTTGACATGTTGTGAGCATGAAATGCACTCGGTGACAAAAAAATAGCGCTCTGAGGTCCAGTTTGTGGATCCAACTTTTTTTGGCAAATAAATGAACAGTGGAATCTCTATAACTCGAACTTGAAGGGACAGCCAAAAAAGTTTGGATTATAAAGAGTTCCAGTTAGAGAAAAACCTCATTGTACGCATGTACCTACATACATATGTAAATACATATTCGAAAACATATTTTTTATTATTATACATACATACATAATAACATATGTAGTAAGAAACTAAACTTCATAGCAAAAAGCGTTAAAATAAGAAAAAAGTCTCTACTAACTTGAAATGTATGTACTAAAAGCGCTTTAAAAATAATCAGATGATTAATATGATTATTTTTTCATGGGCGGTAAGATTCATATTTTTGTCTAATTTGGCAAATTAAAGCAAAGTCGTGATTAATTGCAGACTCATTCATTGAAAAGGCCAGCTGGATGGTTACAATTGCCTTTAAAACTTCGGCGCCAGAAGGCTTGTCTCTTGGAGTTCCTTCACTGTCGTCTTCATCATCAGATCTGTTCTCCAATTCGTCCTCCAAGTCATCCTGTTTTTAGCTTACACTTTCCAATATTTCGTCTTACGTAGGAATTTCACTTGATATTAGATCATCGTCTACAGTTACAAATTCATCAAAAGAGACTTTATCATTAGCATTCAAAATTTCTAAGCATCTATCAAAAGACTCTTGGACATTTAGGGCTAGTTGCTGTTCCTTGATAATTATTTTTCTTAATTCTGATAGAGGCATTTCATCTTCTAAGTCATAATAGGTGTGAGTTCCAAACCCAGCTTTCCTGAAGCGGTTTTAAATAGTCGCTTGGGTTACATCAACCTCCCATACTGTTGCCGAAATATGAATGCAATTAAAGAAATCAATTTTAGGAATTGTGGCATTGGTTTCAAATCCGTCTAGTATTTTTTTCCATGATTATACATTTATAATGAAATTTAAAACTTTTTATAATATCCTGATCTAGAGGCTGCAGTTTGGATATATGATAATCAACTTTATGACCTTTAATCAGTTGTCAATCAGAAACAAAACCTTACGGTTTTGAAGTAGAAACTGTTTGTCCAGGTCCAACAGCCACTTTGAAAAAATTTTTAACTCCTCGAAAGCATCGTGTTTTTGCGCTTTTTCCTATTAGGACAAGTTTTAGTTTTTCAGTGCCAGTCAGATATGTTGTTAATAAAAGGCTCACACTTTCCTTAGAGACTTTTCCTCCGTGAAATTTTTCAGATTTCAATGTTAAGCTTTTGCCTGGTACACATTTAAAAAATAAACCAGTCTCATCTGCGTTAAAAATATCGTCTGTTTTGTAGCGGTTAAAAGAGCCGGAAGGGTATCTTTGATCCAGTTATTACACTTTTCGGTCCACGGCAGCACTTTCACCACATGCTTCTTTTGTAATATGCCATGTCTAAAGTTAAAAAAAAACATGTAAACAAAAACATAAAAAAGACACAAAATTATGTTACCTCTTTTTAAATCTGTCCAGCCATCTCGAGCTTGCTTGGGCAATGGGCCCTGAGATGGGCAAACTTGCTTTTCTTAAAGTTTCAAACCACTTAATTAATGCAGTGTTTACTGTCTTCGAAGCCGTGTTTCGCTTCACTTCACCTGGGTTAGCTACTTCGGAACCAAACTGCACTATAGTCTTTTTGTTTTTCATTATAGTGGATAACGTACTTTTTGGAATGCCATATTCTTGGCAAATAATCTTTCTTCGAGCACCATTCTCCACTTTTTTTAAAATTTCAATCTTCTTCCCGATCGTTAACGTTTTAAGTTTTCGCGGTGGCAACATCTTGCTAACTAAAAACGCTTTTTACCTTGAAATTTCATCCGCGGAATTTTACACTTGCCTAGGGGAATCCCATAATATCACACAATCGCCGCTTACACTCGATGAAATTCGTCGAATCTATTTCAAAGTGGGCCGTGCCGCCACCTTACGATAAGACGTCAAAGCTCAACTTTAAACGCATTCTTCGAAAGTTCGACTTTCAGAGATTTTTAATTTGACAGGACGAAGCTTTGGGTTCCAGGTGTTCGAATTATAGAAATTCGAGTTATTGATGTTAAAATACATGGAAATCTTGGAAAGTGGACAGATACCACTAAAAAAAGTTATAGAGGTTCGACTGTATTTGAATTTGAAATAGCAACTACCATTTTTAAAAGCAAAATCGTGTAGTGTTCAAGGCATCCGTACGTCTGCTGTTGCCCCCAGAATTGTCCAAGCACGCAGTCAGCGAAAGTACCCAGTAACCTGTTCGAAGTAAATTGTGCGATAATGGAGAAGGGATATCTCGATGACTAAATACAACAACAACAAAATTAGAATGTATGATTATAAATGACGTCAAGAGGTCATAACGGACCAATCAATGGAGCCCACTGTATACGTTTGAAAAGTACACGAACACGCTCGAAAATTATCTAGGTCGCATTTGGGACATCAGTGAATTCCATATTTGATATCCTGCGATTTCTGTTAAGCACTTTTCCGAAATATGCGTAGTCATCAAATTTTGAGGGTGGCCGTGTGGTTTTCAGGCATTACTACTGTACTGATTGGACCAGTTATGACTGTTTAGCCTTGTTCATAGAAATGCACTCAATCTCAAGACCTCTAAGAAAAAATGGTTGCTGCTAAGTGAATTTAAAAACTTGATCTCCAAGTGGCCATGTAACCATTTTTTAAAATGAAATGAAATAAAATACGTCAAGTTTTTCATCTTAATCTTTTATTGAAACCTATGAAAAATAATATCCAACAAATGTCTAGAAGCCACGCAAACCTGAGTCCTCTTGATACATTTTCTATCACTTTTTGGTAGGTTACGGGAGTAATATTTTCAATCGCTTCCGTAATATCATTCTCCAGCTGCTCTACAGTATTTGGTTTGTTGGTATAAACCCTGTTTTCAAAAATCCCCTCAAAAAAAGTCAGGAGCCATCAAATCTGGCGACCTTGGTGGCCAGTTGACCAAATCGAGAAATTAGACGTCCCGGAAATATTGTTCATTGTTTCCCTAGCTGTGTGACAAGTTGCTCCATCCTGCTGGCACCACATGTGACGTGCGACAAATACCCAGTTCTTGAGAACGATGTCTGGTAGACGTTTCAGGGTGCTCCACCACACTTTCACAAACTCTCTCGATATTTTCCGGAGTACGAATAGTTCGAACACGGCCCGACCTCGGTTTACTTCACCTGTTCGTTCAAATTTCCGCACCAACTGATGAATGGTGTTGACACTGACCGAAATCTTGTCGTAGCTTCCGAATCTACTCATTATTTAAGTAAAACGTTTTAACAATACGGACGCGTTGTGGGGTCGTGTAGCACTCCATGATGAATCGGACACATGTGCGTTAAACAGCTACTGCGGCGCCACCTACTAAAATGCGTGTATCAAAAATGGCGCGCAATTTAAATTAGTCACTATATTGGCCACCTTGTACAGCCACAGTGTTTGTGGTCTTGACGATACTCAACAACTTCAACATAGACACAATAATGATTAACTTTAGATATTAAATGTAAACCCTCCAAGTCTAAAGTATGCATAAGATGGCAATGGATCGTTGGAGCATCTTAAAGACATTCGCTTAGACTGATAGAATAATTCCCTTATGTGAGTGTACCAGAAGCTGACATGCCCCTCATCGGGCTCGAAACAGCTTTAATCCTAGCCCCTTGCATCTAAAAGACCTCAATGCTATACCCTACATCACCTTTTATGTAGAATGGTTTCACGTGGCATTATAAACGATTCAATAACTGTAATAAAATGTAACATTTTATATATAGGCAAAATCACGGAAGATGACTATTACGTCATACTATAAATTGTATTGAAGTATCAATGGACGTACGTCGTTGATAAAATCACGATATCAGGAACAAAACAACAAATTTATATTATGATTTTGTGAAGTTACGTTATTTCACTGACTATGTTTATTTTCATTTTATTTCATTTTTTTTTAGTGATACCATAATAATAATTTCAGTGGGGAGGACAGAGACAGGAACACCAAAGACCACAGTATTATTCGAAAACAACCTAACCTACTTTAACATAACCTAACTATTCATCTTTCAAATATGAACGATCAAGCAAAATGAAAACATAGTCAATCTGTCGGATACATGCAAATTAGCAATACAGTTTGTTTAGACAATAAAATTCTGTTTCTCTGACTAACATATTTGAAACTTCATTAAAAATATTTATTTGTCTAACTAACTAACTAAAATAATGACGTAATCGTCATCTTTCGTGATTTCGACTATACTTATATATTTATTCGAGCATTTGTATTTATATTCATTCTTTCCTCCACAGACATTGCAAGAAGAGCTAACAGGGGCTGTCTTCCATCCTCTAGATGACAATTTGATGATAACTCATGGAAAAGGGCATTTAACATTCTGGAATAGGAGGAAAGATGGATTTTTTGAAAGAACTGATATTATAAAACCAGTAAGCTTAATATCAATATATTTCTCTTATACTTCTATTCAACTACCTAAAGCCGTGTACAGATATGTGACAACACCGCGAACCGAACCACGCGACGAACCGCACCGCGCTAGTGTAGACGGTGAAAAGAACGCCGTCGCGAACCTGATTAGTGTTAAGCCGCGTCCAGATTTATACCACATCGCGTAACCGTACCACGTCGCGAACCACCTTGCGAACAGAAATCTCGCAATCACGTACGCTGCATCGAACAACACTTCGAACCTCGCTCTGCAACCATTTAGGCGATCCGTGGTGAACGAATATATTTGAATTTCTGCTCGGTAGTAGTAGTCGATTCAATTTTCAAAATGGATGTCGCCGCAGCTGCGTTCATATATATTCATTACGCTTTATCAGCTAAAAAGCGAAAACAAAAACAAAGACGGTGGTGGTAAACAGGAATATTTAGAAACAGAATGAAATATGGCGCAAATAATTTACTTGCGGATTTAAAGATGCAAAAAATTAGTGGCCAATACAAAAATTTCACTCGAATGTCACCAACAGATTTTGAATATCTTTTGAATGCAATTGGGCCTAAAATACAAAAGCAAGACACCAAGTTCCGGAAAGCAATTTCAGTGCAAGACAGACTAGCTGTGACCCTACGTTTTCTGACAACAGGAGATTCCTATTCAAGCTTACAATATTTGTTTAGAATTTCCAAGCAGTCCATTAGCGAAATTGTTCCAGAAGTTTGCCTAGCCTTAGTTGAAGAATTGAAAGGAAGTATTCAGGTAAATAAAGCAACACATTTAGTGGGTTCAAATTTTCTATATTTCAAGTTATGAACAAATTAGTCACACATCGCCGCTTTTACAAGCTCTTCATATGTAGTTTCTTCTGACGAAAGATTTGTAGGGGAACATTCAGGGGGAGAACAGAGTGATGAAGATGAATTATTATGATATTCTTGTGGCGATATCGGATGTTGAGATTGTTGGTAATGAGAACGTTGGTTTTGAGAATATGAGGGATCTTGGGATGATATTGTGAGAGCAGAAGAATAACTCTGTGGTTGTACAGGGTGGTGTATTATATTTGGTTTAGGATAAGGATGGTATTTATATTTTTATATAATTTTTTAATAATGATATATTCGACGTGCAGTTTATTTGCGTTTTACTTACAGATACCCAAATCACAAGAGGGATGGCAAACCGTGGCTGACGAGTTTGAATCAATATGGAACTTTCCACATTGCCTCGGGGCCTTAGACGGAAAAGACGTTGTTCTACAAGCACCCATAAATAGCGGAAGCGAATATTTTAATCATAAGATTACCTTCAGCATTGTCTTTTTTGCTGTGGCGGACGCGAAATATAATTTTCTATACGTGAATGCTGGGTGCCAAGGCAGAATATCTGATGGCGGAGTTTTCAAAAACACCCAACTGTACAAGAAATTAGAGAAAAATGGTTTGAGTCTTCCACCAGCTGAACCTCTAAATGGAAGAGAAAAGAGTATACCTTTCTTTTTTCTTGGAGATGAAGCTTTCGCATTGGCTGAAAATCTTATGAAACCTTTCCCAGGCCTACATACTAAAGGGTCTGTGAAACGAGTTTATAACTATCGCCTCTGTAGAGCACGTCGAGTGGTGGAATATGTCTTTAGCATTTCTTCGGCAGTTTTCCGAGTGTTACGAAAGCCACTACTATTGGAACCAGGAAAGGCCGAGTTAATTGTAATGACAATAGCTTATTTACACAATTTTTTGAGAAGAAGTAGTAATTCTTGTAATGTCTATACACCCCCCGGGACATTCGATACAGAAGTGGACGGTCGCCTTATTGAAGGAAGCTGGAGACGGATAATTCCGAATGATGAAACAATGACTTCCCTACTTCCGTTGAGAAATGTACCTCGCAGGTCATGCAAACGTGCTCAAGAAATTCGAGAAGAATTGGCAGAATATTTTCATGGTCAGCTTGAATGACATGATGATTATTCGTAAAAAATTATTTATGTAAGAACATAACCTATACTTTTCAGTTTAAAATCTCTAGGCCCTGTTACATATTCGCAATAATGCAAAACAAATAATGATTCGTTTAAACTTACCGTGCTTGATGTTTCTCTAGGGCAATTTTTGTCTAGAAGAAACTCCATCGTCTTGTATGCAAACCAGTTGCTTTCATAAATTTCATCTGAGCCTATTGATAAAAATAAAAAATATATGTAAGTTATATTGTAAGATAAACAAGAATATTAAAATATACCTTTCCCGGTTCCTCCACTTTTCTTCACTTTAGCCCTCTCCCGTCGGAATGAAGAAAGCAAATTGGTAACTTTTTTTTGATTTCCTCCACCGGTTGGTTCAATTCGGCAGCTATTTTGACCCATGAATCATATTTTCTAAGTTTGTTATAGTATAATGAATGTTTTGGATTCCATAAGCATTCATTTTGCCTATATAAACTGATTAATTCTAGCACGCGGTCTTCGGTCCAGTCCATTTCGCTAGCAGAGAGCCCAAATAATGATTGAAGAAATGAAATTGTTCGTCTGCCTGTCCAGACTTGTGTAACGTCGTCGCGCACCAATCCTTTGATGTTCCGTCCATTTACCGACTTGCCGTGGATCGCGACGTACCACGAGCTGCAACACATATTAGGTTCGCGACGGCGTTCGTTCCGACGTCCAGACTGGTTCGCGGCGTGGTACGGTTGCGCGATGTGCTACAAATCTGGACGCGGCTTTTACAGCTCGCCGTTCAGCACGATCCAGGTTCTGCCGGTTTTTCAGAGCGACATCAAAGGAATGGCTCGCGACGAAGTTGCACATATTTTGACAGGTTTACCGGTGTGGCGAGCACCAATGTGTTATTTTGTAATGTACTTAGAAGTAGGAGAATTATTTTTCTTACTTGTAAATTTTCCTTTAAAACTTTGATCAATGTATCACAAACCTCTGGAATGATGTAGGTGATCGATTGCTTTGAAATTCGAAACATGTTTTGCAAACTACTGTATGAATCTCCGGTCGCTAAAAATCGCACCGTGACTGCAAGTCTTTCTTGTACTGTAATGGCAGCTCCCCATTCTGTATCTTGTCTTCGTATTTTTGGTCCAACCAACGTCAGAAGATATCCAATATCCATCGGAGACGTCCTCGTAAAATTTTTATACTGTCCACTTACTTGTTGAAATTTCAATTCTGCTATCAACCGTGTGCTGATCTATTGGTATATAACTGCGTTTGCCACCATCGTCCCGGACGTCGTCGTCGCTTGTTTTTAGATAATTAGTAATGAATATAAATACAGACAGCTGCTGCTACTACTATGTCCATTTCCGCTAGTACTCATCTTACAAACATCAAAATTGGATCGATCATTTTGTTGCGCGATGTGGCTGCACGACCTCGTTCCGTTTGCAATGTTGTTCGTCAAAATGCGCGCGCTGCGGTTCGTCGCGTGGTTCGGGTCGTGGTGTTGTTACATATCTGTACATGGCTTAAGGTGTTTTGAGGGGAAATGAACATAGCAGAAGTATAATTAGTATATTTGAAAGGTTTTGAATCACAACATCCTATATCTTCAAAGTCAAATATCACACTACTATTTAATTGGTTCCAAAACTTTAACCAACGTAAAGACGCCTCACATTAACCCTAATTAATACTCTGTATCCCGAATATTAAGATATTTTACTATGTCTAAAATTCAAATACTCGTACACAGATTGTTACAAAATGTTGCCAGGAGGGTCAGATTCATCACGCAAAAATATAAAAAAGTTTTCATAAAAACAAATTTCCGGAAATTTCCAGCTTCAATAATACACACATGTCTTTTGAAAAAAATGTACGCTACGGGTTTTTGCTAAAACTTTTTCGACTTCATCTGTAGGTATTTGATTTAGACATTTTCAAAATAATTTTCAGCCCTCGAGGACACTGATAACCTCCCTCCAATTCGAACAAGACGGTGACGTGATAACTGCGGACAGCGACGGTTTCGTGACGGTGTACAGCGTCGATGCAGATGGCGCTTATTTCGTGCGCACTGAATACGAAGCCCACAATAAAGGCGTTGGGGCACTGCTCATGCTAGGCGAAGGCACCCTTCTCACGGGAGGTGAGAAGGATAGAAGGATAGCTGCCTGGGATAGTCTACAGAATTATAAAAAGATAACTGATACTAAGGTAAGTCAATGGAAATACTATATATCGCTGTATATAGGGATTCATCAAGTAGATACTCTCATTAGCTACTTGACAGTAAAATTACTTACATTAATGCTTGATTTGCCTTGGGGTCAAGCATTTTCAAACTACTTCATACTTGATGGCAAATTATATTTTGTTCTACAAAATTTGAAGATAAAATTCGCAACATTGCGCGTTTGCAGAAAAACACTGGCGTACTATTTTTATTTGTAAAAATAATGCCACTAATCCCATGTATATTCGCCACTGGTGTACGTTACTTTTAATAAACGACTTTTAAATGTGGATAATACTTGGGTAGATTCACATACCAAATTTTAGTTAATTCCAGTTGAGGGTTTTGAAGATATTAAAAAATGTTTTTTATTTTTAAGCTTCAACTCCCCGTATATTTTTAATGAAGCCATCGAGAAAAAAATGTTAGATAGAAGACTCCCCTTAAAATGCGGTACTGTGTATGATGCTTCATTTTTGGTCACGACTTGTGAATCACTCTGTATATGTATGTTGTGTATCAGGCACAACACAACAAGTTACAATAGCTGTAAATAGTCAATACCAAGTTATTGGAGTTCTAATGTCGTTTGTCTGATAGTCTTTACATGAATGTTCAAACGATCTATTTGAAGCAAAAAAAAAATCCTATGAAGCAGCGAATGAATTTGTTCACAATTTGATATTTTCATTATTTTTTATGTCCAGCAAACTGTATCTCGATATGTTTCAGCTTCCTGATATATTTGGTGGTGTCAGGTCAATCTATCCCCAAAGACCAGGAAGAAATGATGGCAACATTTACGTAGGAACTACCAGAAACAACATACTGGAAGGTTCTCTTCAAAGGAGATTCAACCAAGTACGTAACTTACCACTTACTTTTGCTTAAAATTAAACAAACAGGTAAATGAAAGAGAGCCTGAATGAAAAAAAGTATACACAGTTAGAACAGGCAAATATCTCAAAAAATCGCATACACAAATATTTCTTGACAAGAACGTGATTTGTAAACGTAGGGGTAAGCCGTAAACTCATTCAAAGAGGTATATATTATCGAAGTCATTCTTATTCTGGGACTTCGATTAATATGAGCGATAGCATGACAAAATAACCCAAGTTTTGCTTATATATTTTATTGCTCTCGTTAAGATAACAATCGCAATGTTCAATGAACATGAATGCCACTTTACTTCCTTGTAATTGAAATGAATTGCAAAGTGCAAAGCTTCACTAGCCGATATTTCGACATGGAAACGATTTTAAAGACAGAACTACCATGGATTTGAAAAAGTGTATATTTTATGTAATGTCCGCTTTTAACATTTTGTAACATAAATATCTTTGTTAAAATAAATGCAGACGTGCGAGACTCACTCATATCAAGAAGTGTTGAGAGGGGGATACACCAGAGACGTTAGCGAATTCGAGTCTGCATTGAAACAAGTCGAAAGACCTCATTTCAGGCAGGTGTGAATCAACAACTCAAAACATCCTAAAAATGCTCAGTAATAGCTGTTACCCTCCACATGACATGCCATGTATTCGCCACTGCTGTTTTTCCAGCGTGCTACTTTATATAAGGATGTACGGTGGAAGCTGACTTTTTAATGGACCAATTTTCTATAAATTGTGATTGTGTCACAACATCAAAAAGGCCTTGAATATAAAACACTTTATCGTTTAACCTTTTCGTGATAATTATAAAATTACACTACAGTATATTCAGATAAGAGATAGACCGGACATAAACAAGACCACGTGATCATCGAACGCTGTAACATTCGGCAGGGACGTATTAAGAGTCACGCAGTACATATTTTAGATAGTAGATGCTGCTTTGCGTAACTTTGTAGTAAATTAGCACAATTCGATGTGTATACGATTGGTGATGGATATAGGATCATGTGGGGGTGGGGTAAGAAATATATAATGATGTAAATATGCATAAGGGCTTCAAAATTTTCGCTTCGATTTCCAGCTTCGGATGCCGTCTGATGTTTGGTGAAATACAGTCGAATATAATCTCAAAATGGCGTTTAAATTAGCCTATAATTATAACAAGGTATAACAATAACAACGACAAACTCAACAACTTAATAAGATAACAAACGAAAACGTCCAAAGAAATATCAAATTGCAATGATGCACACGACATACGTAACACGTCTGAACCTGAATGTGAGTCTGCCTTGATACGACTGCTCTGCCGCTCGGCATAGGCATTTAATTGCGAATTGACCAATGAGGGCTCCTGTTTTACGTCGAGACGGCGGCGTTAGCGTGAAAATCACCCGAACCTTTTGTTTACATCCGGTCTATCTCTTATCTGAATATACTGTAGATACGTTTTTATTTTTTTTTCCTTTATCAACTTTCTCCTATATCCCATTCGTATTCCATTTACGCCTAAACAAAATTGTACAGGTCAGTATTTTCCTCAATGCTCTTGGAATAATCTAGCAAAATGAATCATTATTTTTATAGAAAGAAGTGTACATACTTTTCACAATCCTTTATTTGCTGGACGTACTTGAATCATCGCGCGCATGGTTAATATCAATTATTACAGGTTCGATTTAATATCGATCATATTGTCCAGATCCCATATCTTTGTTTAGATTGTCGCTTGAACGTGACGAATGCAATATTTCTAATGGTTTGCCGTCATTCTGTTGACAGCTTGATAAAACAAATTTTTCACGTCAGAAAAGTTGAATGTTCTATTGCTTGAAGCCATATAGTTTTTTATATACTAAGTGACATATACATCCGAACACCCAGTTTAAATGGTTTTATTTTAATAAAATTTTGTATAAGTACTTAATGAAGCATAATAAGTAAATGATAAAAATGTCAAAATGATTGCACTGCTTTAAAGCCCTTTGACCTTTAATAATGTGTGGATGCACCCTGATGTGCTACGCATTCTCCAACGCGCCTCGGCATGCTTCTGATCAGGTGGTCAATGTCCTCCTGTGGTATCTCATTCCAGGCAACCACCAACTCCTCTCGAAGTGCTTCTAGAGTCTGAGGAGGACGTTGAAAATTGAGCAATCTCCTACCCATCATATCCCACACGTGCTCAATTGGGGATAAGTCGGAAGATCTTGGTGGCCATGGTAACAATGTGACATCATTATGTTGAAAGAAGTCTATTGTGACTCTTGCAACATGTGGTCGGGCATTATTTTGTTGGAAAGTTGGGTCTGCCAGGGTGTCAAGATAGGGAAAAGATGGGATATAACGATGCGCGTTCATGTTACCTCTGATGAAGATTAAAGGTGACCTGGAACCATAAGCTATAGCACCCCAAACCATAACTCCAACAGTGTGATGAACATGTCTTTCAACAAAAAACTGTGGATTCCTCTTTTCACCACGTCGCCTTCTAACCCTGGCACGACCATCGTGCATGCCTAAACAAAATCGAGACTAGTCACTAAAGACATGTTCCATTCCTGATCCCAGAGTGACCGTTGTCTGCACCACTCAAGGCGATTACGTCGGTGTTCTCGAGTTAAAGGGAGGACCCAGTGTGGCCGGTATGAAAACAAGCGAAAACTTCTCATTCGTCGGTAAACACTTCGCATGCCAATAGGTCTTCCGTGTTCTGCAAACCATTCATTTGCAATGGACCTGGTAGTGGAGAAACGGTCCCTTAAGGCCAATAATCTTAGGCGGCGATCTTCACGGTCTGTTGTTCTACGGCGGCGTCCAGTGCCCCTTGCTCTTTGCCTACGGCCTTCTCGAAGCCATGCCTGACAACACCTAACCACAGTGTTTAAACTTCTTTGCACTCTAACTGCAATTGCCCGAAAAGGAAGTCCAGCTTCCCGAAGTCCCACTATACGGCCCCTATCAAACTCACTAAGCTGACGAAATCGTACAGGTCTCCGTACTCTAGGCATCGTAACCGATCGTAAAGGATGTCAAGAACCAAAATCCGCCAACGTTGATTCTTTACTGCGGCTGAAATATTCATTTTTAGAGCGTTAGTGAATTAAAAAAAAGCAGTATAAAAACCGGAATGTCCACTGATAAGGCTGGAAATTTTTTCACTTGTTATTTACAGTAAGATAAATACATTCACCAACTTTTATTAAAATAAAACCATTTAAACTGGGTGTTCGGATTTATATGTCACTTAGTATATTTGCCAAAATCGTTTCAATGTGATTTAATTCGCAGTGATAAGGGGGTAGCCTTAAAATGGTCTTATTTTGGTTTTTAGCCATTTCGTCAATAAAATTAAGATTACATTTATATTTGTGCTGCCTGACTAGATGGACAAGTTCTGCTTTGACCATATTTTCATTGAAACTAATGTCTTTTTATAGGAGTCGTTGTTGAATTTCTGCCTTTCTTTTGAGCATGGGAATTTTTTCTAGTTTTTTAGTGTCGTATGCAGCATTATCAAGTACAATGACAGCATTGTCGTCAAGCTTTGGGAGCGTTTCTTCAAACCATGGTCCAAATGGACTCCCGTCCATTTCTTCATGGTAGTCGGTCGTTTTCTTTGACTCAAATGGCCACAGAGCCATGGACACAAAGCCATCTTCACTGCCAATGTAATAGCAAACCGTTTTCCTTTTCCTGGAAATAATTATTTCATAGAGTTTTCGCGCTGCATCTTTGTTGTGTCTGGGCGTAAATGGACTACGAATAGGGTATAGCGGGAACTATATCCAGCGAGTTAACATGAGGCTTTGCCGAAATAAATCGTACATCCTTACATTGGTAACCCATTCCACTTCAAAGCTCGAAAACCATATCAGGTCGTACTATTCATTATCTCGTGTTTTTTTTGTCATTCAAGAAGTCATTAGCATTTCAAAAGTGCTGTCGGCAAGCTACCACAATGATGCATAAATGAACGTACATGTTGCCTAACCTCATGAATTGCAGAAATGGCTAATTCACGCTTTATATGTTGTGAATCTGCGTCACAAAAATGAATGCCTACACGCTAGATCGTTCTTTACTCGTTATTATCTCCTGAGTCTCAAACTTTGTTTCTGAACTAGCCCAGTAAATAAATACTTTTGACGTGACAGAAATTCTATTATGGATAAAAATTTGCATTCATGAGGAGCAATTTCGGATTCTACCATAGGCAGGAACTGAAACATTTTTGAAAAACTTTTAGATTTTTTGTTACGATCCTTTAACTATTATATATAGAAAAAAGTTATTACGACAGTTATGTAGCTTACTAAATAAGCTGCAAAGGTTTGTGAGAGATTTTTGAGGCATCTGATTGATAAAATAGTTTTTTGAGCCGTTTACCAGACTCCACTAACACTGGACAACAAAGTTTAGTTTTTTAATTGTATCTTGTGGGAAAAATCTTTTTATTTTTAAGGATATATTAAAAAAAGTAACAAGATTCATATACTTATAAGAATCACTATATGCGCTGTCTTTTTGCTGTTCTTTTATGGATCGTTTCTGGAGCATCTCTACCAAGAGTCCAACAGTAGTCTGCAAGCATGGAAGGATTCCACTTTCCCTGGTACCTTTTTTCCATTGTTGAAATATCCTGATGAAAACGTTCGCCGTGCTCATCACTTACGGCTCCGCAATTGTCAGGAAAAAAGTCCAGGTGTGAGTGTAGGAAATGTATCTTAAGAGACATATTACAGCCCATCTTTTGATACGATGACAGCATATTTTTGACAAGGGTTTTATAGGTGTCAGCTTTTCTATTTCCCAAGAAATTAGTGACCACCAGACGGAAATCATTCCAAGCAGCTTTTTCAATACCTGTTAAAGTGTTTTCAAACTGTGTATCTTTCAAAATATTTCGAATCTGTGGCCCAACAAAAATACCTTCTTTAACCTTTGCCTCACTTAGTCTTGGAAATTTCTGACGCAGGTATTGAAAAGCTGACCCATCTCTATCTAATGCCTTGACAAAGTTTTTCATTAGGCCCAACTTGATATGCAGTGGTGGTAATAAAATTTTTTTCGAATCTACTAATGGCATATGCTGTACATTTTTTTGACCTGGCTCTAGGAATTGACGAACAGGCCAGTTTTGTCTGGTGTAATGAAGTGCCTTTGCCCGACTGTCCCATTCACACAAAAAACAGCAAAACTTTGTGTAGCCTAGCTGCAGCCCAAGTAAAAGTGCAACAACTTTCAAGTCGCCACAAATATGCCATTGGTGCTCATCGTATTTTATGCATGTCAATAGGTACTTCATATTGTCATATGATTCTTTCATGTGAACTGCATACCCTACAGGAATAGATGGTAAAATATTTCCAATATGCAATAACACTGCCTTTAAACTCAATGTTGAACTGTCTATAAACAATCTCCATTCTTCTGGGTTATAGTTTATATTTAAAGCCGCCAGTAAGCCGTTGATGTAACTGCAGAAAACCAAGTTATTGTCCATATTGAAAAATGGTTCTAAGTCTTTGTGGCGTTTACGAAAAACACATACCGAAACATCGTCTTCTAACAAGTTCCACTGCTGCAGTCTTGATCCAAGTAACTCTGCCTTACATTTTGGAAGTTCTAAATCTCTTACAAGATCATTTAATTCTGACTGTGTTATTTTGTGCGGTTGGTGGCATGACGTGCTCGGTATAAAATCAGGATCTCTTGACGTTGATAGCATATCTTCTTCCTGACGAATCACTCGATCGCCATGATCTGATTTGTTTTCTGTTTCGCAAGTGTAGGATTCTGGGGGTTTTGGAATAGGATTTTCGTCACTGTGAGGCACAGGTCTCATCGCAGATGGTATGTTTGGGTAGTTAATAACCGATTTTTTTTTCTTGGACATACCTGTGGCTTGTCCAACACAAGGTACCATGCAAAAGTAACAATCATTAATATGATTTGTAGGCTCTCTCCAAACCATTGGGACAGCAAAGCGCATAGACCGTTTTTTGCCATTTAACCAGCTCCTCAGACTTGAAGCACATGTATTACAGCAGATGTGGGGTGCCCACTGTTTGTCTTGATCACCTAGTTTACAACCGAAATAAAGCTGATATGCCTTTGTTATTAGTGGAGTAATAGACCGTCTCTGAGACGCAAAAGTCACATCACTACACACGTAACAAAACTGATCTGGATTGTTTACACACTTTCGAGACATCTTGCATGAACGCTGTCAGCCAACTGAGGAAAAAATGGCTAATATAAAACAATATAATGTACACGTATGTATAACGTAACACAATCATGCCGATTACATCATCTTTCGCCGAATATAAAAATGTAGCACGTGCATTCTTGTGAATTACAGTATATTAACACTGTCACAGCAGGAACACATATAATTACCGTATCTCTAAAACTTGAACTAATATTGAAAAAATAAGTTTCATTCCAGTTTTAGCACATTAAAAATAGTAATATTTTGTTGATTTTATTTAGGATATTTTTTGGCTGTTGATCAGTGAATTAATGAAGGTTACAAAATTTCAACGTGAATTGTTCCAAAAAATTTATGTGGTGGAAGAAATGTATTTCAAAGTGAGCAAAAAATTTGTTTGGGTTTTAGTGATATTTTAAGCCATACATCTTTTTTAAGCGGGAACCTCTTGTAAGTTTTTGTTTTCCATTTGTCAAAGAATAATTGTACCGGAGAGCAAAAGTATCTACTTCATATAAAGGAAAATATAGCAAAACAGGGTTAGACTTTTTTTTGTAATTATTTTCAAGCAAATTTTCTTGGTATTATTTAACCATAACATCAGGATTTGAAAGTATACTTCATTGAAGGGGTACAAAACAGGTTTTCTTTACACGTTATAAATATTATTTAGGTAAATATAAATATTATTTAAGCAATACATTTCATGGACAAGTACAAAGATTGGCAATATTTTTGTAAAAACCGCAAAATTTAATAATTTGAGAATATACTTGACAATAGTTTCTGAAAGTGTTGTGTCTACTCAGCTTGTATGTGTGGCACAGGTAAAAATATAAAGAATTCCCAAATACGCAGAAAAAAGATGCAGTTCGGAATCAAAAACGATACCGTCGATAATGAACCCCGAAATATAATTACCGATTTTTTTAAAAGCTAGCAGATATTTTGGTGTAGTGGTAAGAACATCCACCTTATAGACTGAAGCCAAGTATTTGATTTAACGTGGCGTTAATAGCATTTTAAGCGATACTAAATTGCCCTGAAATGAGATTTCCAAGAAAATAATGTTATGCCAAAATTATCGCCAAACCCCTCCCCCCCAAATTGAGGCACAAAAACCGGAATCCTTAGGCACCCGATCAAATAATTTCAAATGACCGTAACAACATTTGTCTGGTGAGCTCTGCAAATTAAGTGATGAGTCTGGCAACGTAGAGTTCAATCTGGCAACACTGGAAAAAATCGGTCTCATCGCTCAATGTACCATACCTTGTATTATACCTAAAAACAACTTTTGTAGTTTATGCGTGAAGCTACAAAACTGTTTTAACAACTTTTCTTTATATAATTATGTATGTATATTATTTATAGGACCATCACAAATCAAAGATTCAAAGCTTTTTCTAAGAGTTTATAGTACCTGCCTACCGCAGAATCCCTAACTTTTCGTTATGAACTACTTCAGTTACCTAAATCCAAATTTTCATCCATTATATAATTTTTGCAAGGTTTTGAGAGAATTTTTTGTTTCTCTACCGTGCTAAATGTCATGATCAGTCCGAATTTGGAATTTTTTATTTTTATGTTTAATATTTTCTTACGGACAGTTCAGCTCACTCAATGAGAGCTGAATAATTGGGAAATATTTGTATCAATATTAATCTGAAGGTCTACTAGTATTTGAAATTCTAGAAAACTCTAAATTAATGACGAAAATTATGTCTGTTAAGTGGTTCATCCCAGGATCTCCTGATCCATTCCAGTTTCCATTAGTTCTCAGAAAGCTTGCGTAAGGTCAACCAACTCGATGTTTTCAGGTGGTGTTCGGGCATGGAAGACAGCTTTGGGGCTTGGCTGTTCATCCCGATGACGAAATTTTCGCCACAGCTGGACACGATAAAAATATTGCTCTTTGGAGAAAGAATAAACTTATATGGGTCACTCAAGTAAGTATTTATCTCCTTAGTAACTTCCGAATTGAGTATATCATTTTATTTGTTCTAGGTTTCATTTGAATGTATCGCGCTAAGCTTCCATCCATTTGGAGTAGCCTTGGCTGTGGGCAGTACAGAAGGACATCTCATAATCATCAATTCTGAAACTGGCGTGGTCGTGAATACGATCAGAGTCTGTGGATCACCACTGAATTGTGTGGGCTTCAATCCATGTAAGTATAACATTTAAACGAATGCAATTTAGTATTGAAACCTATTCCAATATCTCTGAAAGGAAGTAACCAAATATCCCCGATCAGTTTTCAAAATCGTATAACTTTCTAGCCTAGTTATTACCGCAACTACACAATATGTGTATCTAATAATGTTGTAAGCGTTTCATGAGAGCCAGTTCATTTTTTAACCCAACGTTTGATCCAGGTCGTATCTTCGTATCAGCTAAATATTTTAGAATAAAATCTTATCCGAAAATAAAAAAATTCCAATTATTACAAGGTCAAAAAATTGTTTTTTGCTACCGTTAAAGTGTTTTTGCGTTTTAAGGGCATAAAAAGAGCATAAAAACTACAAAACATTTTCGTCCTTGCCATTGTAGTAACCTTCTGTGAAAATTACATCAAAGTAAGACCGGTACCTATCAAGTTATAGACCGAAAGACCGACGAAAACTTTCTAAATTTTTCGCGATTACAATACTTCCTAGCCCAGTGTCGTACAACAGCTGCAGTGTGAGCAAAATTTTCTTTTTGCTGTATGACAGTATAACCATTGTAAAATACGGTACGATGTTCTTCGTTGCAACGTCAGCAACATTTCTTAGTCGTAAAAGCAAATACAATAAATTAATACTAAAGATAGATTCTAGCTGCAAGGACATTGCAAAGTTACTTACCAGAAGTTTCAGGCATTGAAGTATGGAGGTACGATCGTGAAAATGATAAATGCTCGCAATGAAGGAACAATATGTATAACTTGTTAAATTCACTCAACTTTAGCACAAAATAAGCATAAAATGAACGACCGTGCGATGTTTTGACCAGTAATATTTTTTTCGTGCAAGAATATTGTAAGGTGTAATTGATTAGATGTAACAGAACCGTGTGGTATTTTATAATATCAGAATTGAGTTTCTTTTAAACAATAACGATCTTTACCATGATATTACCATCATTTTTCTAATGTTAGTCTAATCATATTAGACGAAAATACCCCTGATTTGCGAAATAATTGTAAAGTCTAGTTTTATTGCTGCAAGTTGTCCAAGGAGGTTTTTAAAATATGGACGCATAAAATGGGTACACCAGTTTTTGTGGGAAAACCTTTTATTCGACAACGAAGAATGAGAAAACGTGTTTTTTAGGATTCAATCGAAAGTGTTGGCAGGAACGAAAATACTCTTCACATAACATTCATAGGTATTTATAACACCTACAAAATGAGACCACACGTAAAAAGATCCGACTAATAGCAAAAAAGTTATTACCGAAAACAGAGGCAAACTACAGGTTTTAGCATTTGTTGGTAATGCGACAATGGTTTCTCGCAGATACTTGAAATTCTTCAAATTAGTAGGATTCGTACTTCTAAATAACCACAACAAAAATGGAGTAGATTGGTCAAGTAGCTTTGAGAATTCCTAATTGTTTATCCCAAAACACCTGTTTTCCGGCCATCGTCACTAGTTTATTGAGCAATATACAGGCCATTCCGGAAGATAAATGTTATTTTTATACAGAAAAGGATGGGTTACGTTTTTTCTTCTAAACAAATTCAAACATTTTGTATTTGTGAGTAATTCACAACAAAAGGTGATAGACATCTGCTTTGTTTTAAAAGGTGTATAATATGTTTTTTTAATATCGTAGCGCATTTGTTCAATTACTCACAAAAAGAAATGTTTAAATTTGTTTGGAAGAAAAAAAACGCAACCTTTGTTTTTCGCATAAAAATAACATTTATCTTTAGAAATGGTTTATTATTCATAAGTCAAGGTAAACACGTGTATTTGGCTATTAAATGGTCTTTTAACGAATCCTGTAGTTGCTGAATAAACTAGTAGTGATGGCCGGTAAACAGGTATTTTGGGATTAACAATTAGAAATTCTCAAAAAACCACTTGACCAATATACTACAATTTTTGGTCGTTATTTCGAAGTATGAATCCTACGAATTTGAAAAATTTCAAGTAGCTGCGTGAAATTATCGTAGCATTATCAACAAATGCCAAAACATGCATTTTCCCTCGTTTTTCGGCCATAACATTTTTGCTATTAGTCGGACCTTTTTACGTGTGATCTCATTTTATAGATCTCATAAATACCTAAGAATCTTGTATGAAGAGTTTCTGTCTTCCTGCCAACACTTTCGAATCAATCCTAAAAAACACATTTTCTCATTCTTTGTTGCTAAATAAAAAGGTTTCCCAGTACCCTTTTTATGCGTCCATGTTTTAAATATCCCCTTGAACAACTTGCACCAATAAAACCAGACTTCACAATTTTTTTTGGGAAATTTGCTAATATGATTAGACTATGTATTATTATTTAAACCGCAATTTTTCTTGAACTAACAAAATGCAAATATTTTATAACATGAACTGAAAGTACAAATACAATTTATCTAAAACCGCTGAAAAAGAGAAAATCCTCAAAACGTCAGTTACAATGTTATTGGATCGAAATGTCGTCTAGACTGACATAAATGAGTTTTACTGAGGTTGATAATTCGCTCTGTGACCATTAATGAGTTTATATTTCGGCATTTTCAGCTGGAGAGCTAATAGCGATAGCCTCCCAGAATGGCAGTATTTACTTATTCAGAGTGAGCAGAGATGGATTTTCTTATAAAAAGTCGAACAAAATCAGAGGATCTCAACCGTTGATGCAGATGGATTGGAGCACTGACAGTAATTTTATGCAAACAGTTACTGCTGACTACGACCTTTCATTCTGTGAGTATAGTCAGCTTTATTACCTAATCTATTTTTCTAGCATGCAATATAAAGTTTGCTACCCAAAACTTTGGGAAATAATTTGAGAGCATACTATTTAAACCACTCTACGACTATTTCGTGTTTACACGATTTCCGATGCACTGGTTGCTCGTACAGGTATAGGAAAAGCAACATTTTCAAACAGAGTTTCCAGCTACGAATATCTCACTTTGTTATATGACCTTCTAGAAGAAACAATTATATATAGAAGTAATAGGGTCTATATGAGGTTTTTTATATATTTTTTTGTCTCAGAAAAGTGCCATCGAATAGTTGTATTTTTGAAGGTATATTTTCTTTTTTTTAACCAAATATGTGCCGTAAACTCTATTACCAGCCTCATGTAATTCAAATACATGCTATCTCTTTGGTAGTTCAAATGGGTCATCCACTAGCCCAAACCAATCATTCGTGGATTTTCTAGAGCCCAGTGATGAAAGTTATGATTGTCATAAATTTCTGTTCTTTGAAAATAAGCTTCAGATTAGGTAATGCTGCACTGTTTCAGTAACGCACAAATAATGCCAAGGCCGTCATCGCTTGAAATGATACGACCTAGAATTCATTCGGGTTTGAAGATTTATTGTCATTTAGGTGTTTGCACACCCTATTTGGAAGAAACACATTTTGTCTACTTTGCGCAGAAGCTATTTCGGATGTTTAATTATCCAATCTTCATCACTAGGAACACTTTATCCACCTATTAATTTTTTGTACTTGAATATGCTGTAATCTGTTTGACAACAGACAAAATAGCAGATTAGCCGTAGCTGTACCTACATTAACTGGACTTAATTTTCAGCCATAGCTTTTTTCTAGCTACACATCATTTGGGAACATATCCTGTAAATCTGATTGAAAAATAACAATAGAAAACTTAAAAAAAAAATAGTACAGTCCCAAAAGTAGCGATGTTCTACAAATTCTTAAGAATGGCGATGTCTTAAAAACAGTCCACAATCGGATTAGGACATGTATGGTTTTTCTGATTGCAATTGGACCTCCCTACCACCCCCTTTCGTTTGCTTTATAACTTTTGAGACACCCTGTATATTGCCATTGTTACTTCTCCTGGCTTTTAAACTCATAACTTAATGCACACATAAGCCACATATTCAGGCATTTCTTTTTTTTACTTTAGGGGATGTGAAGTCTCTGTCTCCAGAAAAAAGCCCAATTGCGATGAAAGATGTGAAATGGTACACTCACAATTCAACTGTTGGGTTTATGGTAGCAGGTGAGGACGAAGCTTATGTACAATGCATCTTCAATCAAATATTGCTTTCACTTATAGGTATTTGGAATAATAGATTTTATCCCATGACGTCAATTATTAGTACTGCCAGCAGATCCGCAGCTCACGATCTCCTTATTACTGGAGATACTGATGGATATCTAAGATTATTCAGGTGAGCGAACGTTTTGAAACAAGCGAGTTGTTGAACAATCAGAACATAAAACCATAAACTTCCAGACTTGGTCTGCCTATCTGTATTTTTGTCACCACTTCTAAAGCCTCAGAAGCAATAATTATGCTAAAAGGTAGAGTAAGTCGTTATTCTTAAAACCGGTGGTGCACTGGGGGTGGGTTATAAATTTTTTGTTAATTCGTAATTTCAAGAAATTACATTTTTTTAAATTCAAGCAATGGTACGCAGCAAAATTATACAAAGTAGTGACAAATCAAACATCTTGGAGTGAAGGGCAATTTGCGTTTATGGATTGAAGGCTTCTTGTCAGGAAGAACACCACTCGTCCGTGTCGAAGAAAGCCACATCTTTATCCTGTTATTAGTGGAGTACCGCGAGGATCTGTGCTAGGGCTGATACACTTTCTCTTATATACAACTTTCCTCAATGTGTTCCGCCCGTGCAAATGGCACTAGAGTCTACATTACGACCACGAACACTGCTGTACTTCAGGAAGACGTCGAACGTATTGGAAAGTGGCTCCTCACTCTGAATCTCTCGAAATGCTACATTCTCCACCTTGACAAAAACAATCCTAAGTTTAAGTAGGAGATTGGCGACCATACTATCAAGGCTTGGTCTGATAATTAATGACCGTCTGATCAGAACATCACTTCGGCTGCTGCATATTAAGGACAGATTCTTCAGCGGTTGCACTGTTTGTAGCTGGTCCTTCTTCGTACGACCCCTGTTGGAATTTACTGGTCCAGTATGACTTATGACAAACCGTTTTGAGCTCATTGAGCTGTCTACTTTTGATGCCAAAAGAATGCTAGGTGATCTTATCATCACTTTCGGAGCACTGCATAATTTGTTTGGTGTTGACATGTCGTCAGAGCTCAAACTTCAATTTGTAGAAAACACCTCTTCGAACTTCTACCCATCAACGCTCTCTATCCAACCGAATTTTCGAAACATACAACATTCTTCCTTTTTATGTACATAGTAAAGTCGACAACCGTGAACAATTTCAACAACAATTATTATAGACACCGTAGTGCGTAACATATTGTGTTCCTTTTCTATGTGTCTCCTAGTGAAGTTTTACCATTCTCCACTGGTGTATTGCATTTGTCTGTATACTATCAAGTATTATGTGGTTGAGTTTAAGGGCGGTATCGTCAGTCGTTCCTACAATTGTAGGATACCTTTATGGCCTCCCCTATCAAGATCATTTTAAAATGTAGCTGTTCTGCCACATGTAAACCAACAAACTGAAAAACTACAATTTCAGCAGGTCTAAAATTTGAATAATCCTCTTTATAGTGTGTTTAACAAATTTTTGATTTTGTAGGTATCCATGTCTAACCCCCAAAGCAGAATACAATGAAGAAAAAGTATACAGCGGCACAGTGGCGTGCGCGCGTTTTTTGTTCAATGATCGTAACGTGGTGACCGTTGGTGGAACAGACGCTTCGCTGATGCTTTGGCAGCTGACGGAGGAATAGCGGCGGCCCACGACAGCCAGCGGGTAAGACTCTCCAATATAAATTAGCCATCTCTTAATTCTACAAACCGGACATATAGCCAGTCGCCACGTCGTGTGGGAGAGCACTGACGGATTGCATGTGTCCAAAGTTTGCCACGTGGCAGGTTCCAGCTCCTTTCGGTCAATTTGACCCGCGTCAAAGGACGTTACAACGTCGGAAGCATGGTTCGTTACGTTCCCACACGCGATGCCATGTGTTTGATGGTTTTAGGTTAGAACCAGTAGCTGCGAAAAATATTATTTACTTGTTTTGCTGTGATTGTAGTGAAGTAATGGTATGTGGGAAGTATTTTGATTTGAATACCTACCTCTTCATAATAATGTATGTTCCTTAACTAACTTTTGAGGAGAATGGATTTAATCAGTATACACACAAACCATAGGCTGCCATAACAACGCTTTTTTCATATTGCTAATATTTTGTACGTTTCGCAGGTGAGTTATGGCTGGTTGGTATTTTAGTAAATTATAAATTATCAAGTGTTTACAATTGTTTCATTATAATGTTCTGTTGCAATGCGAGCAATATATTGACTTCCATTTCATAACTAACGAAAAATATTAAATAAACGATAACTCTGAAAGTACTTTCACGATTTTGATGAAATCTTGACCCTAGGTTACTACAATAAAAATGAAGAAAAAGCTCTGCAGTTTTTGGAAATCGGTACACTGTCGGTGGAGCTATCGTCGAGAAATAAACAAAAAACGGCCAAACTTCGTTTTTCGACATTTTTGAGGCTTCTGGCAGACTTAAGTTTTGGTCGCTGAGGACAGATCTGAAATTATTTTTCGGCGCTCAAAAAAATTGTTTCTTCGTTTATTTTGTATAATCTTTCCTTCAGTTGTAAACGTTCAAACGCGACGAACGTCCAAGACAAAAAAAGTTCATTCCATCGGGTAGGAGACACACTTGCCAATTGTGGGGTGTCGTTGTATACAACGTTGGAAGCATCGTGTGGGTTCCGCATTATAGGATCCACTATAACAGTTTTTAATAAACATCGCGTATTACAGACAACGTTGCAGTGTTGTTGAAAAATATGCTGAACCCGCAAGCGAGACCACTGAACTGTTGGAATTGGCTCCTAACAAATTCTCAAAAAATAAACATAATCAGTGTAACTTAACATCGTTCTGGTTACAAATGCAAAATGTATGTGTAACACAAAGAGTTTTGAACTATATTTTGCCTTTTCAAACTTCATATTTATGTCAAGATGCTTTCACAACACTTGTAGACATTAAGTCAAAAGGAGGAACACATTATTGGACGTAGAACCACGACCTAGGTTAAAGTTACCATCAAATCCAGATGAGTTTGCTGGTCTAAGACCTATAAGTCTATTGCCTTTTTTATCGAAGGCAGTTGAAAAGGCAGCCCACATACAACTAATGTATGCAGAGGAACATATCATTCCATCTAATCAGTCTGCTTTTAGGAAATCTTTCAGTACTACTACTTCCCTCTTGAACTTGGTTGATAATATTATTAGAGCACTTGATAAAAAGATGGGCGTAGCAGTGATGCCAATCGATTACTCCAAGGCATTTGACAAAGTAAATCATGAGTTGTTAATAGCAAAGTTGAAGTATTATGGCATAGATCCAATTGCATTGAACTTTTTTCGAAATTACATATCAAATCGATCGCAGTGTGTATCAATTGATAACAATAAATCTAGTTTTCTAGAAATCTGGTCTGGAGTACCTCAGGGGTCTGTTTGGCATCCCTTGTTGTTTTTGATATATATTGCCGATTTGCCTAAGGCTGTGAGTTTTTGTGAACTCCAGTCTTTTGCGGACAATAGTCAACTGGTCCACTATTTTGATACTGATGATATGGAAATGGCACAGACATCAATGAACCATGATATTCAAAAAGTATATGACTTCTCGAATAACCACAACCTGTCAATAAATCTTGGTAAATCCAGCCTGTTATTTTTTTGTTCGGATCGTAGGGGAGAAGAAGTTAAAAGTCAACTAGCTATTAAAATTCGATCTCAAGAACTGTACCCGGTTGATGAGGTTAAAATTCGTGGCGTGGTAATCGATTTCAAACTTATATTCACCAGTCATGTCAAAAATTTTTTGAATAAAACTTACTTGAGACTGAGATCACTATGTGCCAGTAAAGTAATTTTCAATTCTAAACTAAGGAAAAAACTGGGCTCATCTTTGCTTATGCCGATTTTCAACTACTGTGATATTTTATATTATCCGTGTCTCAATGTTGTTACTAGAAATCGGATTCAAATTGAGCAAAACAATTGTGCTAGGTTCATCTACGTTTTAAGGCGCATTTAACATGTTTCTGGTGGTCTTAGTGAATTAAACTCGATAATAACAAAAAATATTGTCAAACATCATTACCTTGTTTTCATTCATAAACTAATACTTATGTCAAAACCTATATACTTAAGAGAAAAGCTGATCTTTAGGCGTAATATTCATCATAGACATATTAGATTTCCAAATTTGATAACTACACATATTCACTCCACAGCTTTATTCCAGCGTTCTCTCACGTACAGTGCTGCAGAGTTATACAGGGTAGGGCAGAGACGATGGATGGTTTTAAAAAAATCATAAAATAGTTAATTTTTACTGAAAACAAATTTATTGATGGAATCAGGTTCACAAGAAAATAGCATTTGAGACAGTCAAGTGTGGAAAATCACATCAGGCATGTGATGGCCGAAATCTTTGATGCAGTGCTGGAGGCGTTCTTGGAAGTTCGCGTAGACTCTCTCCAACATCGCTCTCTCAACTTGGGCGACTTCCACGCGAATTTCGCACTTCAATTCGTCCAGAGTTCGGGGCCTGTTCGCGTATACTCTAGCCTCGAGGTGTCCCCATAAGAAAAAATCGCATATGGTTAAATCTGGGGACGGAGGAGGCCAATCCTGGAAATAAGGCGACCAGGGAAGAGAGGGTGAATAACGTCCATGAATGCTCGGGCTGTGTGGGCGGTCGCCCCATCCTGCTGGAACCACACACGTCGGATTGGAATACGTCGCCGTCGTAATTCAGGGAGAAAGAAGTTGGTGATCATGTCGACGTAGCGCTCTGAGTGCACGGTAACATCACGACCATTACCGTCTTCGAAGAAGTAAGGGCCAATGATGCAAGTTTGCGATACAGCGCACCAAACCGTTACTTCTGGGCTGTGCAGCGGTCTTTCGTGTAACTATTGCGGATTTTCATTAGCCCAATAACGACAATTCTGCTAGTTAACCATGCTGTTTAGGTAAAAGTGGGCTTCGTCACTCATAAACAAAATGAGGTTCTCATTTTGATCGATCAGTGCTTCCATCTCACGTGCGAAGTTCATTCGTTGTGCATAATCTCCGGGCTGTAACTATTGCACAATGGCCAATTTGTAGGGGTGAAAGCGGAGATCCATATGCAAAATTCGCCTTACCGAACGATCACTAAGGCGAAGTGCAGCAGCATGTTTCCGGGCAGATCGAGTCGGACTGCGAAGAAAGACCTGTCAAACGAGTTCAACATTTTCAGGAGTTCGAACTGTTCGTGGCGCTCATCTTGGTCTTCTGTTGATCAGTTCACCACGCCTGCGAAGTGATTCAACCCAACGAAGGATGGTGTTTCGAGAGGGAATAGCTCTATTCCCATGAATGTTGAATTGGCCACGAAACTCACGCTGTACGACGATGACTGACTCATTATTTCGGATGAAACAATCATAAGCGAAAACGCGGTGCTCCACCGTCCAAGGCTCCATAACGACAACTGGTAAAATAATGCTGGGATCTCACGAGTCAAACGGCACGCTCCCCACCTCTCTCGTAGACGGAGGCGGAGAGTACTACCCATCCCAAAAACGTCCGTCCTCTCTGCCGCACCCTGTACAATGCTTTGAGTCCTGAATTCAAAACCATGTCCTTGAATTGCTTCAAGAAAGCTGACAAATCTCGTATCTGCTTGGACCCATAGTCATGTAGTAAACCTTGGTGCAACATGTATATATGTATGTAATGTATATATGTATGTAATGTATATATATACAGTGAAAGCTCCCATAAGCGGACACTCACGGTTCCGTAACTTTTGTCCGCTTATGGGAGGTGTCCGTTTAAAAGAGAGTATGTAAGTATAAATAACGGGGTATATAATCATGAGGAAATGAGGTATTGTAATCATGAGAAAAATGAAACAGAAACTCGCCACATTTTTAAAGTATGTATTTATGCTATATATCTATATAATATATGTACATATACGCATACAAAAACATAAATGCTTCAATACATGGTACGAGAATTTAAAAAAAACATTATTCTTTAGCTTGGTGAAAAAAGTTTTAAATGTTTGTCTGACGAAATTTCACCATCTTTTGCTGAAGGAGACAATTTTCGTAATAACTTTCTAAATTTTTCAAATGTTGAAATGCAGTGAAATCATCTTTAGCAAATTTTTTCAATATAGAAATATGATTTAGAGCTTCCCCATATGAATTTATCGTTTTTGAACCGCTTAGTGAGTCCACCAGTTCCACTTCTTCTTCTGAGTCGTTTGGACTACCATATTCAAGTTGGCCTGGGCTTTCTACATCCAAATTCGAAAAGTTGCCAATGGCATTTTCTTCTGTTGTTATGTTATTGTCTATGGCCAGGAAATCATCTACTTTCTGGGGATCTGCTACTCCTAAATGTTTGGCATGTCGCAGTAACTGAGCAAGTGTCGCTAAGGGCAGATCGTCTTCAGCATCGCAATAATTTTGCTCAGCAAATTCTGAGCTACATTCACTTTTTCTGAATCCAGCTTTGCCAAAACAGTTTTTAATTGTAGAGGAATTTACTTTATTCCATGCTGTTTTTATAAAATACAAAGCTTCTAACACATTGATAGACTTTGGAAGCTCAGATAAGCTTTGACCATCGTCAATTTTTGTTAAAATATGTTTTAAAATCAAGTGCCGATAATAAAATTTAAAGTTCTGTATGACACCTTGATCCATGGGCTGACAAACAGAAGTTGTGTTTGGCGGTAAAAATATAATTTTCACATTGCATTGTCTAAAAATAAAAGAACTTGCCTTTTTTGGATTCTCATTTTCCGGTCGAATTCGACTAACCACTCAGACATGATTTCTCGGGTCATCCATGCCTTTTTGTTGGATTTCCAAGTCGCTGGTAGCACCTTAATAGCAACGTTTTTTAAAGCACGGGGACGAGCCGCTTTCCCGATCACAATCAAATCGCATTTTTCACCGGCCATATTTGCACAGAATAAAATGGTTAGTCTATCTTTAGACAACTTTCCACCCACACATGTTTCTCCTTTAAAGGACAGAGTTTTGTAGGGCAATGCGCGAAAAAAAAGTCCACTCTCATCTGCGTTGTACACATCTTCTGGTTTGTAGCCAAACAACATGGACGGAAGTTTCTCCAAAAATTGTGACACATCAACTTGATCTACTGCAGCAGCTTCGCCAGATATGCATTTGAAACTCACACTATGTCTCTTGCGCCACTTTTGCAGCCACCCGTCGGACGCACTGAAATTATTACAGCCCAAAGTAGTGGCGATTTCTTTAGCTTTCATTTTCACTAACGGCCCTGAGATTGGAATGTTCTGACTTCTAGCTTTCACAAACCACTCAAAACATGTTTTGTCTATAGCAAAACCTTCCTTTTTTAAAAAATCCTTCTTTTGATTTATATTAGTTCCTGATTGCCATTTACTCCTGATATCTTCCTTATTTTTGGCAATTTCAGCTGCTTGCGTTTTCCCAATATTAAACCTCTTTGCCAAATGACGAACTGAAACACTTTCTCTGTCTAATACGTTAACAACTTCCATCTTTTCCTTTAACGAGAGCATCCTTTTTTTTGGTGCCATTTTACAGTTACAATAATAAAATACGTAACTCAATCAACTACGAATTTGCCTGAACTGAAGACAAGCCACAAGATTACATACAGGCTACCCAACGAAATGCGTAAATGGGGAATCACCTAATATAAATCGGGGATTACCGAATTTTATGTATGTAGATATGTGCATTGCAATAAGCGGAACTAAAAAATCGTCCGGGTATTAGAGTTTCGCGTCCGCTTATGGGAGATTTTTTGATCACATACAGGAAAATCTAGTGTCCGCGTCCGTTTATAAGAGCGTCCGTTTATCGGAATGCATTTAACATTGAAAATTGATGGCTGAAATTCGGTTCCAGGAACTTTGTCCGGTTAAAAGAGATGTCCGCTTATAGGAGCTGTCCGCAAGGAGAGCTTTCACTGTATATATATATATATATATATGTAATGTATATATATATATATTTGTCTGATATCTGCTACTTAACAACTTGTTTTTTTTTGCATGGGTGGTTGAGTGTAAGAGTATGCAACTCTTCTTCCTCTGTATGAAATTGTACTGTTTAAATAAAGACGATTATTATTATTAAATTATGATGGTCTGATCTCATCCCTGCACAAACAATTCCATGCTTCGCATTAGTCAAAACAAATTTTATTAATAATGTTTTGTCATGAATATATTTTATTTTTCATTTGATATTTTGATTATGTAAAATCACTTTTATGTTTTCCTTACCTTATTTGAGATGGGATTTTAAAATAAATTGCACGTTGTCATTGTTACTTATTCTCCCCTACAAGATGGCTTAGTCAAATTTTCAATTCGACATTTCTTCTTTCGACTTCCATCAAATTTGTTTTTTCATATGAAATTTTGTACATTTAAATGTTATTAATGATGTAAATTTTACTTATGTTTTATCATGAATATGTTTTATTTTTCATTCGATATTATTTTGTGTATGTACCATAAACAACATTTACTTACTAAAATAGGAAAATAATGGGCAAAATCCGCAAAAAGCAGGAAAGTGGATTCGAGCAGAAAATAGGATAGGTAACCCGAGCGATACGTATTTCTGCTGGTTGGCTTCATCAGGCCCGATCTCCGCATGATCATTTTCTATTTGTAGATCCTTTGGGCTTGAAGTACCACAGCATGTGGCTATAACCGGCCGCGTGGTTGTGATTAGACTGTCCTTGGAGAATTTACGTGCGATTTTCTCCGCCGAAATGGATGCCGTTTATGACACTGCCAAGAGACTTTCATAGCTGATTGTTATCTGAGATGTGGTCAAATCTTGAGTTATTTTCTTGTATGTTCAGGTACTGCCGTCTGCCCGGCATAGGCGTTCGTCACAAGCACCGTCACAGAGCGTACCATCCACGGTACTATGATTACGACGATTCGGAGGAAGTAGATTCTGACGAAGAAGTGGATAACCTCACATTTGAAGTGCTCAACCTACATTATTGAGTTACTCCATTATTTAATCGGAGCAAGAGGATCTTCCCATTGGTGCAGCCATTTTGGAGGCTGACTACATTGTTTGACAGGTCTTTCCTGGACAATTAAGCTACTGACGAATCTTCTAGGTTCGATAAGGACAACACGTTATTCCTTTGATGAGAAACATATTAGGTCAGGATACCTACGATTCGAGAGAAAAAATTGTAATAAATTATATTACGGAGTCATATTCTTGAAGCTACACGGAGAGGTGCCTGGTCGAGAGATTTAAATTTTTTTGCTGGGTTAACTTTTTTTCATTAAACGTCAAACTTATAAAAAACGCTTATTCGCGTATGGATTATTGGTGTAAGTGGTCCAATAGATTTGTTGGAGGTGAAAATACCGAATAATATATAACACCTTGCTCGGCCAATTTGCCGTAACAGTTAATTTGTTATTACAAAAAAACGTTAGAAATCGTCGATTTCTGCATTTATTTTTTAGTGGAAAATGCGTAACGGTAAATATGAATTAATACCCAAAAGTTGAAGCCTTTGTAGTACTTTTAACATCCAGAAAAAAATGTACCGCGTTATGCATGACTTGACCAAGCGACAAATCTGTTTTTAATTAGGATGGATAAACTTTAACAATTCATTTAATTTCAATTCTGCGATTGTGTGAATAGAAAATGATATTACAAATTTAGATGAGCAATCATTTTTTCAAGAACTCTTATACCTGAAACTTAATGAAATGAAATGGCGCTTGGTCAAGTATTGCTTTCAAACAGAATGCTCATTTTTCCGTGCAAAATAACGAACGCATCACAGAAAGATTGTTTATTTTTGTATTTCAGTAATTAGCATCAAATTCAGTGAAAAATTAAAACTACACAAATTAAAACGTTCTCGAAACCAAATAAGAAACTGCTTGAATGACAAATGTAATAAGCTCAATTATATACTGATTCAAAAATGAAATGAAGCAATAAGTAACCACACATGTTCGAAATGAATCAAGAACCTGAATAAAAAATATGTATTATTCATCCTTAAGCTCGAAATCTGGTTGACCATTGAACCCATCTACGAGGGTGGTCTCAGAAGTACCCAACCCAACAAAGAAAAGAAAAATTTTGTAAAAAATGTATTTATTTTTCAACATAATCTCCTTTGAGCTCTGTACACTTTTTCCAGTGATGTTCAATAAATTCGATACCCTTTTTATAACAAGAACTGTCTTGCTCCTCAAAATAGCCATTAACTACCGATATCACTTCTTCATCGTTGGAAAATCTTTGACCACTGAGCCGTTTTCTCAAGTTTGGAAACAGAAAATAATCCGAGGGTTCTAAATCTGGTCAATAGGTAGCAATTCAAACTCTCATTCGTTAATTTTGCCCATTGCAATAACGGATTTGTGAGCTGGTGCATGATTTTGATGAAACAACACTTTCTTCTTAACCAAATGCAACCGTTTTTGCTTGATTTCATCGCTCAAACGTTGCAATAAGTTCGCATAATACTCGCCGTTGATAGTTTTACCTTTTTCAAGATAGTCAATGAAAATTATCCCACGCGCATCCCCAAAAAAAACGACGGCAAAACCTTGCCTGCAGATGAAACGGTCTTCGCCTTCTTTGGAGCCGGTTGTCCCTTTTGAGTCCATTGTTTTGATTGTTTTTTTGTCTCGGGTGTGAAGTGATGGACCCATGTTTCATCAATGGTTATGAAACGACGCAAAAATTCAGCTTTGTTGCTGTGAAACTTCGCTAAACACTCAATTGAAACATCTTCACGACACCGTTTTTGCTCGATTGTGAGCAATCGCGTCACCCATCTTGCACACAGCTTTCTCATGTCCAAATTTTCAGATAATATGCGATGAACCGCAATTTTCAAAATGCCTACTATGTCTGCTAGCTCGCGCACTTTCAATCGTTTAAACTCTGCTACCTAATATTTCACTCTTGTAAACGAAGGAGCAGACTCACTCAGGGTAGAATCCAGTTCAGCTTTTATATTGGTTGGGCTGAGGCCTTCGAAATAAAAGTATTGTACCACATAACGAAGATTTTCTCCATTTTCACAAATTCACTGAAAACGTTCAGTATTGATGGCTGCCAAACAAATACTAAACAACGTAGCGTCTTCAAACTTGACACATATGCTTTATAGGTTGCATACTTTCTAATACAATTATATTTTTCAAACAACTATCGCCATCTCTAGGTCAGGCCGGGTACTTCTGGGACCACCCTCGTATATCTTCCTCAATACTTGAATCGCCGACTAGACTCCTATAGAACTTCTTGGAATCCTTGGAGTAATAATTTTAAATCGTCGAGCTTCTTTTCTGTTATAGGTTTCCCATTTGATCACAGTTTTTCGAGAGGTTTACTAAGCAATGCTTGAATCGAAGCATTCGATGGACTGCCACGTCTTTTCTCAATATTAATTTGTTTAGAGGGAGCTTCAAAATCATTCTTAACAAAAATACTGAAAGACTTGTCTTTAAACACCTCAGTTGCTCTAATTTTGAGCCAAAAATACTCAATCATATCTTCAATTTTCCAACTATTACAATTTTATTTTCAGAAAGTTGGCCTTTTCTCATAAGCTGTCTAGAGACTTTGAATCAATAGCGATGAGTCCAATATGAGGCCATTTGATTATCGCTGGACAGCTCGTGAAAAAAAAAATAATAATTAGAAAATTGCAGAAAATGTTAAGCATTTTTTAATGCATTTTTTATGGACGTTGAGCACCTGAGAAGCTCAACTTTTGGCTATTATTTCAGATTTACCGTTATGTGTTTCCCAGTAAGAAATAAATTCAGAAATCGACTTTATAAGAAATAAACAGTTACGGAAAATTGGCGGTGTAAGGCCTCAATATTAGCGTATTTTTATCCAGTACAAATTTTTTTGGATTACTTTCGCTAATAATTCCTTCGTTTCTAATAAAAGTGATTTTTCCAAATTTGACGTTTAATAAAAAAGATAGACAGCAAAACCTTTTGTATCTCTAGATTGAGGAGTCTTGTCATATACCGTCAAGAATATAGCTCCTTTCTAAAACCACTTAGAATTTTTTCTGAAACACGGTCGATTACTGGCTAGTCAGCTTGGTCTATACTATCATCTACGGATGTATCAGCACGATCAATCTGACATCAAGCCCAATCGAAGGCCTAGATTTTGAAGCTATCAGTAAAAACTTATAGATGCTACGTTAAAAGTGTGCATTGCCTCAGAAAGTATTGTGAAACTCGTTACGTGAACTAGGAGGGTAATTAACAAATGGATAGAGAAATAAAATTTTTGTCTCTTTGTTCCTCGTTCAACTTGTTACAGACATTTATGTAGAACACCTGTTGAGGATTTCAAGGTGTTTCCGGTTCTTAAAAAATAGGCACTCATAATCCAGTAGTGCGAAAACGAAATTCTCTTGGGAATAGAGGATATGAAATTAAGTTAAAAACAAAAGCTGAAGCGATTTCTTGCAAAACTGCTCATAATACTGATTCAGTAGTGAAAAGTTCTTTCTTGAATGTGTTAAGCAAAATATTCCACAAGGATTGGTGTAATTCTGTACAGTTGAAATTGTCTATTTTTAAGCAATTTGCAAATAAATAAAGGGCTAAACATCAAATATGGCATTTACAATTTCTTGTTTTTATCTAATAATAGTCTCAATATTCAATATGAGATTGATAGTTGAATTTGAAAAGATTGCTAGAGCAATCTCAATTAGTACCTTAGGGAGAAAACTTGTGTACAGTTGGCAATCGGCATATGTTAAGGAATACACGAAATTCATACCTTTTCAATACATGTATCCTTTGAGTATCGTTGTAACTACAGCACAAATATTTTTATAAGGTCCATATTATAGGTTTAAGACTATACGGTTGTTTTAAAATTCTTCTTATACCTCATATCTTAGTTTATCGAAGATTAGTAGCAATTAAAAATAATCTAAATTTCATAGAGTCACTTTTATTGGCAGAGTATTTTTGACTGTATCTCAAATGTTAAATTACAAAATCAATTGATTATGAAAAATGATTGTGTAAAAATGAAGTACTTAGTACGAAATACCTCTGATTGAAGTATATTCACAGCCTTTAATCATAGATATAAACTTAGACCTTAAACTTATACATCTATAAATAGTTCCGGTTTTGTAACATAAGGTCACTCAGAAAAACTGCCAATAGGTATAGATTTTACTAAAATAAGAGAAAGGTGCTTTTGTGCATGAAATTTAAAGCTTCGACATAAAAATTTTTAATAATAATGTTTATACTGCGACTGTTATCCAGTTTGATTTGTGGGACATTGTGGAAGTATAAAATAAAAGTATCTTAATTTCAACGTCTTTTAATGTAACACCCGAATTTATCCTGTGGTTTTCATGTTTATAGGGCTCCATTGCTTGGCTGCTAAATCAAACTACACATGTTTATTGTACTTGAAAAAGGCCATCCGGTGGCCAAAACGTCGTATAATTGTAGTTATTGCAAGTATATGAAATATATGTGGTTTGAATTAGCGACGAGACAATAGAGTCTTATCAACCTACATCAGACTCACTACACTCATACGAGGTACACTAGAAAAGAAGTCTGTCTGGTCAAAAAAAAAACAATTCGAAAGTGGAAGGCAGCTTAATATCAAAGTGGTTTATTAGCTAAGTTACAACATCGTCCCAATTCTAATGATAATAAACGGATGCCTTTTTGAACCCCATCAAGTTACTTTGCATGAACCCTTGCCTGGTTATGTCTCTCAAAACATCTTTGCTGTCTCCGTTAGAGTCTTCTAAGTCCTGGAGAATTGCAATCAGTAGATGAACACCTCCTAATATGCCGAACGTAAGAAGTATACATTGCAGAGTAGTTAAAGCCATCAGTCTGTTGATATATTGAACTGGAAGTTTTGCGACAAACGATTCATTGTTGGTATTTTCTAGGAGTTCATATTGTTGGAGTTCTTAAGGAGGGTGAAGGACCGAGTATCTTGTCACTTTGACATCTGCGTAATATTTGCTGTCAAAGTCATAAGGTCTGGCCTCGGTATGTAGTAAGTATTAACAAGAGCACTATGAAGCTATACTGTACTAGACGTTTGTAGCATAAGCTCAATAAATTGGCCGACTTACATTTTTTCAGTAGACTTGTCAGACAGATATTCGGTATTCCTGAACCTACATAGCAAAAATGTACCGTTCAAATAAAAGAAATATATATTACTTCCGTTTTCGGTAAGACTTTACTTTAGCGCATATCGCAAATATTTTATTTTTTATTTTAAGATATATAACATAACATCATTTTTTCTTTAAGGAACCCTCTGCTAGCTATTTTATATAACTTCAAAGTTGGATTTTTGGTGGAAGTACTCTAGAATAGCATACTGTTTTATACGCTGGTTTTTTGCTTTTTACTCAAAAGGATGCCCTAAATTATAAGAATATAGCATACGAGTACACTGTGTAGTACGAAAGAAAATAGATGTGAAGCTGGAAAAAATCGTTAGTTTTTCAAAGAAAAAGGTTAAAAACTAGCCGTAGGGGAGACCGGGGATGGTTTTTACAGGGGTTGATTGTTACAGTGTTACTACTACCGTATAGATGGCAGCAGCTTCGCAACGACATTTTCAGGAAGGGCCGCCCGTATAGTCTGTCGCCTCCTAACATAATTCAGTTCCGCTTGAGTGCGCATGTGGTATGTTGCTTTCGTTGTTTTCGAGGCTCTGGAGAAATTTTTGTTTTTGAAAAATATTTGTTTATTGAGTTGCCTGTGGTGGTGAAAACCACTTTATGAGATGATCAATTTATAATATCAGGTTAGTACTTTTATAATGTATTGTTTTTATTCGGCTAATTATAATGTTCACAAAAATATTTGAGAAAAAAACAGAAAATGGCGGATGGGGTTGGTTGTGACACCTTCAACGGGGCAGGTTGTTACTGTCACAACCTACCCCATGAAAAATTCTATTGGTGCATTTAACATAATAAAAATTGTTTTAGACAGATAATGAGGAACTATATTCGCAAAACCGGAAGGGGAAAAACACCTGTAGATGTTTTTGAACGAGCTGCTAATGAGGTTCTTGTAAACAAGAAGTCCCTACGAACAGCAGCTACTGATTTTGAGATAAATCATATGACTTTACGGCGATTTTGTAAAAAACAGAAACAGAAAGAAGATGAAGGTAACTTTTTATTTTACGCATTTTTTACGATTTGGTCTATTTGCATTGTACTTGCTGTGTTTGTGTGTGTGTGTGTGTGTATAAAATTATTTTTTGTAAGCTCCCGTTTTTTATACATTTATAAAACTCAATTTTGACTTTCTTTGGCTTTTTAAACATTTATTTGTAACTTCTATGTGTCAGCGTTGAAGTGTCAAATTAATATTTTTATTTTTTTTTTATTTTTAGGATTAGAAGGACCTATCCATTTTGGATATAGACGAAATCGTCAGGTACTACCAGATGAGATGGAAGCTGACTTGGAAGAATATTTGTTGGACCAAGCAAAATATTATTTTGGCTTATCCACGAAAGAGGTTCGCAGACTGGCCTTTGAATTTGCTGTAAAAAATAATATAGCTGTTCGCCCCAACTGGAATGAAAATAAAATGGCATCTGATGACTGGTTGACAAGTTTTCCTAAACGTCATCCACGATTATCTCTCAGGGTTCCCGAGGCGACTAGCCTTGGTCGAATTACCAGCTTTAACAAGACAAATGTTTCTGCATTTTTTGACTTGCTGGAAGGAGTGGTTGATCGATATAAATTTGAACCACAAGACATCTATAATGTCGATGAAATGGGTATAACAACTGTGTAGAAACCAGATAGAGTCATTGCTAGAAGGAGCAGCTAAGCAGGTTGGGTTTGTAACATCTGCCGAAAGAAGAACCCTAGTAACATTTTGTTTTGCTATCAGTGCTAGCGGCAATTCAATCCCTCCGATGTTCCTGTTTCCGAGAAAAAACTACAGAGATCATTTTGTGAACAATGGCCCTCCTGGCTGTATTGGAGCCGCCAATCTATCGGGGTGGATGACAGAAAACGAATTTTGTATTTTTCTGGAGCATTTTGCAAAACATTGTAAGTCATCTAAAGAAAAACCGGTTTTACTGTTACTTGATAACCATGAGTCACATCTTTCAATAAAAGGCATTAACTACTGCAAAGAAAATAGCATTGTTATGATCTCCATACCCCCGCATTGTTCACACAAACTACAACCATTAGATCGATCTGTCTATGGGCCTCTTAAGAAATATATCAATACCAGTTGCGATTCCTGGATGCGCAATAATCCTGGCAAAACAATGACAATTTATGACGTACCTAAAATTGTTAAAGATGCTTTGCCTTTGGCTGCTACCCCGAAGAATATCCAGGCTGGATTTCGAATAAGTAGAGTTTTCCCCGTTAACAGAAACACTTTCACAGAGGATGAGTTTCTTCCTGCAGCTGTTACAGATCATCCCAATCCAAATATTAAACAAACAAGTTCCAAACCAAGCCGAAACCCAGCAAGAAGCTCTGTTAACTGAACAAGCAAAAGCTCAATTCACTGAACGGGAACAATCTCAAATAATCCCTCCAAATTCGCGGGTTGTGGTAAATTTACCTTCAGTTTTACGAGAGGTTAACAAAGAAAGAGATGATTTACAAGTCGAGGATTTCCCTAGACCCTCTGGAATAAAATCGTACTTATCTCCACAGGATTTGCGCCCAACGCCCAAGGCAGAACCACGAAAAACAAACAGAAAAGGACGAAAACGGGGCCGCGCTGCCATTTGGACTGATACACCCAATAAAGAGGAAATTGAAAACGCATACAAAAAAAGACAAATGAAACAAACTAAGAAAAAGGCAAAGCAATCAGGCACAAAAAGAAACATTTGTAAAAGTAAATCCAAACATATTCCATCAAGCAGGTCTGAGGATGAAGAAGTTTTATTTGCAGTGAGCCATTTTCAAATTCTCGTCCAAAAGAAAAATGGGTGCAATGTACGGCGTGGTCAAACTGGGCCCATCTGGAATGTACAGATAAAAATCCATTTTTTATTTACTTAAACTGTAGTTCTGATGATGATATTTAAATATGGGGCCTTCACAACTTCACAAGATATTGTCACAACCAACCCCAGCATTGTAACAACCAACCCCGAAGCGGGGTAAGTTCTTCTTCTGCTTTTCTTGTTTATATTAATAATAACTTTATTTTTATTAGCTTTTAAAATTTAATTTTTATGTTTTTTATGCACAAAAGGTTAAGTAATAAATATACGGTAAAATGAAATTTGTGGTATTAATAGGAAAAATTTAAAAAATATATTTATAAAAATCGTAACAACCAACCCCGGTCTCCCCCATAATAAGCTGAAATGACAGTTTCAAATGCATACCTTTAAGACTATACTTTAGCGCATAACGGCCAAAATTCTTGTTTTTTCGGAAAAAATTTAAGAAATCAGCAGAAGTGATCATCTTTTAAGGAAAATAGATGTGAAACTATAAAAAATCGTTGGTTTTTGCAAGAGAAGGTTCAAAACTAGCCGTGTAATAAGCTAAAAGAACAGTTCAAAATACATACCGTAAATGCTGGTATTTACTTGGTAAACTGTTTAAAGGTGTTGTGTTGAGATTTTTTAATGTCTTCTTGAAATTCCTTAACCATTTTGTTTTGCGTATTTTCAATGAGATCAAAGTTTTAGCGTTTATGAGAAATATTTGAAAGTACAAATAGTTCTCAATGGCCATTTTATAACGTTCATTTCTTGACAGATAAGATAAATGATATCCATTGTTGCCAAGTTGTTATTTTTTTGGGAGAAATACGTAATAAAAAAATGAGGTTATTTGTAAAATAAAAGTCTTAATTTATTGAAAATGGCTTAGTTTATAACAAGTTATCCCAATATTTACTGAAAATTAGATGGAATTTTGAACACTACGTGTCTAAACAGTGGAAAATGTACTAGCGGCTCGCGTGACCAAAAATACAAAAAGCACTAGCGGTCATTGCATATAAAAATACCCAACTTCGATTCGTCAATCTGGATCACGTCGCCAGGTGCCCAATATATCATCGTTCAACATCATAGATAAATAAAGATCAACGACCACTTCATCAAGTCATCGAAAAACTTGCATGTTCTTTGTTATGTTTTCTTTATTTAGTGACTGGCAATAGCTACTTTTGCAGCAATTTCCCATAAATATCACACTTAGGGCCGATTTCACCAACATTATTATTATGGACCAATAGGAAAATACCTTATCGAAATGCAATTTGACGGAAGCTGTCAAAGGTCTCAGAATATCAGTGATTTCTATTAAAATGTTGAATAAAATCGTGAAAATTCGACTGTATTATAAACAAGACCACTTTTTGATTCCAGCATGATGCTTTTGTACAGAGAAAACAGGACAACTTTCATGTATTTTGATTTATGTTATAGGTGTACATTTGACCATCCGTTATCCCCTCAGCGAATGGGAATGGGAGAAATAATAGGTCGATTTTCTAGCTGTTAAATTTGGCAGCAGGTTCTGTCGTTTGTTAATTCATGGCAATCTCGAAATTTGTTAAGTTCAATATACTGTGTGTATATGTGATCATTATAGCTACACATACCTGTTGAATTGTGCGGATTTGCAAGAAAATAGAATATAAAATGTATTCCAACCGATTTCTCATCTCTCTGTACATCATAATAGTAATTCATTTGTTATAAATTCATGGGTTAATGAATTTCTTCAAAGCAATCAAAACAGTATGTCGTCCCCATCCTAAAACACCGATATGTGTAAAACATGTTAATCCCTACATCTCCGAGGTGCATAATGCAATTACTGTAGACATAGACCTAAAATTATTAGTAATTACTGAAAAATAATGTCGGGCTCATGCACGACTTAACGTAACCGAATTTAAGGATCAGCTGTTTCTACGCCAGTGTCCTCCACATGTTACGCCGCCAGATGGTAACTAGCTAGTGATTTCCAGTGGTGGTCAACGTTTTGGTGAGGTCACAGTCATTTTTTGACATGATTCGGGTGTTCCAAGACGATTTACGGTCAAAGCCAGGCGGTGAATCATCTGTTGTTTTTGTTTGAGTTGTTGACGAATTTGCGGTAGAGATTTGTTTGGGTGTTCGTCTTCCGATGTGTTTTTCTGCCTTGGACTTGTTTTTTGTGCGATTAATCGAGGATGGCCATGCCTAGAGCAAAAAAAAACGAGAGGCGCGCTGGTATCATCTCCTGACCGTGGTGAAGAGGTACCTGCAGAAGGCACCTGAACGCAATCGGACATCGCCAGAGGAGCGCCTAATGAAGACGTCGTGTACACGTTGAATCTGCACGAACCCCTAAATACGTGGTTATGTTGAATGTACCATCACCGATGGTGCGACTGATTATACACTGAAATTAAAACAAAAAACTGCAACTTCAATTGTATGCATGAATGTTGAAACTGTTGAACAGTTTCGGACCAGTGGGGTTAAAATATCGTTGAGGAACTGGAAAGAAGTGTATGAATGTGTTGAAATGCAACACCTAACAAAAATTTGAGCGAAAAGGCTTTTTCATGTAAGGGTTTGGAAGTGCAAGTTAGCAAATATAGGATAAACTATAAGCACACAGTAGGTGATATAATCACATATGGATTACAAAAGTTGCAGTGAACATGGAAAAACCTTCAGCTAATCTGAAAAAATAGATTTTACTCAGACATCAAGCACTAAAAATTTTGGCTCAGTTTTACATAATTTCATAATATTTAATAAACTGAAAAGATTTCAATGGCAAGCTGTCACTTCATATTTTACAGTGTTTTGTTTTGAATACTTTGATGCTATTTGCTGCCAAAAATTTGACGGAAAGATCTTGAGGCTGATTGGGTATATTTAACGGACTGTTTGGTACTCGTACCCTATTGGTGCAAAATAATGGTTTGTTAAATTGTGACATCCACCCTTAATTAGGTATATTTTTGTGACATCAGCTTCACTTTGAACAATTCTTCAAGTACATACATACAAACAGGGAATAGATTATAACTATAATATAGGAAAAACAATAACCGAAGTATTTTTGTGAAAGGCATACGACATTCTTCAAAATAGTGTATTTAGCTAACGCTATCGTAGGACACGAGGTGGATTTAGTACAATAAAACCTGCTGGCCACACCTACAAATCGCATTTTCATGGCAATCCTGTGCCGATTGCATATTTTTGCGCTAGTATATAAGTAAGAATTTAACACACCAAATCAAGGTATATTACAATCAATGATTTTGCAATACCGCATCTAGAAGCAGAAATTAAGATAGTAATGGTGGTATAGTGATGGGAATATTTATCTGAAATAAAAGAAATCACTACTTAACAATGTTCTATTTTCCTCATTAAAATAATGCAAAAATTGCCCCAAAACGATCAGGTAGATAAAAAATACTGTCTTCAATGTTTTCAGTACAACTCTTAAATAATATGAAAAGTTTGCAATATTCTACCAGCGGTTTTTGGAGCTTAAATTAGGAAGAGAAGTTTATATAAACATAGGTCGACAAACGTAGGACACTACGGTCTTTTAGGTGCTCTTATTGAATATCGGTAAATTGTGCCATTTTTGAATAAAGTCAAACTAAAAAAATTGTCACATGACAGGAAATGTACTGCGAATTTAAATGAATTGTTGAATAATTAGCCATGGCAACGAAAAAACTAATTTAATAATTGATAAATATTACATACATACATATTTCTATTGCATCATAGCTAACATTTAGGGAAAAACAAAATAAATTTTTTCTACGAACGAAATTGAAATTTGTTTGAAAAAGAAGACATACAGTTGGATATACTTAAAACTAGCTTTACAATAAGTGTTCAAATAAATTCCCATTTTGTTGGATACAGAGTCTCGCTCGACGAACTAATGATTGCGTAGCCCTAAAAGTGGAAAACCTTTTTCTTCTTATTTCATTTGCAGCCTGATGGATCCTTTGAAGTAAATCTTCTTGAGTATTTACTTCAGTCGAGTAAACTAGGTATTTTAAAGACCCCCAAAAATATAAATCCAATGGATTTAGGTCAGGTGAACGTGGCGGCCACGCTATAGGACCTCCTCGGCCTAACCACCTGTCTGGAAAATTGGCATTCAACCAATTTCGAACATTGCGTCCAAAATGTGCAGGGGCGCCATCATGTTGAAAAAACATATTTTCTTGAAACTGCTTTCGCACATCCAATGGTATTATATCCATGAGCTCATTCTGAAGTTCAGATACACTGCTGAATTCAGACGATTGGGAAGTACAATAGGCCCAATTACTTGATTCTCAATTACTCCTGCCCATAAGTTCAATGAAAATCTATGTTGGAAATTTGTATGGCGAACAACTTTTGGATTTTCATCTGACCAGTCATGCGTGTTATGGAAATTAAAAGCACCATTCCTAGTAAATATTGACTCATCCGACCATAATATTCTAGGAATAGTGTTTTCATTTGAGAATATCCACTGGCAAAACTCGATTCGTGGTGAAAAATCTGCCTCCGTTACATGCTGCACCCGTTTAAAATAATAAGGATGTAATCCTTGCATTCTTGTCATTCTTCCTATCTAAAATTATTATTTTTAGAATAATACTATCAAATAGGTGTTCAAAAATTTTTCTTACTATTTATCGAGCTATATCCATAATTTCTGAAACATTTCGTATGCTTATTCGCGGATTATTTTCAAACATGTTTAAAGCAATATCCATACGATGACTTCCCAGTGGCCTTCCTGAGCCCTCCTGCATGGTTTGACAAATTCCGGTGAATATCAGTAAACATTCGACGTCTAGGTACTATGCGATTGGGAAATCTTCTTTGATATTCTCTTACGGTTGCCAATGAACTGCCATTGCAAAACCCGTACACAAAATGCATATCAGTCTGTTCTCTGTCTGTAAATCTTGGCATTTTAAATCGATTTAATGACAATTTTGATTTTTATCTTGTAATTTTACACTGCTAACAATGTCAGCTTAACGTCAGAATAAGTCATAACAAATCAAAACAACTTTTGTTTGCAGTCATGGCTAACTATGTACATATAATCAACAATTCATTTAAATTCGCAGTAAATTTCCTATCATGTGACAAATTTTTTAGTTTGATTTTATTCAAAAATGTCACAATTTATCGATATTCAATGAGAGTACCTTTTTTATGTAGAAAACTCTAAATTTTCAAATTTTAAAATTGAATTTCAAAAATAGAATCACACATAAATTTTGGGGCTAAAATAACCTGAGTCCGTCCCTGTTACATACGTTTCCAAACAAAACTATCTAAAATTGTTAATATTTTTAAATCCAGTATAAAAAACTAGGCTAGAATACCAAATTTTATGTCTTTATCTCATCACGTTTCGGAAATATTAAGGAAAAACCATCTTCAGGGGAGCCCCTTTAAAAGACCGTAGCGCCCTTAGGGGACGTTTGTCGACCTATGTTTATATAAGCTTTTCTTCCTTTTTTAAGCTCTAGAAACCGCTGCTAGAATATTGCACACTTTTTTCGGGACACCCTGTATAAGTTTTATAATACGAATCCATGTCATGATATGTACAATATCACCTTATTAAAATCGGAAATAAGGCTGTTTACCTGTGCCTAGTTCATAAAAACTGAAGAAATGCTTGGCTGATGATACTATGAAACAAATGGCTGTCTGATAATTAGAATGCCTACTAAGGGAGTTCTGTTTTTTGAAATAACTAAGGTTTGGCAATATCAGTGTATGATATATACGTTTAGATTGGACATAAGTTGAGATGTTGCCTGTCATTTTGTCTTCCAGTTAATTTTTTTGTCCCCACGTAATGTTAGTAATGACTTTGTTGAATTGATAGAGGTGCCGTTAAAAATTGGGTGCCCGTGGTTTTCAAACTTTGCTCGTGTGTCGATTTGGGGTGTACTTAGCCAAGAAATAGGCACGTGGTTCACTCAGACGCAGCTTTTTTTATACGTAGTCCACTCAGTTGAACAACCACAATAATATAAGTAGCCACAATACTTAGCAACGTCAGCAACAGCTTAGCATTAATGTTGAACAGGCCAGCAGCTGTGAAAATTGGACGGTTGTTTAAGATCAACTTGATGGTATTCATAATCTCGTTCTTCGCTATATCGTAGTTGTTGTGCTGACAGTTAAAACTGCCAATCTTATGTTGAATCTCGTATAACGTTGAAACTATCTCAACACCTGCTCTAGTTGCTCTTTCAGCAGATATGCTGATTATGAAAACATGGCACTAAAACAAAAATAAAAAGTTGAAGTCAATATCTACAAATGCAAATCAAAGCTCTTAATGCAAAAATATACTATGCGCCACCAACTGTTTCTATAATAAATACAATCTAACAAAGATCTACTTACTACTGAGACGATAACATCCATGAACCTGCAGTAGGTTTGAAATTGTCCATGTCTCACTTCGTATAATGTAGAAAGAGCTGCGATAACTAGAATGTTTTCTATAACCAATATTATGGGTAAGATAGCTAGCATACCATGAAAGCCGTTATGCCTTTCTAAAGAAAGGTAGATGCTTTTATAAATTTGACCTGCAGAATAGATTATTGTCAGTTACCATTTTTGGTATTGGTTGAAATAACGTATGTATACAGGATGCCACTGAATGCTATTGGGGAAATTGAAGCGATGATTCGACACCTTAAGCATATGACAAAAGTTCCCCTGATACTGGCTATTTAATCTTGTCTGTCTTTGATAGTCACATTACATTTCTCGAAAACAAATTGAGGTACCGAGTTTTGGTGTACAAAATTGTTATCTAAGTTTACTAAATTTCGTTTGCTAAAAAGCAAAAGTAGTCGTAGTAGATGCCATTGATTTTGCAAAGAAATAGTATCAGATTAAACATGCCGCTCTCGTCCATCCAACCAAACACAACCAACCATGGACGCTGTTCCGTGCTTTTTAGCTACTCATCAGCATAGTCTAGTCTTGATCTCTCAGACAACGAACTAAAACATAGCAAAAATCTATTTCGTTGTTCGACAGTCCAAACCTATATCATGCTGATGAGAAGCCAAAAAGCACGAAGCGACTGTCCATGATTGACTGTTTTTGATCTGATGGAATGAATCAGGTTGTTAAGTTTGTTCAATGGCAAGTAGACCACATCTACTACACAGTTGGAATCATCGCCATCTAACGGTGACGTGGTTACTGAGCCTCCAATTGCAGACTGAGATCTATACTGTCCCAACCGGTATCTGATATTCACTGTTCGCAGTCGTCGATTCTAGTGGTAGGTGGCGCTTCGCGCTGTCTTTATTTCTATAGAGAGTACTATATCTTCAGTCCAGACTGATTGTACTTGAAGACTGATTCATATTTCGTTAATAAACACTGTTCTCGAAAAAAATTCCTTTGATTATATACATATAACCAAAAATTCCACGAGACTCTCAAGTGGAATCAATATGGCAAACGGTTTTTGAAAAACAAGCAAGCTTAGATGGTATTATATAAACGTAAAATTTCTGGGCCGATGTCTATGTGAATCCTTTTTCAGATTTTCATGTGCTGGAAATACTCTCAAAATTTTCTGGTAATATTCTGTCGCATCCTGTATAAATGTTGTATGTATTTCACTATTATTATTACCTAAATTCCTGATATCAGTGGCATAGACGTACCCATGGACTGGGAGTATAGCAGGATTGAAGGAACTAGTAAGACCTCGAAAACCTTGATTGAGCTTTTCCAGTTTCTCCAGTATAATATGTGTGGATACATACACCAGCAGGGTATCAATAAAAGCTTCAAAATTCAAGAAGCAATGTGGAAAAGTGGTACCTCCAAGCGTGAAAGCTATTATTATCACTGGTATATTCAGCATCGAATACAAAATAACGAACTTTGTTCTACAATTTTTCCTAAAACACATATTACGAGGAATGTATCACAATAAGACGTGTAATTCTTCACAGGACAAAATTCTATAACCCTGTATCTACCCCAGTAAAACCATTATTTAAATGAATATATGGGTGAATATATGGTATTTGGAATTTGAATGTTCCGACAGAAAAATCTTAAGTAAACCGAGAAATAGTGGAAATAAACCACCCAAATAGTGTAAAAAAATCGACAAATTGTGGAGATAAACCAAATATTGTAAAATGTATGAAGAAATGGAGGTAATATTTGGGCATAATATCCTCGAAAATTAACAAGATGACTGCTCCTCTCGCGTGCCCCATTCCCGACTTCCACTAAAAACATCAAGAAATGTCTATATAGGTATGTACTGGTGTAACAATAAACGAATACTGTATGTATCACATATCATTATCACATATTTTCATGTATAGATACACTAAAGTGTGCCAGTAGTTCCTTTATTTACCATGGTAAGTATATTATAAATCGAATCAGGTTAATCAAATAGGCTCATACAATTAAAATTTGCATATTTGGATTCAATATGTATGCAAGTACCTACCATGCTCGAATGCTGGATACCACACTTTTCTTCCCATAGAGGAAATGCAATCGCACACGAGTGAAAACAGCTCGTATCAAAATTACAACATTATAGACAATGACCATAATATGTTTCGACATAAGCAACATGAATAAGCTGCTAGTTAAGTGATCATAATTTCTTTTCGCATGGTAAAATGACAGAAATATCTGCATAATATGTACAACAAGCCATAGAGTACTGAAAAATGTTAGCTTTGAGTATGATCGAAGCATATTGAAAGGATTAATTCGACAAAATGTTCAAAGGAAACAAATTATCGTCATATAAGTAGTGATATTTTCCATTATTCTCCAACAAAGTTTCCTTGGGTTGATTTCTTTTTAATCGATGTTGATTTGTTTAGTTTTAGACACTTGCAGAGTAGTTTTCTGCGGAACAAGCCACATTAAATGGAAATAAAAGACACAACCCAAGAATGTAGTATTCTTCATATTCAGAATTAACTTTTTTTAAACAGCTTATTACAGATTGACACGAGGTCTGTAAATTAAGTGATGAGACTGGTAACGTGGCGTTCGATTTAGCAACACTGGAGGCGCCGGGCTTGGAAGGGAGACAAGGGAAAATGTGACCCACATTCGGTACAAGTTTGAACTTGGTCGAGTCATTTGGTTATGTTCTAAACATGAGTGACATCAATTTCAAGCAATGGTGTGCTAACATCTTCGGACTTGGGAACAATGCAACGGAAACTCTTGCTAAACAGACATACGGAGATAGTGTTTTGCCAAGAGCCCAGGGTTTTCGGTAGTTTAAGCACCATGAAGCGGAACACCTTCATCATCAAGAACCGATGTAAAAAACCTATAAAACGTCAAAAAAACCAACGGAAGACGAAAATAAAAATACCGTTTTGAAGTACGAAGCAGTCTTATGTAAATCATGTCAATAATTCCTGCGTATTTGAGGCCAAGAATTTGTTCTTTCGGAGACTTGGATGCGTAGCACAATACGCATACACTGAAAGTGGGATATTGCGCATGTGGGCGGAGCTTCGTGACGTCACCCGGAGAGTTGTCGGCTCGTAGTTATCAGCGGCAGGATTGTCGTAACGTTACTGCAGTTCACGTGTATCGTAATTAACACTATATAGTGCGATTTTTTGGTGTTTTTGGTGGTTTTGTGACCTGTTCTATTAGGTATACATACTTTATATAGCTTGTGTGGTTGATAAGTTGTTAAAAATGCGGTGTGATGTAATTCCGACAACCAGTCTAAACGGAATCCTTACAAAGAATGAAGTTCTACAGATTTCCTCAAGACTCAAACCTTAGCAAAAAATGGCTACATCATACAAGAAGAAAAATTAAAGTCCATGTAAAAAGCGCTAGGGTTTGCTCGAAGCACTTTTGTGAAAGTGCCTATAAGGTCAATTTGAAACATACCCTTTTGGGTTACAGCCCGAAATATATCGTGCTCTAAAAGATCATGCCATTCCTATGGAAAATTTACCAAAGTCTCTATCATCACCTGTACCATCTACACCTGTTGATGGGGAAAAGCAGAAAAGTGCTTACGAAAAAAGGCAAATGGCTCAACTTAGCCCCTAGAGTTTAAGTATACGTAGTCGTGCCATAAGTTCTGTCCCATGATAATCTCATGATAAAAATGAAACAAGATAAGATATATTTATATGAAAGATATTATTTATTCGACAACATTTTTAGAATTCATAATCAAACAGTTTTATTCAAAATGTCCCCCCTTGGCCTTCACACACTGCTTCAATCTCGCGGGCCACTCATCTATCACTGCACGCACAGCTTCCAAAGGAATAGCTGCCGCTGATCGGATCAAATCCGCTTTCAGGGACTCGATATTACGGTGGGCTTTGGAGCAGGCCAACTGCTCTAGCAGGTCCCACAACTTGTAGTCTAAAGGATTGAGGTCCGGACTCCCTGAGGGCCAATCTTCCGCAGCAATGAACTCTGGCACATTGCTTTCCAGCCAGCGCTGCGTACTCTTAGCCTTGTGAGCGGGGGCGGAATCCTGCTGGTAGACCCAGTGTTGGTTGGCAAACAATGTACCACTTAAAGGCTTGACGATAGGATCCAGTATGTCGCTCTGATAGTTTGCCGCTTTTGTTTTCACGCCCTGTTTACAGAAATGGAGCTGAGTGACCCCTTCGTAGGACACCCCCCACCAAACCATGACTGACGCAGGGTGGTGGCCTCTCTAAACTCTCGGAATGATCTCCGAAGCTTCCTGTGAACTCCTTGCATACACTTTGTCATTTTGTCGGTTGAATTTTTCTTCTATGGTGAAGATTCTCTCATCCGTGAACAAAATCTTTCGGAATCCCCCAGCTGCGTACCTCTCCAAGAGCTTCTTGGATCTTGTCGCCCTGATGTGTCGCAAGGTGGCCGTAAGTCGCTGGCCCGTGCGTCTCCGGTAAGCCCCTAGCCCTAGGTCTTGTTTAATGATGCGCGACATCGTCCGGACAGGAATCTTCATTTCCCTGGATAGGATCTTCTGCTTCCGGAGTGGATTCCTTTGAATCCTGGCTTTTACGGCTTTGATGGCTGCTGGAGTCCTTACTTGACGAGGTCTTCCGCTTCTTGGCCTGTCATCAACAGAGGACGTCTCATTGTACCGCTGAATGGTCCTAGACACAAATTTACGCGATATTTGAAGGCCGCGTAAGAGTTCAAAAATCTGACTAGCACTGTGATTACACTTATGTAAAGCTATCACTGCAATACGGTTCTCTGCCTTGCCCCACTCCATCGTTATGCTTCGAGAGATCAATACAAACTGAGGTATATGTAATTACCCGAAAAGCGCTTAATCAACTGACACCACAATGTAAACAATCGGACAAGTATTAACAGGTCTACACTTGTTTGAAAACGAGGGACAGAACTTATGGCATGACTATGTAGAATAAGGTCATATATTTTGGGGCGCAACGAAGGCGCATACTCAGAGTATTGCAGTGTAGAGGTAGAGGATACTCCAGACATTCCACTAACACCATCATTAACGAATAAACTGAATGCACCTGAAGTATCAGCTGACTATAACGAGGAAGTTTTAGTGGAAGAAATGGAACAGCTCGAGTATGATGGGCTCAAAAATTTGGCCGGCTTTGTTTGCCATAAATTGCAGGATGAGAAGTTGAAAAGTTCCTCATATGAAACTTACTCCCGGATAGACCATCTTAGTGAAAGTGTATTATCAAAACCTTCCACAGCTGTCATGAATCAAATTGCGAAGCTTAATAAGGCGTTTGCTACATTCAATGGGGACGGAATAGTGACAGACATTTATTGTTATACTGCCAGCTTACTGCAAAAAGATGATAACTCCATTTTTTACTTGCGTACATTTTCACACTTGCATGTAGTTAGTACTTAGGATGTTCTGTGAAATAAGGATGAATAAATGTAGTGCGGTATTAACATCATGAGCATGTTAATCCTGCTCCACAGAACATACTAAAATATAGGTAATGTAATGTTTTTACAGTAAAGTGGCGATACACGCTCTATTTTAATGTATCTAGTGTGACTCGCACCGCTAGGACGAATCCAACGACACCTCATATGTGAAAATCCGTCCAGCCGTTTGGCCTGTAGGTGAAAATATGCACGTCTTCCATATCAACCCAAATGATAATCACTCTCCGCGTGACGTCATGCGCGCCGGCGGACGAAAATCGAACAGCGGAGCATCCGGCACTGGATGCGTAGATTCCGAGTACAAACTAACGTTGTCGCTGGATCCATGGACAACATCACCCACTTTTCCGTTCTGGATACGCCACTGAGCCCTGTCAAGATCGTCGTTCGTTAATTTACACACTCAGTATATCCCCTGCGACTTATTAATGCGTTTGATGACCACACACTCCTCGTGTATAATAATAAATGAATTTTAACAAAGAAAAGCGATTATTCGCCGCTCAGTCGCGGTTGCAATCAGCTGGCGAACGCTCGTAGTGAGGTTAGGTGAATGACCTTGACCCTTGATGGGAATGCGTCTTATCTTCGTCCCATTCTTATCAGTTCGGAATAGGATAGGACAGTGTGCGGCAGTACTGTTAATTGATTTTAGTTGACCTGTGTCCGTGGTCAAGACACACGTATGTTGGCAGTGGGTGGATAGTTGCTTTCGCACATGTAACAATTCTCAGGTTAGTTTATTTTAGGATATTTTATTTTTAAGCATAAATATGATTATCATGGATAGGAAATATTGCTTCGATTAAATATTTATACAATAGTGTCACAAAGAAAAACATAGCTTTTTATTCATGAAACAATGGGTATCACTAGCGAAGGTATCTAAAAATAAAGCAGTGCTGTTTATTTGTAGAATGTGGGACAGAACAGGCGAAAATGGGAGATATACAGGGTGTTTCAGTTTATTGTTGCATAACTTTAAGATTCGATAGAACTTTCAAAATTAATGCATAAAGTCTATATAAACATGGGTCGAAAAATGCATGGCTTCCGAAATACAGGGTTTTTTTTTAATATTTCGAACAATATTTGATGTATAACAGTGAAAATTGGTATACAAGGGTTCTTTGGTACGACAAAACGAACCATGGGCATAGTCTTACTGTGTAAAATGATTCTTCGCACTTTTCAACATAAAAAAGCTTTTCGTTATAGTTAGCCGTTTTTTGAGATATTTCGATTTTTAAGGTTCGATGCATTTTTAATTATTTATGATAAAATAACGTTAAACAGTCAGTATCTCGATAATTTTTAGAAGTAGGCTGTGCCTGCAAATATTTTTGAAATTGAAAGCAGAATAAGGTTAAACGTCAATTAGTTGACAGTTAGTTTTGTTGTCTGTTGAAACCTGAAACGTTTTTTTGCAATTGTAAATGCACGAAATTTGGTTTCTTTTACCTATTTTTTTTTTGTAAGTTTATAAAAATGCCATTTTTATTCTCCAATCAAGAGTTAGCGGATATTCATTTTGTGTATGGCTTTGTAAATGGAAACGCAGCAGAAGCAGCCAGAGAATACGCACGAAGATTTCCAAACAGACGACATAAAACTCGCTCAGTATTTGTAAGAGTGCATCGCCAAATAATTGAAAATCGTTTTGGAAATCTCCAAAGGGATCAAAACATAAATGTTCGTCAGCGCAGATTTACCCGTATGATTCTGCGTGAGTTTGATAGAGATCCGACCACAAGTGTTAGGAGAGTTTCTGGTGCCTTGGGAATTTCAGCAAGCCATGTTCACCGTGTTCTTAGAAATGACCATAGACGACCTTACCATTTGCAACCTGTGCAAGGACTACAGCCAGGGGACGGAGAACGAAGAATCACATTTTTTTATTGGATTCTTGATAGAACTGATAATAATGGGGAATTTTTAAGTAACGTTTTATGGACCGATGAGTCATGCTTCACTAGACGTGGAATGGTAAATTTTCATAATCAACATATTTGGTCGCAAGAAAATCCGCATGCAGTTCGGGAAAGAAATTTTCAGCATGAATTTAGTGTGAACGTGTGGATTGGTATCTACCGTAATCGACTATCTGGACCCTACCTTTTGCCTGCAAGGTTAAATGCTGCGACTTTCTTGGAATTTTTAAAGGCTGAACATGCAAATATGTGGGATGATGTTATGTTAGATTTAAGACGATCCCCTGACCTAATCCATTAGATTTCTTTGTGTAGGGATTTCTAAAAGAAAAAGTGTACCAGACTCCCGTAACCACAAGAGCTATGCTAAGAGACAGAATCAGGAATGCATGTGATGAAATAAGGCCTTATTTGAATCATGCTATACCACGTTCGATCATTCGTAGATGTGAATTGTGTATTGAACAATTGGGTTTACATTTCGAGCAACTACTTTAGATTTTGTATGTTTGTCCTAACTATCCAATAGCATTTTAGTTGTGAATAATTAATTTAATTTGTTAAAAATAATATTGGAAAATTAAACAAATTAATATTCTGTTTTTTTGTGTTTATTTGGAGTTAGGAATCATTGCTGTGTTTAAAAACACAATCTAAACGATCATCTTAATTACTTGTAATGCCCAAATCGAAAATGTAAAAAAAATATTATTTTCCCATAAATAATTAAAAATGCATCGAACCTTAAAAATCGAAATATCTCAAAAACGGCTAACTATAACGAAAACTCACAGGAGAGCTTTTTTATGCAGAAAAGTGCGAAGAATCAGTTTTTTTATTCAAAAAACAAAAAATTGGACTAAGAAAAAATTTTCGTCATTTTAATACACTACAGGTACAGTAGAGACCGCCCTCTATCGGCTACAGTAAAGCTATGCCCGTGGTTCGTTTTGCCGTACCAGAAAACCCTTGTATGCCAATTTTCACTGTTATACATCAAATATTGTTCGAAATATTTAAAAAGTGATAATTTGTATTGCGTAATGGTATTTGTTATATTTTCCTACCGCTTGCTGTCGCAAAATGTAACAATAACTCAGGATGTGTTGATTTTATCACCATCGACGGAAATCAAAGATAATTATAAAATAAAACACTACGTCGCATCAAAATTGAAATAAACAGATCCAATCAAAATGAAAACAAAATATTAAATCAAATATTCCAACAGTCGTCCCTCTTGGGTTTGACAGTAACCTATGGTAGAAGCCTGTGCGAACATTTTCTGGTGAAACATACTAAGAACGCGGCAGATTGCACGACCTTCTGAGTCAGCGTTGCTAGGCAATGTGGTGATCACCTTCGCTCTTCAGCCGGTTTCTATCTAACATGTATTGATACACACATATTGATGAACTCAAGCTGTCTGACAAATTTGGTTTTCCCTGTATACGATTCAAGAGGCAAGGAGATATTTTTTCTAATATTACCATTATAAACATTCGTCACTTGAAATAGTTCAACAATGAGAAATTAATCAACACAGAAATAGAAAATTCGGCCCATTAAAAAAATTCTGTTAGCTATGCGCTAAGGTGACTAGAAACTTGAGAATAAAAACAATGTTTGGAATCAAATGAAAAGTTTCAACTCCCTTCAAAAAATATATTCCCATAGCCTCCAAAAGTGTTCATAGCTTTGAAAACAAGTGTATGACTCGGTACTTTCCATGCATCACTTTAAATAGGTAACGTCATATGAATGTAATATCTGCATCTTGAAATAAACCATGCCATTTCAAATTCATTGAGTCCCCGGAAAATATTTGTTGTCCGTGCTGTGGATAAGTGGAGCAGTAGCCGTCAAGCTAAACTTAACCATGGCGCTATTATTATTATTATTACTATAAAAAACACTCAAAATAGGCAACCTGGGCTCCATTAACAACTAGCCACTCCTCGCACCGTGAGGTAAGCAACTAGTCGGTCCGCAAATCGTGTGCCCTAAGTAGATGGAGGGAACCGAGGATGACCGCTTTCTTCATTCTTCCGGCTGAGGTGCTTGCCGATACTCAGCATACCGGTATACGTTTAATTGCAGATAGCAGTGTACTCGCCAAGGGTCCAATGATCATAACTAGCAGACTGGCAGCGTGGTCTGGCCAAAGCCTGATATTTGGTCCGTTTTTCCTCCTCCTTCGAGACGATGTTCACTTCGACCGTAGCCGATTCAATAACGAACATCGCCTTCTGTTCGTGGCCGAGGAGGACTATGTCAGGCCTATTCGGCTGCACCAGCTCGATTGAATGAATAATTCCCGTAAATCCGGCATTTCTCGTTCTCCACAACAGACTCGATATCCCCTGGAGCATAGGGCACATCTATACCTTAGGAGTCTCTCAGATGGTAGTATAGCACTCGCAGAGCTGCGATGTGCCGATAGACATAGCAGTGTCAGCGTAAACTTTAAACGCTGACAAGAGAGGCAGCAGCGGTGGCCGCAGTAGTAGACTCTTCGGTCTCATGATCAGTCTCCGTGTGCTGTGCAGGTTCGAATCCCGTCCCAGCAGAAATTTTTCTCTTGGCTATGGATGTTGTGATTGTCCGTAGGAGGTAGACGGTCTCTGACTGTCGAACGCGGAGGTACCACCCGGCGGATCTCGTAGGCGGAGCCAGAATGTGGGCATGTTGCATGCACACCACCTATTCCCTCGCCAGAGTCCGTGTGGCGTTCCCCCTTTCTCCTGTATCCCCTATAGCCCCACGGTACCCAATGGGTGTTTAGGCCTTAGGCCTTCGTGGTAGTTGGAGTTTAAAAAAAAGAGATGAATAAGAGTTTCTGGTGCCTGTCTACATGCTCTGCAGTTGGCAGCGGATGCTTCCGCACCCATAACCCTACTACGGTGTGTCAAGGTGTTAACTTTAACCCGCTAGACCTTAGAAATAAGAAGGTTAACTTATTGGACAAGCCATGCTCCTATTATCAGTATTATTATATTAATGCGTGGGAACTACTGAGCTAGTCTACTTGGTTTTGACTTTTTTTTATTCCAGGGATGAGCAAGGATGTGATCTGGATGCCGATACCTCAAAATGGAATTGCAAGAATCGACGCCCTTACTAACCACTGCAAGTGTGTCTAGAAATCAGTATGGTTATAATGCTCATGTGTGTTTCGACAGAATTTGGACAGGATGTCTCGCATTAGTATTGATTGTTGGATTTTCTACCGGAATGTATCTTTTGAGTCAAGAAGGTAATAGCTTGTGGTGTCTGTATGACAGCAATACTTGAAAGCATATAGCGAGCGCGGATTTAGAGGTGGCGAGGCACCATCAAGTTTGCCATTTTTGATCACGAAGTTGATATATGTAAACGATATGGTAGTTAGTCGTTATTGAAACGGGGTCAAAACAAGTCAAAAAGTTCATATGACCCATGGTTCAAAAGTCAACAGATTTTTGTCTAACTGTTTTATATCGACCACAATCTTACTGATTTTTATAATCTAATCGAAAACGTTTTTAAATTGGGTAATTAACAAATAAATGGCATTAAGTTCTTCTAAGTTAAGCCAAAATGTGTAGTCAGTAAGTAAGTTTCATTAAATTGAATATTTAAAACACACATGACAACAGCGCGTCGGTCTTTCATCACTCTTATCGAACCGGCAATCGATCGCAAACGGTATCAGTGGTTAGTTATCGTTTTGCATAGATAAATTACTTTACCGTTTTATCGAGCAGAGCATCGAGCGTGTTGTTTTGTTTCTGTTCGCGTACGTCGTCGTGTTTATTTACAATGTTCTCGAATCAAGAGTTCTTCGACATGTTGTTAGTTTACGGTGAAACTCGTCGGAATTCAAATCTTCCAGCTCAAATTTATCGCGCCATATTTCGCCATCGGGTACACCCAGACAGAAGGACATTTGTGCAAGAGTACCAAAGACTTCGAGATACAGGACGTGTTCAGCCTACTAATATTCGCACTCGTGAAAGACAGGTTACTGTAGAGCAGGAGGAACAAATTTTTAATATCGTGGAAATCAATGCATCACCACACATTTGTAGAGGCGTCATTCAGTATTTGAATGAAATTATCCAAATCGCTGGATCGGCCGAAATGCTCCTGATCCTCGAAAATGGCCAGCAAGATCTCCTGACCTCAATCCGATGGATTTCTGGTATTGGGGAGAACTAAATGGGGCTGGTCCAATAACAACTGAAGCACAACTTCGCGAAAAAAAATTTAATGCGGCTGAAATAATAAATGGACAACTTCGAGGACCTAGAGTAAGAAGAAACTGGGTTCGTCGAAATGACGCTTGTGTGGAAAGTGGAGGACGACATTTTGAACACCTTCTTTGAATACAAAAAAGAGCAGTGTGGGTTTTAAAAAGAAAAACTATGTATGTATCTATCAAAATTGAGTTCCCTATTTATAAGTGGATTTTTTAATACGTTCAATAAACTGTCACACACCAGGTGAAGCGCTGAGACAGTTAGTGGTGAGTCCGTTTTTTTTAATTACTTGCATTTTACGAGTACATTATCAAATAATGAAATAATACCTAAGAGCCAAAAATAACAAACTCCATCTTCATTTACACTACGTTCCGTCGTAATTTGCGTCTGGCATTGCGGCGTTGTCAGATTTTACTTTACTTTAAAGTCGCTTTTCTCTAAAAAATGTCGTTTTTGACCCCCATGTTATATGAAACTTTTTGCTTTTTAATCCCCTCTATCACCCATTTAGATAATGACTATCATAACGTTTACACCCTGTATATGGAGGCTGAAATGATAATACGAAAAAATATGTCAACGTCTATTAGCAGAACGCCGCAAATAAAAGTACAATAAAATGAAACAGGTGCTTACTTTTTGGCCCAGGAAGGTCTAGTCCCACGAAGAGATATTCGCCCCGAGTGATTCCAGGGCAGGAATAATCCCACGGTGGGCCCATCCAGAATAGGACCCCCATCGGCGGCAAATCACCTTTGCAGATTATGCATTTCTCAGCGGATGCGGTTTAGGTTATCTATTGACTTATATGGCGCCTTTGTGGCGCATCTAATGCGCTACAGGGTGATCACTCGTGGCAATATATAGCCGCATGTTAGTGTAAAAATTCCCTTGCTATTACGAGAATAGTGAGACGCCCCCTCCTAGACGTATTAGGCTGGTTGACACTTTTTAAGTAGGTCTTAAATAGTTGATATTTGTTCTATTAGACCAAGAAGTCATACCATATTTTTTAAATACCTATAAATACCCCTTGTGAACAGCATCTGGCAGCAGCATGACCTTTCAAACTTTTAAACATGACTTCTACTAGCTTAAATGAAAAATATAGTAATGACCGTTATTGCATCGTCCGGGAATGTAAAAGCACATCGATAAAGAACTCAGGAAATCTGTGGTTTAAAATGTCCAGCAAAATAAATATACGCAACACTGTGTATTGCTTAATAATAAGAAACATACAGTATTAGATAAAATTATTCAGAAGTTATGACGCAGGAGCTTAGTTTTGAATAATTTCTGAAAAAGCAGATTATGTAAATGTATTACTTATTCTTTATTTTTTTTGTATATCATTATATCAGATGTACTGTACTTACATAGAAGTCTTGATGTTCCTCAACTCAGCAGAAATCTGGGTTGAAGTCAAAAAAAATTACCAACCATCAATGTGTCAGTTCTGTTTTTCCGATAAAACGAGAAAACAAAAGTAAAGCTTTTTACTGTGACTGGCAGTTTTTTAGAAATACTTAACGAAGACAACCTTAGTCCACGAGTGACATGCGGATGACGTTTCTTTGTTTACAATTTGCATGAGGTCACATAATGGCCTATCGGCTGTGTTTTCACCGCTTCATATTAAAAATAAAATAATATTTTGTTTGTATTTGCCTTATCCTAAGCTAAATGCTCTAAGAAATAGTTATTTATTCTATGAAATCAGATATGGATCAAGAGGTCTATTGTCACAAGGATATTTGCTATCAGAAGTGCTCCTCAAGTGCTCAAGCATGCAGCCGCCACCCCTCTAAAATCTTAGTCACCATCATTTACAACTCAAACCTAGTGACTATTCTGGACTAGAAACAAGTACGACTGGTGTGTAGCTAAGTTAGACAAATACCAAATAAATAATTTATTATTGCCCATAAATACCTCTTTAGATAAAACTACTACTAAAACTTCACCAAGGGGTGGTAAAGTTTCCAATACAGAAAATCAGTGGCGTGCCACGTAATAAAAAAAATAAATCTGTATTTGTTTATGAGAAGATTTAATCTCGATTTTTCTAGTCCGACGCACGGTTTCCACCTAAGAAAAAGTTATTTCTCTGCATGGTGAAATTGTCATGTTAAGGATATTGCAGTGATCAAGCAGAGAAACGGTTTTTATTTTTTAAGCGAAACGCGTACATTGGTTTGGAAAATTAAGCAATCAAATTTGCTTAGAAATAAAATAGCATACTTGTTATTTTAAGAGAAATCGGTGGCGTATAATCAATGTCTACCAAAATACGCAGCTGAAATTCCCTAGGAACGCCACTGGTGGGAATTTAACTCAAACGCAATACATTAAATAATGCTTCTTGACACAGAGAATGCCAAACTTTAAAATATCTAAAGTGGTCACTACGATTGTGCTTTATTTCAGTAATAAACCTTGTATCCTGGATAGATGATAACTGCTCAGTTTACGTTCATTGTCCTACCTGCGACCCAGCCTAAACCTAGCTGATGAGTTGCCAAATAGCACCAAACAGCTGTCCATGGTTGACCGTTTGTGGTCGGATGAACATAAGCTAGGTACCTATATTACTAGTTTTAACTTTTAAGTGATATTATCACAGATAAACTTTACCAGCACCAAGTTTATCAAAAGTAGATATTTAGGACATACGTTCATATGAAGTTTTCTTCTTAAAATGGAGCCAGAAATCGTCTCCTTATTTATTGACATTAAATTAGGGAACACCCTGTATACGACACATCGTACGTCATCATAACCCCAGGAAACAGGCGAGCCCTACAGCCTATTTCAATCATGTTTCCATTTCAATTATGGCAGAATATATCCAACAATGGTCCATTTTGCCATTTGTCATAGAAGATATTGGCAGAAAATTATAAACAAACGAACTCACCAGTCGGCGTCGTTTTCCACAGCGATATTCCAACAACATTATGCACCAGACGTTTTTCGGGGCTAGCACAACCGATTTTGCACGACTCAAACATTCCAAACGTGTAAATCACTCACGATTTTTTAATTCGCACTTCTCCGATACATTTTACCGATCACTATTGAGCTTTCCCTTTGAAATCAATAAAAATTCCGAATCACCGTACAGGTTATACAGATTACATTTTTAAAAACAACTGAATAAAAGGACAGTTGATTTCAGCCAATAGCAACTGCGAGTCTCGCGCGGATTGGAAGAGGGGATTGATGGGCCGTGTTTACTATAGGCCGGTCAAATTAGGAGTAGTCGCCGAGATAGTGTGCAAATTCAATTTTACTGATTTCTAAACTAGACAGGATATTCTTGAAATCACTCGTGCGAGTGATTATTATAGAACATTTGATGCATAAATACTAAGTGGCACTGTTTAAAGTGTAAAATTGGTGCTGTTGCGTTTTGTAGAACTTCCGATTTCACTGTTTTTTCACTTGAAACTTATAGAGGGTAGTCTGATACATTATTTTAAAACAAGAAAAGTGTGGATGAAGCACCTTTTTCCCAAAACACTGTATTTTTAACAGTTTTTCCACCATTAACTTCACCGCCATCTGCCGTATGACGTTGACGTCTGTGCATATGTCATAGTATATGAGCGGCGCTTGCCTGCACTGTTGCCAGATTGGGCTCCGCATTTAAATAATGAAACACAAAATCAAAAAACTGAAACAAGCAACAGTGGCAAAATAAAAAGCGATTCTTAATAATTATATAACAAAATATAACAGTAGTAAACTAAAAATCAATTGTAAATAATTATAAAAACAGTAAAACAAGAAACAATTCCATGTAATTATAAAAAACAAAAAACAACACAGTAAAATAAGAAGCAATTCTAAGTGATAAAAAAACAGAAAGTAAAAACAGTAAATTAAAAAACAAATCCAAAAACTGAAATGAACAAGTATTCAATATTAAAAGGGATACTTTGCGGCAATTTGTCGCAATATATTTTTGAATCGGTCTCCGGGTCTAGGACCATAGAGCCCCCACCAAATCAACTGGTCAATATATCGGGTGAATGAGGCGATTGCATGACACCCAGCCGCCTCAAAAATTGCTTTAATCTAGAACAGTGCCCTTCAATTTCATTAGTGCACACTCCTGTCACCGGATCCACAAAATTTAGTGTGCGGTTCAATGTTTCATGGATGTAGGGGGAAACACCACCTAGGTTCCCCAAGCGATTGTAGCCGGCCCAACCGTCCTTCCAGACTTCTGTTCCCGGCTTGACAAATTTTAGTATTTCGCTCTCAAGCGTAGTCGCATTCCTATTTGACACATAAATAATGTGCCCACGTTTCGTGGAGACATCGAAGAGGCCCAGGACCCACAGTTCCCTGTGTTGTTTTTTGTTTTCTATAATTACATGGAATTTTTTCTTGTTTTACTGTTTTTATAATTATTTACAATTGTTTTTTAGTTTGCTACTGTTATATTTTGTTATATAATTATTAAGAATCGCTTTTTATTTTGCCGCTGTTGTTTGTTTCAGTTTTTCGCTTTTGTGTTTCATTATTTAAATATACGTATATAAATTTTCCACTTTTCATACTTTCCCCTAAATGCGGAGCCCAATCTGGCAACAGTGCAGGCAAGCGCGCCATGCACAGACGTCAACGTCATGCGGCGGATGGCGGTGGAGTTAATGGTGGAAAAACTGCTAAAAATACAGTGTTTTGGGAAAAAAATTTCATGAAAAAAGTGCTTCATCCACACTTTTCTTGTTTTAAAATAATCTATAAGACTACCCTCTATAAGTTTCAAGTGAAAAAACAGTGAAATCGGAAGTTCTACAAAACGCATCAGCACCGTAAAATTTGCCCAACGTCAAACAGCACGCTATTTTGAAAATGGGCTTGTATGAAAAAGTTTTCAGGTGACGAGGAGCCGATAAGGGAAAGTTTCTACCTAGTAACAAGAAGATATTGGAATGCAGAGCCACCTGGTGCCAACACTGTTAATTTAACGCTGCCGGTCTACCGAATACTGCTATCGCAAACCAACACCCCTATCTGTGAGACTGATTCAGACTGCGTGAAACAGGTTCAAGGTAAGATCATGTATCGTGATAGTACTTTAGCACTTGTTTTGTATACTAAGTGACATATAAATCCGAACACCCAATTTAAATGGTTTTATTTTAATAAAAGTTGGTGAATGTATTTATCTTACTGTAAATAACAAGTGAACCAATTTTCAGCCTTATCAGTTGGACATTCCGGTTTTTATACTGCTTTTTTAATTCACTAACGCTCTAAAAATGAATATTTCAGCCGCAGTAAAGAATCAACGTTGGCGGATTTTGGTTCTTGACATCCTTTACGATCGGTTACGATGCCTAGAGTACGGAGACCTGTACGATTTCGTCAACTTAGTGAGTTTGATAGGGGCCGTATAGTGGGACTTCGGGAAGCTGGACTTTCTTTTCGGGCAATTGCAGTTAGAGTGCAAAGAACTGTAGACACTGTGGTTAGGTATTGTCAGGCATGGCTTCGAGAAGGCCGGACGCAAAGAGCAAGGGGCACTGGACGCCGCCGTAGAACAACAGACCGTGAAGATCGCCGCCTAAGATTATTGGCCTTAAGGGACCGTTTGTCCACTACCAGGTCCATTGCAAATGAATGGTTTGCAGAACATGGAAGACCTATTGGCATGCGAAGTGTTTACCGACGAATAAGAGGTTTTGGCTTGTTTTCATACCGGCTACACTGGGTCCTCCCTTTAACTCGAGAACACCGACGTAATCGCCTTGAGTGTTTATTTATTTATTTATTTATTTATTTACTAGTATATACACTATCCGAACGGTTTATTACACCATTTAACGGATAGGAACACAGGAATCAATTTTAAGACAAAATTGTTCAAAAATAACTTAAAATTGCCAAATGACTCAACCTACTGTTATGTAAAATCTTTTTAAGCTACGCAAATTACAAAAGAACAAATCTACTGCGTTTCTTGCACGTTCATAGTTGTTACATACTACATATATCGGAGATGAAAGCAACGCATTGGTTCTAGCTACGTTTAAGTAAAAGTATTTTGAATTAGATCGCGTCTTAGCATTAGGTACATGAATAAGAATCTTACCAAGTAAATATTCACAATCTATGGCATTATTAAGCATTTTATATAAAAATACACAAGCAGCGTAGTTTCTGCGCTTCTCCAAGTTACAGAGGTTATATCTGCTAAGTAATACATCATGCCTGAAGCCAACTTCTGGATACGTACCATCTTCCTTGTGCCATAAATATTTCACAAACCGCCTCTGAATACGTTCAATTTTATTCGAGTGAACTTCATGAACAGGATACCATATTATAGAGCAGTATTCAATTTTGGATCGAACAAATGAATTATATAACGAGATCATGGTATGAACATTATTGAAATGCCTACAATTTCTGATAATGAAGCCCAAACTTTTATAGGCCTGGCTAACAACAGCATCAATATGCGAAACAAATGTAAGTTTGGTATCAAAGGATATACCTAAGTCATGAAACTCCTCACACATGTTAAGTTGCGAATTGTCAGTGTAATATACGAATCTGATTGGAACAAGTTTGCGCGTAATAGACATAGTGTAGCATTTATCAGCATTAAGGTACAGCTTGTTACGGTGACACCACTTATTTAAGTTGCTCAAGTCGTTTTGCAATATATTACAGTCGTCCATTGTTTCAACCTTACAAAAAATCTTTAAGTCATCTGCATATAGAAGGCAGCTACTGTGTAGCTCCCTAACGACGTCATCAATGAAAATTTGGAAAAGCAGAGGGCCAAGAGCAGACCCTTGAGGTATGCCAGAAGAAGGTATAATCTGAGTGGAGGTGAAGCCCCTGTATTCGACTTTTAGGCATCTGTTTGTAAGATAAGATTTGAAAAACTTCAAGAATTGATGGGTCAACCCTCGTGCAGCTAATTTCTTTAACAAAATACCGTGATCTAGCTTATCAAAAGCCTTCGAAAAGTCAACGTAAGCAACATCTACTTGCCCCCCTTCGTCAACAACTTCAGAGCAAAACTGTTTAAAACACGCTAGATTAGTTAAAGTAGATCTGCCTTGGAAAAAACCATGTTGATTTGGAGAAATTTCGCGCTTAACATGGGAGAAAATTATATCATGCAGTATACATTCGAAAACCTTACCGACGTTGCTTATAATCACAACAGCTCTATAATTCTCAATAACACAACGTTCGCCTTTTTTAAATATGGGAGCAATCCTAGATGTTTTCCAAGCCATGGGAAATGTTGTAGTATTAAGAGATATGTTATACAGATAAGCTAAAGGTTCAGCTAAAACAAAAGCACAGTCTTTCAGTAAACATGCAGGGATTAGATCTGGAGTGGAAGATACCTTGGGTTTAATCTTTTTCAAAGCGGCAACAACCTGTTTTTCAGTAATCATTGGTATATTCAACGGTAATGAGGCGCAGTCAAGTGAGTCTGCGGGTGCAAAGTTTGTGGAAGGTGAGTATGTGGACTTGAAAAAATCTGCAAAAGCGTTTACAATATCTTGCGGTTCGTTAAGTTGAGTTTTATCAAACATCATGGTATCAGGGATACGAGAAGTATTTCTCAAAGAATCAATAAAACACCAAAATCTTTGAGGGTTAGTAGCTATGCCCTGTTGCAGACAACGGTCACTCTGGGATCAGGAATGGAACAGTATTGTCTTTAGTGACGAGTCTAGATTTTGTTTAGGCATGCACGATGGTCGTGCCAGGGTTAGAAGGCGACGTGGTGAAAGGAGGAATCCACAGTTTTTTGTTGAAGGACATGTTCATCACACTGTTGGAGTTATGGTTTGGGGTGCTATAGCTTATGGTTCCAGGTCACCTTTAATCTTCATCAGAGGTAACATGAACGCGCAGCGTTATATCCACGAAGTTCTAGAACCCCATCTTTTACCCTATCTTGACACCCTGACAGATCCAACTTCCCAACAAGATAATGCCCGACCACATGTTGCAAGAGTCACAATAGACTTCTTTCAACATAATGATGTCACATTGTTACCATGGCCACCAAGATCTCCCGACTTATCCCCAATTGAGCACGTGTGGGATATGATGGGTAGGAGATTGCTCAATTTGCAACGTCCTCCTCAGACTCTAGAAGCACTTCGAAAGGAGTTGGTGGTTGCCTGGAATGAGATACCACAGGATGACATTGACCACCTGATCAGAAGCATGCCTAGGCGCGTTGTTATTTACAGTAAGATAAATACATTCACCAACTTTTATTAAAATAAAACCATTTAAAGTGGGTGTTCGGATTTATATGTCACTTAGTATATTTGAGAAGCTAAGCTAAACAGCAATGGCCCGTTTACAACAAATAGCCCAGTAAACGGATAGTTTTGATCTAATGGAAATTCGATAATGGATGAAAATTGATGTTCAGGTTATTGATGTATTGTTCTTTAGCATGAAAAAAGGTTCCAGATCCTACCATAGGTAGAAACATTTGAAAAACTTTTTAATTTTTGAGTTTATGCTACGATCTTTTTAATGTTATCTATAGAAGACATCTCTTTGAGCCAATTGATTGATAAAATAGTTTTTTGGGCCATTTAACAAGCTCCATAATTAATAAAAATTACAAAGGGTGTAAAGAACAAGCTAAATTTTGACGTGAGTATATTCAAACTATAAAATTTATTGGTGAAAAATATACTCCAAAGTGAGTGTTACTTTATGCCATAAATCATTTCAAAATCATCATAGCGAAAATGTCATATAGTTTTTTATTTTCCATTTGAACTAGACTAATTCTACTGAAATATTTACTTTCGAGAAAAAAGAGATAGCACTACAAAGTTCGACTTTTTTAGTCATTGTTTTCAAGTAAATTTTCTTGGCATTATTTAGCCATATCTAGAATAGAAGTAAAAAATATAAAACATGAATAATAACAGCATGAAGAGTTGGAGGTACACCAAATTGAAAGTACTAAACAGTATTTCTTTACAAGTTGTGATCTTATATTTCCTGGACAAGTACAAAAAATGACAATACTTTTGTAAAAAGGATAAAACGTGTAACGGGGTGAAACTTGGGATAAATTAAAGTGTGTCAGTGAAAAAGACCGATCAAATCTTGTCACATGGCTCAAATATTGATTATTGACAATAAATTACGAAAAAACTTATTTTGTGCCATTCTCGTCAAATGTAAAGTTATTACTTCTATAATCTCCTGAAAACATCATCAGGAAATGATTCAAAAGAAATAAAAATTAAAAAAAAGTATAACAAATCTACTGAATTTGAAAAAGAGCTAAAGAAATGGCCCCTATATGTACCTCGAATAAAGATACATCAAGAAGTTGATTTAAAAATACTTACTCTGATTTTTGTCTAACGTGATTGTATATTTAAATCGTGATTGCTTAACCTGGATGTGACTTCTTACCTGATTGTGACTCTTTTAACAATCTGTGAGTGCTATTTACCTGATATGGACAATTTATATTAATGTGTTACACTACTGGGTCTTATTTTTATATTTTATGCTATTTACCCACGTACAATGAGTATTCCTCCATGTGGGACTCTCATTTATTCGCTTATTTCTTTTTTTATTTCATATTATATTGAATTGTGCGAATAAATTATACTATACTATACTAGTTGGCCGATTGCTTTGATCTTGTCTCCGAAACTGAATATTGCAGTGCCTTTTTATATTTTCAGATTTACAAAAGAAGCACAAGTACACCTTGCACAGATCTGATATTTTGTACAACTTTCTAGTCGGCGGTGACGGTAGGATATATGAAGGAAGAGGATGGCAGTATAAAGCAGATTGGCGGGGCGTTGATGCAGTTGTTTTACGATTAGCACTGTTAGGTATGTGAAGTTCTCCGAACGGCATTCTTACAAAAAACGTGAGTTCAAAGCCCATCTCAAAAAGTGTGAAAAGATCAGGATCTACAGGGTGACTTTGAAGTTGAGTCATTAATTTTCAGATAATGATTGTAGAAGGAAGATAAACCAAAATATGTGTGTAAAAATAAAAAAAAATAAAAAAAAATGTTACCTTGTTTTATAAAGTATCCTCCCGACAAGTATTTCAGTGCGGACCTGTATTTGATCGTGAGGTCTCAGAGCACCGGCATGCCCTCCTCTGTGAGGTCTTAAGTCACCTGATTCACGAGCCCTTTGTACTACATTAACAAAGGCACGAGGGGTTGGTTGCACTCGATTGGGAAACCGATCCGCATAAATCCGTGATGCCGCGGCAGCATTTTGTAAAGAATCATGTCCACAAGTTCAGCATTTTCGTAAACATGTGCCATTTTTTATTTCGTTTGAGCCAAGCAACAAACACCACTATTCACTCACGCGTTACCGACTGACACATTGACTGAATGCAACTGAATAAAATTGTAGTAAAAACATCGTGATAAGCGTTTCAAATTCTTTCTCTTTTTTGTTTCCGATGCGATGAACCGTAAAGGCGGATTATATCCGTTGTTGCCAAATACGAGCACATAATATTATTATTGAGACAGGGCGGTACTCAAACTTCTAAAGGGCTATAACTTTGTTACTTTAATTTTACCACAAAAATGTTAAAGGAAAGAAACATTTCTTTTGATCAGATCTACTCACTGTTAAAATAAATGACTCAACTTCGAAGTTACCCTGTATAAGCATGATTTTTGGCTCTGAAAATAACACATATTTCAAGTTGATCACATCTATGAAATTTTTGTATTAAAATATTTAGGAACATATGTATTTTAAACTTTCTAAATTTTTCTTTTTATTCTAGTACTCGATTATTTTTCAAAATCTCAAAGTTCGTAATTTTGTCATTTTTGTCAAAATTCAAAAATTTCCGTATATTTAAATCGGATATTTCTATAGGGGCTCACGTCAAAAAACACAATAAAACATGACATATATGAGGACCACTAGAAAAGAAATCTACCCAGCCATGAAAAAAAGTGAAACGCATAAGCATAATATTGTCTTTCTCGCGAGTATCCATTACGGTAGAATGACAGCTGATTATCTAGTAATATTTCAAAATTCCCCATACTGGCAAAGGACACATAATTCTGAGGGATCCGTCAACGCCAGGTAGACTCAGGTGTATTTTGTTTTGGTTTTTTTACGCTACAGATTTATTTTGTACGTACTCACCACTATTTCATTTAGAAAAGTTGATTTGTATACAAAAACGCTACAAGCAAGTTTTTTCTAAATTTACACCCGAATTGTTATTGCCAACGTTGCGGACTAATACAAAAATGTCACCTGCTGACCAGCTGCTTACCTCAGTAGACGTCAAAGCGGGATTGATACTCGGGAAATAGGATCACGTCAAATAGTGGCATGTGTTCTAATCTGACTTGCAAAATGTCTGTTAATTTTGGCAATAAATTCCGCTTTACTGGTAAAAATAAAAAGTGTATACAAAGTAGGAAGCTATTTCAACTCTGCAATTAATATAACATTGGTTCAAAATACATTGTCAACTCGCGAGCTGCGTTCACCAGCTGCTCCTGGAGACAATATTGCTTGGGAGCATCAGTAATTCCTGTGTTTTATTATTATTACTTTTATTTAGGCCACTATGAAGACGAACCACCTAGGCCATCTCAAGTGGACGCACTGCTAGCTTTCCTCGATATATCTGTGATGAAGAATAGGATAACGCCATGTGTCATGGTCATTGTCGACCATACAGATAACAGATATTTCTTGGACACTGCCTTCAAACTCGAAAAATTCATCAGAGATCAGAATAAATGTTGAATCTGTTACCAAGTTACCATACCTGTTCTATAGAGCTGTGACTACCAATAATTTTTAATATTGTAATATATCTTGTATAAAATCATCTATATTAAAATAATTATGAGCTGCAGTAGTCTTCTTCAAACAACCCGTATCTTGGCTACCCCCTCACAGTGAAAGCTAGAAACAAAGTATTAGCAAAATAAAACACGCTTTTATAGCTAACCGAATTGAAAAGTAGAAAATAATTTTTAATTACAAAGAGTTTATATTACAGCGGCATTAGATGGTCGAACAATCAATCATAATTAATGACCTCAAAATAAAATTATAGTAAAATTTAAGTTATTGGCAGGATAATTCAACTTAGAGTAAAAAATGTGTTGTTTACTGTAGTAACTATTATTTATTTTTCATTTTATAGTTCGATTTATCAATTAGTTTTTTGTGGACATGTGGTATTGAAATGTCTTGCGAATCATTTCGTAATATAATCGTTTCATTTAAAGCTTCACTGATGATAATAACAAAAATTATTCACTTAGTATGCATGCTTCCGCCCTCCTTCTCGTGGAATTGCGCACTCGTTGAAATATCCCTGGAGTGTTTTTTATTCTATTACAAGCTGCAACTATTCTTTCTCTTCATTCCTCTACAGTGTTAATGGGACTTGTGTACACAAAAAGAAATCTAAGCTGTTGAGGTCTGGGGACCTTGGTGGCCATTCTTGGGGCCCACCGCGGCCAATCCAACGATTTGGATAAACAGTTTGTAAATAATTACGAACCGCTACACTGAAATGCGCTGGTGCACCATCATGCATGTACGACATATTGTTTCTGATTACTAACGGAACATCATCAAGCAGCAAAGGCAACTGTTGTTGAAGAAAATTGAGGTAAGTCTGTCCGTCAAGTCGTACCGGCAAGAAGAATGAGCCAATAAAGTGGTTGCCAATAATTCCTGCGCATACGTTAACCGAAAATTGGTGTTGGAAATGGGTTTCGACTACGGCATAGGGATGTTCTTCTGCCCACAAATGATTATTGTGGAAATTCTGAATGGCATTTCGAGAAAAATAAGCTTCGTCCGTGATTCAAATTGCGGATTTTGTGTAATTTTTTGAAGATACTACTGACAAAAGGTCACACGCCTTGGAAAAGCAATGCCTGTACTCTTAAAATATGGTAAGGATGTAACAAAAGATCCACTAAAATTCTCCAAGCTATTTGATGGCAAATATTTAAGTGTCTAGCGATCTTCCTCGTACTCGTTTCAGGATGATCTTCGTGCAGCACTGCTTCCTAAATTTCAGGTGTTCTCACACTTAGAGGTGTACCTTCAGACGTTGCTTTTCGGACTGAACCAGTTTCCACAAGACGACGATGAATATTAGAGAAGGTTTGACTATCTGCCAAAGTACGATCGGGATATCTATGGTGATAAATCCGTCTGGCTTGCTCACCATTACCGTCGGCAAGGCCATATACGTAATGCATTTCCGCCATTTCTGCATTTGAATAATTCACCATTATTAACAAAATTGTAAGAACCTAATAATGAAAAAGATGTTACAGCGAACAGATTTGAATAACAGAGACTTGTCAGATGTCAAAAGCTAGTGACATATTTCAGAGCAACTAGATATTTATTGCTAAATTGCATTCTTCAATTATTACATTAATTTTCTCGGACAATAGAACGGTTTTTATTTTTTTACTCAAAAATGGCGCATCGAATGAAAACAATTTAAGAGAGATCATTTGTTTTAAATTGAACGGGGAATTCAAAAATATCTTTTATTTGGCAAATAACTATTGGCATACCATTTTTTTCTTAAAAAATATCGATGTCAATACACGTATGCACACCACTGTTAAAGCTAAAAATTATTTTTGCATTGAAAGATATGCAAGTTTATTAACTTTCACTACAAAATCGACCACTGCGAAAAATGATAAAGGACAGCACAAAGCGCCATCTATCACACCAAAATCGACCACTGCGAAAAACGATATAAGGCAGCGCAAAGCGCCATCTATCACACCAGAATCGACCTCTGCATATTTGGTATATACTATAAGTGCTCTTCCATACTGTAATGCAATCAGAACATGGGAAAGATCAAGAAATAATATGATAATGATCGGATTCACTTACAATCCCTGCCAATATGAGGAGTGTGCAGTATGAGGAATGTTTGGATTTCATGTTTAGCAGGTAGATAACTGTGTATATAGGCACAAACGCCTGATATCAACATTTCACTATTTTACTACGCGCGCCTACTGGCGATGAAAGTATTGAAATCGCGAAAAATTTCGAAAAGGAGATATTATGATTTCCTATGTTATATGAGATGTGCATTACGAAATGTCATTATGTCATTAATTTCAATCCGTCTCTCTGTCGGTCACGCCGCAAATCCTTGACCTAGCTAACCTTGGAAGGTAATTCTCGGACTTGTACAAACTCACTACTATGCCAAGGACGGCAAAGCTTGGTAGTTTTTGAAAATCGGCCAAGTGGTAGCAGGGGAATGAAAATCACCGAATCTGGATCCTGATCGTTTGTGAAAGTTTTTTAGGGGTAAAAAAATTAGGAGGTAGGTGGTTCTGGGGGAGAGGGAGGGTGTATCGAAATTGTTTGATGTTGGCATATTAATACACTTCCAATCCCGGCACCTATTAGACATATTTCACACATCGACTTCCCCGTACATTTGCCCTTAAGACGATAGAGAAATATTTTGGATACGCGCCCCTGCGTTTGCTCTCTGACTTCACCGGAGGGTGCGGCGGTCTTCGTAAATGCCCTGGTATGACTGGCGATGTACCGCGCCTGACGCGTGTTGCGACCAGGCATCGGGGAAAGGCAACGTTACCAGATGGCCGGTACTACGGGTAGGGTAGGGAAAGAATATCTATGGACTAATTGTATGGACCTGTTTAACGAACTTTCGTTTAATTTTTGTTATACATATTTGTAACTAACTTTTTTCTCGGAGCAACATGTTTAAGTTAGACCTTAAACATGCTGCTTTCATCCGTCCGACCAAGGACAGCTGTTTCGTGCTTTTTTTGAAACTTGTCAGCATGGTCTAGGCTTGGTCTCTGGAACAACGAACTAAAGTATGTCAACTAGCCTCTATTCAGGGTCTAACTTGTGCTGAACATAATCCTTTATGAACTGATGACGGTGGTAAGTGCGGAGTCGACCTACTTGACGCCATTTTTTGGTTCACAATCATGCCGAAATATAGAGTTTGGGGTATAATAACAATATCCTACATTTTTATTGTATAAATAGGCTAACAGCTGATCCGTCCGACCAAGGACAGCTGTTTCGTGCTTTTTTGGAAACTCATCAGCATGGTCTATGCTTGATCTCTGGAACAACGAACTAAAGTATGTCAACTAACCTCTATTCAGGGTCTAACTTGTGCTGAACATCATCCTTTACGAACCGATGACGGTGGTAAGTGCGGAGTCGACCTACTTGCGCCATTTTTTGGTTCACAATCATGCCGAAATATAGAGTTTGGGATATAATAACAATATCCTCGAGCTTATTACATTTTTATTGTATAAATAGGCTAACAGCTGATCCGTCCGACCAAGGACAACTGTTTCGTGCTTTTTTGGAAACTCATCAGCATGGTCTAGGCTTGGTCTCTGGAACAACGAACTAAAGTATGTCAACTAGCCTCTATTCAGGGTCTAACTTGTGCTGAACATAATCCTTTATGAACTTATGACGGTGGTAAGTGCGGAGTCGACCTACTTGACGCCATTTTTTTGTTCACAATCATGCCGAAATATAGAGTTTGGGGTATAATAACAATATGAACGAGCTTGTTACATTTTTATTGTATAAATAGGCTGACAGCTAAAAAGCTTAAATATACCAAAAATAAATAATAATAAATAGATTTTATATAACAATAATGCATACGTTAACCATTAAAAAAATAAATTAATATTAATAAGTGAAAACTAGACACTCTCAATGATTCATAACATTACAATTGGCAAGAGCTGCAGAAAAAATAAAAGGAAAATTACGACAGTGTCCTTAACAACTTCTATCGATATATCCGCATTTATATTTCTGTAATTTTGTTCCATCCACAAAATATTTGAAAGCCCAGTCCGAATCACATATAATTAAGATAAAAATACTCGTAAAAATAATGTTCCAACCTTGGAATAAACGAAGGTAAACTGAAAATTCGCATCGATCTTTATTTTGATGTTTTGGTAGGTCCAGATGGCATTTTATTGTAAATAAAATTAGATAATAAGGTATTTGCAAAAACACAAAATGGTAAAACGAAGGTAAGGACATTCCAGCCTATCATCTGAAGCTTGCACATCTTATCGTATTATCTTAATGTACTTGTTAATCATTGACTTAATAACCAGTTGATGTATTTTCTTTATTAAATATGTGTGACTCTAGTTCCAGGCGATACAACATCATACATCATGAACGAATACAATAAACATTTTAAACTGAACAAGTTTGAACCTGATGTTAGGTCTTGAAGTCTTTATTACCAGTTATGGATCTAAGAAAATATATCATTATGAAAGTTTTCAGTTCATTCGACATAAGGGAGATTACCAAGATATTAAAACAAAATTGATGTCATGTCAGATATCGATTAAGGATATATGAGTATGTTCTTACAAACAAAAACAATAATTGTCATGGAATAGTTTGAGCTACTACTTTTAGCTCAAGAAATATACCAAACGATGAGGTTGGATGATAATAAAGTGTGTTCCGTACTTAAATGGACATAGTGAAATGGTAGTATGGACCGAGACCTTTTCATATCTGAAAATAGATGGTTCTAAATTCATTCATTTTATGGATATATCTAATCATGAAAAACTTTTAACATCATTACAGCCGTTTTTTTCGGCACTTTTGCTGAAATTTTGCACTATAACAAAGTTACCAAGAGTAACGTAAAGCTAGACGGATAGTTAAAAATCCAGGACGAATTTACTTTACTTTTTTAGCAAAACACCTTTTAAGCTGAATATTTGAAATGTTTGACTATGTACAAAGAAGCTAATAAACGGTGCTAATTAATTAGCAAAATACATTAATTGCGCCACTTTTAGTTTTTTCATTTAAAAATGTTTATTTAATCCTAATCTCTAATTTTTATCAGTTTATGTGTCACAAAACTCAAAATTTCAACAGTTAGTTAAAATAATATTGATCTAAAGATGTTTTTAAAACTCATAATCCCAGGTGGGCTACATTTTTTTATTACTTATTAGGGATGCTCTGAATTTAGTACTATTTTGCAGAAAAAAAGAAAAATACATCATATAAATAAAAAGGAAAATTAATTTTATACACCATATTTACCTTTTTCGGTAGTTTTTTCAATGAATTAATTCTACCAACTGATATTGTACAACAAGGGGTCTGCTTAGAGTGGAAACGGGATTTTATTTGCAATTCCAATAAATTTAACCTTCCAGACCAACTTGAAATAAAGTTAAAAGTGCAGAAAAAGGCAGTATGCAGGGCCGAACATGTATATTATGTTTTTCTAAAGAAGTGAAAAAATTGAGTCCGACCCTGGATTTTCTTCACCGTCCTTCTAGTTCCACATTACCTCTAGGTAACTTCGTGGAAAATTTCAAAGACATCGGTTCCATAGTGTCTGAGATATGTGATTGAAGATGTGGAGTGTTTAGAAAATGTATATCCGTAAAAACCGAATTCACAACTTTTTTATTTTCAGATATGGAAAGGTATTAGTATATACTACCTACACTCCGCCTTGACGATTTGGTGAACAAGATCTTATTTTCTTGCTTTTTCCTAAATGCGAACAACAATACAAATGTCCTTCAGCAGTAAGCCTACGTGTAGACGTAGACCCATCTACCCCTAGGACGATAACCACTGTAATCACTCCTCCTGTTGATCCTGTATCCCTGTGCCGTCTTTCTTCTGTACGCAAACAGAGGTCTGAAAGCCATCGTGTCAGCCGTCTCCATATCTTCTGGCTCTTGCTGAAGGTCCTTGGCGTTAGTTTCTAGGACATTCTCTTGGGGATCGCTGTGTGGCTTGGAGCAAACTGTACATATGCACAAGATGGCGATCAGGATTCCTAGCACCTGGATGCAACAAATCAAAATAGGGTTAGTGGTGTTTCCAAAAAACGGAGCAAGAATAGTCACCCGTTGAAACTAAGTTTGTCCGTTGACGATTTGTTTCACAGATAAAGGGCAAACAAAGTTTTGGAAAATATGATTCTTAGAATCTACAAAGACTTTCAAATATATCAGGTAACCAAATAAGTTCGTGCGGTTTTTAGTAGAAAAATATAATTTTTTATTGAGAAACAATAAGGCACTATTTATTCATCGAAGTAATTACCATCAAATTCATTGACCTTTTGCCAACGTGGAACCAATTTTTGTATGCCGGTATTGCAGAACTCCATGGATTTGGAGTCAAATAATTGGCGGACTGCACATGTTACACCATCTCAAGTTGTGAACTGTCGGTGCCTCATATATACGTAGTTGTCAAGAGACAAAAAAAAGGTGATAATCACTGGGCGAATTGTCGAGAGAATATGGCGGGTGCGGTAACTTTTCCCAGCCGAGTTCAGAAATTTTTTCTCGGGTCACTTTTGCGGTATGAGGCTTGGCGTTATCCTGCAAGAATATCACAGATCAAAGAAGGCTGTTTCTGGATGAGTGCTGCTTGTACTCGCTGAAGCTGCTCACAATACAAGCTAGCAGTGATGGTTTGAGGCCTTTCCAAAAACTCATAATGGACAATTCCAGTTGCTGTCCACCCAACAAACAACAAAACCTTGTTTGGTTGCAAGGAAGCCTTGGGCGTGTGTGGTACCGAATCAGTAGGCGACAACCAATGATACGAATGCTTAGAATTCGAATACAAGATCCATTTTTCGTGGCAGGTTAATAACCGATTAAGAACGGTTCATTAGCGTTGCGTGAAATGTTTGCTGAACAAATGGTAAGACGACTTAATTTGTTATCATTTGTCAGTTGATGTGGGACTCATTTGCTTAACTTCCATGTCTTTCCTAGCTAATGAAGATACAAGCGAATAGTTTCAGGACTCACTCTGAACACTTCTGCACGTTCTTGGCACGCTGTCCTGGAATTTGCTTCCACAACCTATCGAAGATACTCTTTGTTCATTTTTGGTCTCCCTGAGCGCGCTTCATCGCTTAAACTGAGATCTTCCGAAGAACATTTTTTTAACCACTTCTGTGCTGTTCGATCACTAACGGCATCATCTCCGAATGCGGTACATATTTTTCGCGCTGCCGCCGCAGCAGCTTTTGTATCAAGTTTGTACTCATACAGTAAACAACTTCGAATTACTGTTTTATTCGTCGCCATTTTCAATTATTAAAACTAGGAATGTAACAATTTTCAGTAACTTCTTTATGTGTGAGAAAAGAAGGATTCATACTAAAGTGACAACAGGTAACAAACAATCGCTATCGATCAACAGCATCCATGGCAATGTGCGATATACAGAAACCGCACGAACTTATTTGGTTACCTGATAATTACCTCTATATATACTAAGTGACATATAAATCCGAACACCCACTTTAAATGGTTTTATTTTAATAAAAGTTGGTGAATGTATTTATCTTACTGCATATAACAAGTGAAAAATTTTTCAGCCTTATCAGTTGGACATTCCGGTTTTTATACTGCTTTTTTTTAATTCACTAACGCTCTAAAAATGAATATTTCAGCCGCAGTAAAGAATCAACGTTGGCGGATTTTGGTTCTTGACATCCTTTACGATCGGTTACGATGCCTAGAGTACGGAGACCTGTACGATTTCGTCAACTTAGTGAGTTTGATAGGGGCCGTATAGTGGGACTTCGGGAAGCTTGACTTTCTTTTCGGGCAATTGCAGTTAGAGTGCAAAGAAGTGTAGACACTGTGGTTAGGTGTTGTCAGGCATGGCTTCGAGAAGGCCGTACGCAAAGAGCAAGGGGCACTGGACGCCGCTGTAGAACAACAGACCGTGAAGATCGCCGCCTAAGATTATTGGCCTTAAGGGACTGTTTCTCCACTACCAGGTCCATTGCAAATAAATGGTTTGCAGAACACGGAAGACCTATTGGCATGCGAAGTGTTTACCGACGAATGAGAAGTTTTGGCTTGTTTTCATACCGGCCACACTGGGTCCTCCCTTTAACTCGAGAACACCGACGTAATCGCCTTGAGTGGTGCAGACAATGGTCACTCTGGGATCAGGAATGGAACAGTATTGTCTTTAGTGACGAGTCTCGATTTTGTTTAGGCATGCACGATGGCCGTGCTAGGGTTAGAAGGCGACATGGTGAAAGGAGGAATCCACAGTTTTTTGTTGAAAGACATGTTCATCACACTGTTGGAGTTATGGTTTGGGGTGCTATAGCTTATGGTTCCAGGTCACCTTTAATCTTCATCAGAGGTAACATGAACGCGCAGCGTTATATCCACGAAGTTCTAGAACCCCATCTTTTACCCTATCTTGATACCCTGGCAGATCGAACTTTCCAACAAGATAATGCCCGACCACATGTTGCAAGAGTCACAATAGACTTCTTTCAACATAATGATGTCACATTGTTACCATGGCCACCAAGATCTCCCGACTTATCCCCAATTGAGCACGTGTGGGATATGATGGGTAGGAGATTGCTCAATTTGCAACGTCCTCCTCAGACTCTAGAAGCACTTCGAGAGGAGTTGGTGGTTGCCTGGAATGAGATACCACAGGAGGACATTGACCATCTGATCAGAAGCATGCCTAGGCGCGTTGGAGAATGCGTAGCACATCAGGGTGCATCCACACATTATTAAAGGTCAAAGGGCTTTAAAGCAGTGCAATCATTTTGAAATTTTTATCATTTACTTATTATGCTTCATTAAGTCCTTATACAAAATTTTATTAAAATAAAACCATTTAAACTGGGTGTTCGGATTTATATGTCACTTAGTATATATAATGCAAGGCCTAAATCTCTCATCGAGGTTGTCGAACTATCTCAAATACACCAAAATCATCTCTTATTGGGTTATATTTTATCCAGCAACTATCCGATTCTCCACTGAAGTTCTGGTTCACCCTACAGGGAAAACCCAATAGGATTCAAGTCCGGCGGTTGCAAGGACTATAAGCCAGGTACTGATGCGAAAGCTATTAAGAAATGGACCTAGTGTATTTGAACGGGTTCGACAATCTATGACGAAATTGTACTACTATTACAGTTGAAGATACCTAATAATTTTAGTTAGTTTTTGAACAAGGAAGCCTCAAATGTAATTAGATGAGTACACCAATATGTGAGAGAGGTGAATCGCGAAAGTTTTGAAGTTGGCATGTTTTTCAGTTGTTTCAAAGTCACTCATTTCCGTCCCTCTAACTCGTTGAACCCTCTAGAATTCTTATCATATATCGAGAGATATTGGAGAATTTACACTAAACTACTCCAGTAGGAAATAAAAATACGATTTATATTCACAAAAAAACTTTTATTAGTTTTGTATTATTTCAATGCAATCTAAGAAATGGAATTAGCCATTGATACTTAACCATGTTATATTATGATGACCAACTTACCCTAACCTTAATTAAATAATTAGGTAAAAGCCAAAATGTTATCTAAAATCAGAGGGCCTAAATAGTAGAAAAAGAAATAATTAAGCATTTAATAAATGCTTACGTGCATACTACTTTTTTTCGTTTGGTGTGTCCAACTCTTTTCGTTAGGTTTATCCCAGGTTTTTAGTTAGGTTTGTCCCATTTTTTAATTAGGTTTGTCCTACTTTTTCGCCAGGTATGACCATTTTTTTCGTCAGCACTGTCTCACATTTTTTCGTTAGGTTGGTGCCACTTTTTTTCGTTGCTTGTCCCACTTTCTTTCGTTGAGTTTGTCCTACTTTTTTGGTTAGGTTTGCCCACTTTTTTCGTTAGGTTTGTCCTACTTTTTTTTCGTTACGTTTGTCCTATTTAGCATTGGCCCTATCCATTGGCTACCAAGATCTCTGGACCTAAATCCATACGATTTTCTTGGGTCACCTTAAAGATATTGTATATCAAATAGAGGTGAGTTCTGTAACACAGTTACATGTGAAACTCAGTTGGGCCTCTCAAGAAATCTCGCAAAGGGATTATTTTCGGATACTAAAAATATCATTCACTATAAAATGCAGGTCATGCATTAAGGCCAATTTTGAACACTTGGCCTAGAGAATTTGACAAAAACTTACAACCGTAACAACGTCAATGAAATCCCTTATTCCTTTTCGTATCATAAAAACATTCTTTGATATTCAACAATCAAGATGATCTTCCATTAGAATTATTGTTGTTGTAAGCATGCATAATGGTAGAGGTTACGGGCCTCCTGATCGCCATGCGCTGCGCGGGTTCGAGTCCCATCCCAAACAATTTTTTCTGCTAATGCATTGCATGTACTGGGGTTCCTGATCCGTCCTCAGAAAATATAATTCTATCCGCTAAGGTACCGCCAATTCTCAAATATCCTGGAGCCATGTTTTTGATCATTCGGATCAATTTTGAATTGGTCATATTGAAATTTTTGAACCCAGTAGAGATCACGACACTATCTATAGCTACAGAATGGAACCTTGGGTTCAACGTATTGATCACATCGGTAGATAAAGTGATAGTTTGTCGATCTGCCATACAGTGTCCTACCAAGAGTACTATTATGCACGACAATATGAATTGATACATCTTCAATAAAAATAATATCTAAATTATCAACTGTAATTATCGAGAAAAGTGAATCATTATTTGAGTAATGTGGAACAGGCGGTCTAACTCGATTTTGAATTAAAAACATCGTGATTAGATAATGGCAACTTGATCATTATCATGAAGATTACTTTACACTTTATATAAGTTCTACCTGCAACAAATATTTGGCTTCTACTTCACTGAGGCATAATGCAGTATCAATATTTTTTCAACGTACGATTTATAATCTCTACATTACGAAGCAATAAATTCATTACAAATCAATTTTAAAGTAAACAATTGCAATGAATGTTTTATTATCATACGCTTATGCTTATTGAAATAGTTCCTTAATTACTTGTTTTTGTAAATGTCACATATTACCCAATCTCTTGAGCCAGTGAAAAATGTTGGAATGAATTCATTGATTCATACTGCAGCTTAACCGCTTTGAACACGTTGGCTGCTTCGTGAAACAAGCGACTGATACTCAAAAGTACAACGAGATTACGATTAAAAGAATACTTTCTCTGTGAACGGAAATTCACCTATACCTATAAAACTGTGCCAAATGAAGCCCTCCTACATGTATACAAACAATTATCACTATAATATACCGTTTTCAAAAATAAACTAGTACAGTCCAATACAGGGTAATGTCACGTATTCTTGTTAAGGGGTGATAGATTAGGTCAAAATTTTGAGTTTTTTGTTATCGTCGCATAGCAGACATTCCAATTGTTCATAATAAGTAATAAAATGTTGAAAAGCTACAAACGTTTTAAAATTACGCTTTTTAAATTTTTTTTTTACTAACTTATTCGATAAAAAATGCAATTTTCTGTAAAAAATCTCCTAGTAATGAAATGTGCAAATTATGTAAATAATATCTCTATCTAACAAGCTTTCATTTGAGGTATTAAGCGTTCAATTATCTGAAGTACATGCAGAGAAACAACAATGACACCCAAAGAGGCTGGATTTTTAAGGAATTTGTATTGCCTGTTTGAACAAGTCGTTACTGTCCTCAAAGGACTCGCATGCCATGATTGTTTTATGGCATCGGCTCGACGAGGAAGCGAGCGAGAAGAGCTGACTTAGTGGAGGATTGAGAGAGAGGAAGCTGTTATTATTCATCATTGTAGTTACGCCATCGCCGCACGCCGAGTGAGAATTGGGTTTAGTTGGTATCAACTACTGCGTACGCGCACACGTTTTACGCACGATTATTATTTTCGAGTTTCCCAGTTCATTTCGAGTAGTTTCTTTATCATCATGGCAGACACAGAAAATCCGCCAGGACCTCGCCATAGCGAGCACGGGCAAACTTTTACAAATGAAGAATACGCAGACATAATGTTCTGTTATGGACTTTGTAACGGCGATTCTGCAGCTACCCGCCGTGAATATCGGCAACGTTTCCCGAATCGCCGAACACCTCATGTTACTGTGTTTGACTCTGTGTATCGGCGCATCCGCCAAACCGGACGTGTTCAAAGGCAACATAGTGATGCTGGTCGACCCCGAGTCTATCCTCCTGAAGATGAAGAGGAAATCCTCCGTGTGTTTCAGGAAGACCCTACTACGTCTACGCGCATTGTGGCTGCTCAGTTGGGTATATCACAATACAAAGTATGGTTTACTGTGCGTACTGCAAGATTACACGCTTATCACTACACGCCTGTGCATGTGATTAAAGAGGGCGATCCTGCAAGACGATTAGATTTCTGCAGGTACATGTTACATGCAGATACAGAAGATCCAGACTATTTTAAGAAAATTCTGTGGACCGATGAATCGAAGTTTGATAAGGACGGGATCACTAACTACCATAATGCTTATTACTGGGCTGATAAAGAAGCTTTAAACCCCCGAAAAATAAGACCGACGGGGTCTCAGAGCCGGTTTTCAGTCAATGTGTGGATGGGCATCATTGATAGATATTTAATTCGACCTCATTTTCTGCCCGCCAATTTAAATGGAGAAGTGTATGAAGAGTTCTTGAAAAGTCACTTGTTTCCATTAACGGAAGACGTCCCATTGGCGACGAGACAAAATATGCGGTTCCAGCACGACGGCTGTCCCGCACACTACAGTAGATTAGTACGGGCGTATTTAGACTCTAAATTTCCAAATCAATGGATTGGCAGAGGCGGGCCTATTGCCTGGCCAGCAAGAAGCCCAGATCTCACACCGATGGATTACTATGTGTCGGGACATATGAAAAGCCTGGTGTACAGTATTAATAAAATAATCAGTGCAGCTGACCAAATGAAAAGCCGCTTAACAACTAGAGTTACCAACAGTGCATTACGTAAGAGAATGCGGGCGTGTATTCGTAACAGGGGATTATAATTTGAGCAGAATCTGTAAAATACTAAAGGAAATGAAATTAAATTAAACTGTAATTAAAATAAAAGCCTTTTATTTATCCTACGTAATTATCGTTCGTACAACTTTACTCATCTTTTTTTAATTTTATGTCTTTGTACTTGAGTTAGTTGTAACTTTTATACCTCAAATGGAAGCTTGTTAGATAGAGATATTATTTACATAATTTGCACATTTCATTACTAGGAGATTCTTTACAGAAAATTGCATTTTTTATCGAATAAGTTAGTAAAAAAATAAGAAAATCATACATTTCAAAAGCGTTATTTTAACACTTTTGTAAGTTTTCAACATTTTATTACTTATTATGAACTATTGGAATGTCCGCTATGCGACGATAACAAAAAACTCAAAATCAAACATGTAGTTTTTTTGTATTTCAAATTTAACCGTCTGAAATCGGAATAAGAAATAAAAAAAAAATAAAATTCAAATAACTCAAAAACGGTTAACTTCTGGATAGGACATTATGGGACAAAATCGGTTGCTTTTGACCTAATCTATCACCCCTTAACGGGAATACGTGACATTACATGTCACCCTGTATATTAACCTACTATGACATCAGCTTTTTACCACATTACAAAACACCAAAGTTAAAAGATGAACGGCAGAAATTGGAAAATCTTCGCGATCGCAGTACTTCTCTGACTGTAATAAGCAAGAAGCGGTAAACAGTTCCTTTTTTAAAGATTCATGCAAACAAATTTACAAATAGATTATAAACTGAGAACTAGATCAATGCGATTAGTACTTACAATATTCATTTCGTTTCTTCTTCTCCTTCGTATACTGAGTCAGGAAGTGTACTGCCAAAACTTGAGTGCGCTGGTTTTGGATATAATAAATATATACTTCAATTGTACAGTTATTTGAACAAAGTGAGTAAGCCTGGACGACAAATTCCTTGGATTTGCATACAAATACAAGGTGGACTAAAAATCACGAGTCTTTGAATGAAAATTGAAACGAAGCTAACGAGGAACCTATTGGCTATGAAACGTGGAGCTACAGTTACGGTTAACTTTTTTAAGTCATCCGCATAATGCCGGTTATTCATTTGCTGTAAAGCATTTTAAAAGACTAAAGGCCATCATTTACAGTCGTTCTAAGCTTCAAACCTCCAAATGGCTAACTTCTTTTTTGCAAGGCTTCCGTATCCCCGCAGTAATGTTACATGCAAAAATATTAGGATCTGCACGGATAGCAGACAATCAATGCTGACTCTCAACTGTTACACGAGCTTAGAACGAGAACAGTACTAGACTCCAAATGAAACCACATATGTATAAATTCATTTTTACTGACGTTTCGGCCACGGCGTGCCGTCTTGAAATTGCAATGGAGTCTTCTCTGGATCTCTGTGTCGACGTGGTACAGGTTGTTGTCGCAACAGTAACGAAGAAAAAATAAAAACAAATGAACCGACACCTGGAAGACAGATAAATATAAAATATATTTTCATTGTCACTGTGCCTTCTCAAAGGTGAAACGTTCGTAAAAAGTACCTAAAACAAATGAGAATCGTGGCCATGTCCACAATAAAGAAACAGGAGCAGAAATAGAAGGATTGCTAACCGAAGCAAATGGATGTGCAACGAATACACCGAACTGATAACATATGCCCACCACAGGATACGGGTGCAACCTAAAGGAAAACAAGGATGTAAAAGTACAAACAACTAGAAGCCACCAGCAAGAGCCAGCAGGCACATTTGTGGATTCGATCCGAAGACCTCGTGCTTACGAACCCACAACTAACGTTGCCACGGAGGCCAGCTATAGCTACCTACCGTGGTAATGCAAGCCCATGAGTAAATATAAAAAAATACAAGCAGTCTTGCGACCTTCGGTGTTTTCGATAGACATTCATTTGTGCCTGATGAAGCCAGTAAGCAGAAACGTACGTCGCTCGGGTTAACAATCCTTCTATTTCTTGCTCCTTCATCTATTGCGGACATGCCTGTGAATACGAGTATCCTTTACTTTTTATCTTTTTCTTCTTAGTTTCGCAAGACTGCTTGACCTATTTTTGTAAAAGTTAATACATATCTGGTTTCATTCATTAATGCTTCTAAATCTTCTGCTGTGCTGTTTTGTCCAAATCTCAGAAGAGCCGAAGTCAAAGCTTCCTTGAGTATATCTATTAACAATCAAAATCTTCCTTTTTCTGAAAGTGTCAAGTGTCTAGGTGTGTTTATTGATGAAAACGTGCGGCTTCGTGAACATTTAAATAACCTCTTACAAAAAAGTTGTGTGAATCTTTTGTGTTATCTATTTTTAGTTATAGCAATCTAGTTTATCATCCTTGTTTGGATGTTGCAAGTCGTAACAGAATATCTGTAGTACAAAATAACTGCGTACGATTCATATTTAGTTTAAGAAAATTTGATCATGTTTCGGATCGTTATCCTTTAATAGGTTGGTTAAAGATGACAGATTTAGTTAAATACAACTATCTAACCGTTATACATAAGTTACTTGTATCTGGAACTCCAATTTATTTACGTGAAAAACTAATTTTTAGGTATAATGTTCATCAACGACATATCCGTAACACATTCGCTTTAACAATGCCACTTCATAGTTCATCTGTTTTTAACAGGTCCTTCTCATATAATGCATGCATGTTGTACAATAGCTTAGATTACAGAACAAAAAGCCTGCCGCTGTATAGTTTTAAAAAACGCTTAAGAGCTCTTCTGCTCAACGGTGATTCTTAAAGGTGTTTTTCTCCAGCATTCTATTTTTAAGCTAATTTTTATTTAGGTTGTAATCAGTTACATTGGCATTTTCCTCCTTTTATTTTCTTTACAGCTGTACTTTTTTACCATCTATTATTCTTATGCAGTTAATGGTTAAGTTTAAGAATAGCTGCCATAGCTAAACTTCGCCATTAGCTGCTCACTAATCTAATTATAGATAATAATATATGCATTATCTGTAATTAGTTTTTTCTAATAAAAGACGGTTTATTATTATTATTATTATTATTATTCGACCAGAAAATCATGAAGTTCTGTCATCATAAAAACCACAGCATAACTTTCAAATGTTACATTATAGCGAAACTTGTCACCGATGCTTACAAAAATCTGTGATGCTTTATAATTGTACATATCTATGTATCTTGAAAATAATGTTGACTTAGAAAAATCGTGAAGATATGTTTTCCACCCGGTTTTTTTGAAGAGTAATAAAGTTTCAGTGACATATACTTACTTTATTGGTTTTGCGTAGTGAATACTTTGTTTATTTTTCCAATTACGGCCACATCCCGTTACATTTTTATGTATGCCATTGTCCAAACAAAAATTTCATGCGAAATGAATGACTGTTTTCACGCAAAATGGTTTTATTATAGTAAATGTGTCATTGCAACACGCATCATCAAGTCGAGTTCAGGATTCTCACCACAGGGTGTCCAGAAATAGAAGGATAATCCTGCAGCTGCAAATATCATGGCCTAGTTACTAGGTTAGTATATGGCAAAATTATATTTTATTAGAAGTCTTATAGGATTACAGATTTTCAGCATTTGTTTTTTTTTGTTGTTGAAAATACAGGCTTACATTTAGTTAATTCCGTGCCATTTCCATAAATATCAACCTTTTTGAATTAGGTTTATATTAGGACACTCAGAATTAAGCATTTCACTCCACTTTATTATTTTTTCTTAAAATAGCCATATATCCATATAAAAATCATACCAAAGTCTAAGCTTAGATTGAAACTCTTTCTCACGTCTGATTATGATAGCCTATAATGTGAAAAAATCAAGAGTCACTGTGTCAATTATTCCATAAAGTTGGTTATTAAATGGTATTAATGTTATTCTCACTCTGCTGTCCTTTTCTTCTAACTGCAGATATACTGATTCGCAAAAATTAAAAAGCATCGTATTTTTATTTGGCTTAAAGAGAAAACTGGTATCGAGTAGGTTGACTTCCTACGCAATGCTGTCGCGAATTCACAAGGGATTATTTTGAGTACAAGTTAGTCCCTCTTAGAAAAACAGTGACTACTAACATGTACAACAATGGAATTAAATGGATCATCTCAAACAGGCTCATATACTAAGTGACATATAAATCCGAACACCCAGTTTAAATGGTTTTATTTTAATAAAATTTTGTATAAGTACTTAATGAAGCATAATAAGTAAATGATAAAAATTTCAAAATGATTGCACTGCTTTAAAGCCCTTTGACCTTTAATAATGTGTGGAAGCACCCTGATGTGCTACGCATTCTCCAACGCGCCTAGGCATGCTTCTGATCAGGTGGTCAATGTCCTCCTGTGGTATCTTATTCCAGGCAACCACCAACTTCTCTCGAAGTGCTTCTAGAGTCTGAGGAGGACGTTGCAAATTGAGTAATCTCCTACCTCTCCCACACGTGCTCAATTGTGGATAAGTCGGGAGATCTTGGTGGCCATGGTAATAATGTGACATCATTATGTTGAAAGAAGTCTATTGTGACTCTTGCAACATGTGGTCGGGCATTATCTTGTTGGAAAGTTGGATCTGCCAGGGTGTCAAGATAGGGTAAAAGATGGGGTTCTAGAACTTCGTGGATATAACGCTGCGCGTTCATGTTACCTCTGATGAAGATTAAAGGTGACCTGGAACCATAAGCTATAGCACCCCAAACCATAACTCCAACAGTATGACAAACAAGTCTTTCAACAAAAAAATGTGGATTCCTCCTTTCATCACGTCGCCTTCTAACAAAATCGAGACTCGTCACTAAAGACAATACTGTTCCATTCCTGATCTCAGAGTGACCGTTGTCTGCACCACTCAAGGCCATTACGTCGGTGTTCTCGAGTTAAAGGGAGGACCCAGTGTGGCCGCTATGAAAACAAGCCAAAACTTCTCATTCGTCGGTAAACACTTCGCATGCCAATAGGTCTTCCGTGTTCTGCAAACCATTCATTTGCAATGGACCTGGTAGTGGAGAAACGGTCCCTTAAGGCCAATAATCTTAGTCGGCGATCTTCACGGTCTGTTGTTCTACGGCGGCGTCCAGTGTCCCTTGCTCTTTGCGTGTGGCCTTCTCGAAGCCATACCTGACAACACCTAACCACAGTGTCTACACTTCTTTGCACTCTAACTGCAATTGCCCGAAAAGAAAGTCCAGCTTCCCGAAGTCCCACTATACGGCCCCTATCAAACTCACTAAGTTGACGAAATCGTACAGGTCTCCGTACTCTGGGCATCGTAACCGATCGTAAAGGTTGTCAAGAACCAAAATCCGCCAACGTTGATTCTTTACTGCGGCTGAAATATTCATTTTTAGAGCGTTAGTGAATTAAAAAAAAGCAGTATAAAAACCGGAATGTCCAACTGATAAGGCTGAAAATTTTTTCACTTGTTATTTACAATAAGATAAATACATTCACCAACTTTTATTTAAATAGAACCATTTAAACTGGGTGTTCGGATTTATATGTCACTTAGTATACATTCAGTCCATAGTAATACGATCTGCTGTTGCAGAAAATATCAATGTCAAAATATGGCACAAATGGTCCACCATACCATTGGATAAGTCTGAATGCGCCCATAAAGTGCGACATCCTCACATCACCATATGCGTCTCTCGGGGCTCTATTCTAGGAGCTGTGCTATATCCAAATGACCTTGGGTACTGTTCCTCTGAAGGTAGATTCATTTTATATGAAGATGATACTTCAGCGGCAATATCGAATAAGTGTGAGGATACTGTAGAGAGAGATTGTCGGGTTTTACTGCAAAATATTGACAAGCGGTTCAGCAATCATCAACTCTTCTTGAATTCTGAAAAAGCATTGTCCGATTTCATAACATCCAGAAGAAACTTGTAACTTCATATATTATTGGCTCAGGAAAATTATTGGGATTGTATCTAGATTCAGGATTATGCTTTAAAGTGTACATAAGATAAACTTCCAATCATATCTCATGAAAAATTTGCAAGCGGTGCTTACTGAAGCACAGCTAGTTTCTGTTTATTATACTCAAGTTGAGCCTATGGTTCTGGGGTTTGTCCACAAATACCCAGCAACTATTTTTGGCACATAAAAGAGTCGTTAGATGTATGATCGGAGTCAGTAGTAGCCATTCTTATGAAAATCCGTCATTATTTTTATATGTAATGTCTGTATATACTTTTATTAAAAAAAATATGTATTTAAACAATTTTAACTCGTACACGACCAGAGAAGCTGTAGACTCAAATGTGTGTTTTTCCAGTAAAAGGTCGGCAGATCTCTGGGTCCACGTATTTTCAATAGGCTATCAAACCACATTAAAGAGTGTGAAGATATAAATTAGTTTAAGGCTAAGCTTACTGAATTTCTTGTAATTAAATGTTATTATGCCGTCTCCGAGTTTATTATTTTATGATTTATTTGTCAGTTTTTTTTCTTGTTTGTTTTATACATACAGTGCTTTTCTTTAATGTCCCCCTTCCCCTTTGATTTTTTGAACAGATCAATTCAAAAGATTAAAACTTGAGGTATTGAAATTGATCCGTGGGTATCATATTTTAGAGTAAAATTGACAGATAAAAAGGTCAAGAAGGCCGCTGGGTGCCATCTTGAACAAAAAATTATATGAAAACGGAGGTCTTGTGGCACATCGTTTTGAAGTTCCTGACGAGTACTTTATAACCCTAGAATATAAAGCCTTTACCTACTACAAAATGGTGGTACATTTAATAATTACCTAAATACATTGATATTTAACTTGATAATTCGAATAAATACGTTGAGTTCAGTTTGAAGATGCTGGAAATGGTTGCCTTGAACTTCTTGACACAATAACAGCCGGTTCGTAATGTCGCGTCGAACATTTTCAAACATAGTAACATCGATATTTCTACAAACATTTGTTATTCTCAGCCGTATACCCAATATTGAAGCAGGTTCAGTTTCGTACACCTTCTGCTTCAAAACGCCCCATAAAAACAAGTCTAAAGGTGCCAAATCTGGCGAGCGAGCTGGCCATTCCACAGCACCTCGACGGCCAATCCAACGACCGGGAAAATTGTTATCTAAATAATTAATAACTTGTCTGGGGTAGTGTGGTGGAGCACCATCTTGCTAGAATATAATATCAGTATCGAATTAGAAAGATTAGAGGGTCAATAGTATTTTCCAGCATATCCAAATACAGTTCCCAGGTTAAAGTTTGTTCGATGAATAGCCCAAACGTTAATTTTTTGTGGATATTGAGTATGAGTTTCCCGAAAGACGTGAGGATTGGTGTCACTCCAGTAACGACAATTTTGTCTATGCACATTACCGTTGAGAAGAAATGTACATTCATCACTAAAACAAATATTTTGGATATAGGTAGGATGCCGTGCAATGGTTTCCGTCATAGTCTCGCAGAATTCTGTTCTTCGATCAGGGTCATCTTAAGTTAGCTGATGTACCATTTGAATTTTGTATGGGTGATACTTATGTGAAAGTTACGTGTCGCACCATAAATAAAAATCGCTTCGATTTTTTCTTCCAATGGACGAGAATTGACCATTTTAAAAATAATTCAAACAGTATCTAGCACTAAAACCGAAAACTAAATAAGAACAGTTTAACTGTACAATGATGGTCAACAAAAAATAACAATACAAGCTTTTATCGCTGTTGCTGTGGATACGGCAGGGAATTAAAATTATTTGTAAGGATATGCATGTTAGTGCGTTTGTGTTCAAGTAATTATTAAATGTACCACCATTTTGTAGTAGGTGAAGGTATTAACTTTATATTCTAGATTTAAAGGTATTCGTCAGGAGCTTCAAAGTGATGTGCCACAAGACCCCCGTTTTCATATATTTTTTTCCAAGATGGCGCCCAGTGGCCATCTTGACATTTTCATCTGTCAATTTCACTCTAAAATATGGTATCCAGGCATACATTTCATTACCTCAAATTTTATTTTTTTTAATTGATCCATTCAAAAAATCAAAGGGGAGGGGGCATTAAAGAAAAGCACTGTATATTTATTTTGTGTTGCTTTATCAGATTTTACTCTTACGAAGTCTATACATACATATTAATGTCTCTTAGAATAATGAAGAATTTAAATTTGAATTTGAATCATCGAGAGTTTACAAAACTTGAGTTTCATTACTGAAAGATATCAGAAAATCTCTTCCAAACTCAACTACGTTCAAATTCTGATGACGTACTTTGAAAGCGGAATGTTATTTATGCTACCCTGTAGGTGAAAGGTGGCTTTTTGATTATGCACATCAAGAATTAATGTGCGTTGTCAACTAAATTTGTTAGTTAAATAAGTAATTAAGTCGTCTGATTTAAAGTGTGATGTTCAACTCTAATTCAACGTTAGTAGCGGCAAGTGTACAGACACATAGCTTCACAGTTTGAATAATGTCAAGAAAACTTCATTGAAAACGTGCTTTTTGAAATAAATAACAAATACTAAACTGGTCGTCTACTACGAGGATAAACATTTCATCATTTGGAAATTAATTAAAACACTTGTGTTATATATCAAAGGAACTCGGAGCAATATTAGAATATTACACAATATTTTACTCAAGGAGTAGGCGCATTCTCCACTGAATCGAACAACTAAAGAATATTTACAGGCTTTATTGAAAATTAAATTTGGTATTCAGCCTCCTCTGTTTATTCTTTGTGTTTGTCGTTTTCGGTAGACAAACAGTGGCAGATAGGTTCTGTAAGCGGTTTCCAGATCATCCTCTTCAATTGCTGAATTTTTTTCCACGCCCTTCGATGAATCAACTTTCCCGGTATTGTCATCAACGGAGAATGCATGTTTAAAAAGCAGCGTCAGGAAAGTAATCTGTGAAAAAATATTGGTTTAGTAGGTATATAGGTACAGTGTGTTCTTGAAGTTGGGCTTTCAATGATAGCGTGTAGTTATAAAAACGAGCTAAGTGTCAGGGTATATGAGCGGAGTTTCCAGCTCTGAAAATAGCACCAATTTAAGGTGAATCATAACCACGAAACATTTTCATTTGAGTACTTTATGTCGCATTTGTACTGTATTCTCATCAATATTCTTATTTTTATTCTACGAGCCCCTTCCCACTTCACTTGGCCCAACTATTGAAATCTTAGTTTTTTTCTTACCAAACACAAATAATAAATATGTAGCAGGATGTTGTTATAGGTTTAAAATATTAACAATGAATATTTTGATAATATATAGTAGAAAACACCAACTTTATCACTCCCTAATCAAATTTGCAGCATAAAAATAACACATGTTGCAATTACATCATATCAACCTATTTTCATTTCAATGCAAAATAAGTCTATAACGCAAAGGTGGCTGTGAAAAATAAAAGGCATGACAATTGTTTTTATTAATCACAGCTGTCAGAATACGTTTAAAATAGTTTTGGGTAGTAAAGGTTTTTAAAATGGGTAGAGGAAAGGTTACTAGTGAGAAAATTCGGTTACTGATAATTAAATTTTTTAATTCTGGAAAATCAAACTCAGAAATTGCAACTTTGTTAGACTTATCGTTAGAAGATATAACGTAACTGGTTCAGTTAATATTAAGCCACGATATGTGGAAAAAAGTAATATCACAAATGCCGACCGAAGAGCATTAAGAAGAATAATCGGGAAAAACAATACAATGGAGTGATGAGGCCCGATTCGATGTTTGTGTTGGTGACAGTCTCAGTAGAGTTATTCGCAAAAAAATGTTGACTGTCTGAAGAGAAAAGTGAAATTTCCAGCATCCATTATGGCCTGGGGCAGTATGTCATCAAAAGGAGTAGGAAAACTTCATTTTATTGATGGAAATGTGGATACAAACAAATATTTGGCAATTTTAGAAGAATCGCTTGTACCAATGATGGAAGAATGTTTGACATCCGGCCAAGATTTTGTGTTTCAGCAAGATGGTGCAGCGTGCCATATCACAAAAAAGGCTATAAAATGGATGGAAGAAAATAATGTACCACTTTTGAAATGGGTTTCTAGCAGTCCAGATCTGTCACCTATTTAAAGTTTGTGGCACGAGATGAACAAGGTTCTACGACAACATCCTGCTCGTACAATCACCGAACTGAGACAAAAGCTTCAAGAAATATGGGATTGTTTTACACCGAATTTTTGCCAAAATTATAAAAAATAAAGGTGACGTTACCCAATGGTAATCTTTCAATTGTTGCTTGTTAACTTCGCGCATTTATTCGCACATTGTTTATTTGTTCAGATGTTCTATTAGTTATAGGTCTAAGTGATTTCAAATATGTATTTTTTACGACTAGAGTGTATCTAAAATGTTTTCGAGAAACTAAATTGTTTTAGAAGTAAATAGTTTCGTCATGTTTAGTTTATAAAAGCATATTTTGGTTCAAATCTTGAAGTGGGCCAACTGAAGTGGGAAGGGGCTCGTAGTGCTTGATATGTTTTGAAAATTTGCAATTTTGGCATTTTATCAAAAACTTGCCCATTTTCGAACATTTAAGTTAGACAGTAGGCAATCTCACAACGTCGCCTCTCCCCGTCGCCCGGCAGTAATGCCAGAAACCTTACCAAGACCGGCACGCCGAAAGGAGCAGAAGTAGACGCGTATCGAAAACATTTTTGGCATTCTGTTTTAAGGGCAAATGTACGGGAAAATCTATGATGTGTCAAGTATATCTAATAACCAGGTTGATAGTGTATATATTTTATTTTTTTGATGTTAGTATATTTCCTATTCTAGCAGATATATTTACTAACATCCGAAATTTCCCTCAAATCCCTCAGATCCTTTGAAACGACAAAAAACGAAGTTTGACTGATTTCTATTTTTTTGGTTTTTGGCTTCTCTCCGCCAGTACTCAACAGATTTTCAAAAACTTTTGTTACGGCGTAGAAGTAATCTTGTGTAGGAGTTTCATCGGCTTTTATTTTCATATATGTCTTGTGACTTAGTGTGTTTTATTATATTAAGTATTGCGATCAAGCGATCATATAAAAATACTAACTCGATATTAGAAAATATGCGAATCTTAGATAAAAATGCCAAAATTGTGACCTTTAGACGTTTTACTAAAATGAAAATATTAATGATGACGGAAGCTTAGAATACATAATATGCCTAAGATATTTGAATGCAAAAATTTCATAGATGCCATCGACTTTGATTCATTATTAGGGCCGAAAACCCCGCTTATAGACATCCTTTTCCTAGTAGCACAAATAGCAAAGTCTTAACATAACTTACAATAGACATGATTTTCAAGAAACTATCGGCTTATCAAATAGAAGTACAGTACAGAGTCTTACCACTCACCAAACAAGTTCTTTTAATACGACACATGTTTCGGTAAATTATCGTCTTCAAGGAAAGATTAAATATACCAGGCGCTGGTAGGAATTGGGTTTGCTGGGCCACTTTTTGGTCCATTTTTTCAATCCCCTTGCCTCCTAAGTAATTGAGGGGTCCAATGCATAAGCCATTCAAGTCACATGAGGAAAAATGTCGAGAAAACTTAAAAAAACATTCTTGATGTAATTTTTTAGTTACTGAAATTTTTCATATCTGTTGTCAATTGCAGATAATTCCTCTGCATTATTTTTTAAATATATCAATCTGTAAATAAAAAATAAATGATCTATGAGGGAAAGATCAAAGGACTTGACTAGTTTATGTACAGTTTTTTGATTTTTTAACGGATAAAATTAAATTAAAACAAACTTTGACTGGCTTTGACTAATACATAGTTCAATTTAACTTTTGACACAAACTTAAAATATTTTCATTATTCATCTTCACTGAGTTCTGATGCGGAAGTGTCTTTATCAGCTGACGAAAAGCTCTGATGGTATTTCCTGATTTCTTCATAAAACCACTGATCACATTGTGGCACATAATTTTAATTATCATAACGTAACCAGATTTATTTTTCTGAAGCTTTCTTCTTTCACTATACATCTTATTTGTAGTGTTTGGTAGAGACAGAAGCTGCACATTCTCTTATCTCGGATTTAAACAATATTAAACTGATACAAAGGGACTGTTTCACTATTTAAATAATATTTCATTATCCAGTTTTTCGTAGTGCATGATTATACATTTTGAAATCGTAAGTTTATTGTTCTTCTTTATATATCCTGCACCACATTGATGACTTTAAAGTTTTTGTTTTTATTTTCAATGATCTTTGAGTACTATTGCGACAAATATATGTTGTCGTGCTTTCTTTTTTGTATTTCCATGACTTTAACGGAAGGAAACTACTCGTATGTCCGGGTTCGGGATAGCTGTGCTGTATGACTGAAAGCACTGTGCAAAAGCCGGTCAAGTCCAGGACTTGACTGGCTTATGCAAAGTGTAAAGTCGTAGGCAGCCAATTCAGTTTTCAAAATTTAATTGTTACAGAACTGGTTTATGCAGTGAAAGGTTCAGAATTTAAATTGTGCAAGAATATACATCCAACTTATTGACTCATAAATTAAAAAAAAAGATTGTTCGCTGGCCTACTCATTTGAATAAAGAATCTCCATAATAACTTTTCTCTACGTCTAGTTTTCGATCTATAAGCTATTCATTGTGTGAAAACCCCTAAAAATGTTCATCCTCAATGATTAAAAACTTGGTTAAAGATCATTACTACGGAGGTTGAGAAGTATCTAAATCAAATGTAAAACCTTTCTCTACAAGACCACCAAAAATTAATTTATTTTAAAGTGCTTTATAAGCTGGTTTGTTAAGCCAAAATTTGCGCACTTTTGATATTCGCAGATTGTACATACAACCTTCATTAAGTTGAAGCTCTTAACTTTTCTTAAGTATACAGGGCGTCACAAAAGTCAAGGAAAGGTGGTGATAAGGGGCATTCCCAATCAGAAAATCCAAATTAATGATAGATATTCTGTTCAACAACGTTTTTCTACTTCATTCAACAGCCTATAGTCCCTTTAATTATAAAGAAAGTAATCGATTAAAATAACTATCGCTCAATAGCATGTAATCCACATATTTCCTTCATACTTTAGAGGGGAAAGGGGTTAAAGATCCGGATTATTATTAATTGACATTTTGTCATTTGGTATCTGTTCATAAAGTGCGGTCCTCACATTTTCCATATAGAGTCTGCAACGATTTTCGAAAAATTATTCCAAATAGCGGTAACTCAAAAACCGTGCGTAATATGTTGAATAAGGACATGCACGGCATTTCTGATTAGAAATGAAATCCTATCATTGTCGTTCCATGATTTTTGAGATGCTTGGTATATTTAAAAGAAAAAGGTTCAACTGCCAATACGCTTTGCGATAAACAAAACAATGGTTCTGGCTCCAATTAAATGCGAGCACCAAAATCGATTTAAAATAAATGAATGTTGAACTACTCTTCGGTATCTTATATGGGAAGATTTTAGTTTTAATTTGGATACTTAGCAATCTCAGAAATAACGATTTTTAACCGAGTTTTCAATCATTTAAGATGGCCATTTTTAATAATTTTCAGACATTAAATGGCTTATCGCTCGAAAACGACTAAATATGGAAAAAAGTTACTGGAGACCTTACGAGAAGTCAGAAAAAAAAATTGTAGGATTATTTAAGACGGGATGGGATTGAGAAAATGGACCAGAAGGTGATACGGCATGATCCGGATTACTATTCTCTAACCTCTTCTCAGCTGGTATGTTCATAAAATGCGGTCCTCAGATTTTGAAAACTCAATTTCATTCAGCGTCTTGTCGAAAAACTGTTATTAAAACTGTCTTAATCTTCCCCTGAAGATGCTAACATAGCGAAACACGTCGTAAAGCTCTGTAGTAGTCATAAAAATACCGTTCTCACGATTTGGGACATCCCGGTATTAAACCAATTGAAAAGCTAAGAATCTACATGATTATTGCTACTAGATCTATAAAAAGTTGTATCTGTTGGATATTGGTACTTACTAGTAACATGTATCTCACTACTGGAATCATCTTTTATGGATGTAGATTCGTATGTACAGTGAAGCAAGGACTGTACGAGTGTTTACCGTTTGTCGAAAGGTGAAAAGAAAACTGGGCAAACATTATGCAAAGCCTCTTTTAATATCAGCCATGCAGTGTAACTTTTAAATGTGTAAACTGGACATGTAATATTTGCATAAATGTTTGGTGAGAATAACGAAATCACTATTACATGCAGACAAACGTATCTGAAATTGTTCCAGGACAGTATTAGCCCTACTGAAACTTGGAGATACGTATCAGACTCAAATCATGTTAATTTAATACTTTTTACTTTAATGTAATACGTATAACATTTCATTTCTTTTGAAATAGCAAATATTGCTTTTCCTGGCTTCGAAGTAGTTGCCCATAAAACGGAACGTTCAGTACCTCCTGCTGTATACGAGGTCTGTAAATTAAATGATGAGACTGACTTTTTAAATTTTCTTATTCAAATATAATTGCAATTTTATATTGCCGACGGTTTTCCACCCTTAGTAGCAGTTGTGGAACTCCTATACTGGAATAGCCTTGAGCTGGTCGGCTTCAGCTGTTTGAATGTTTTCGAAAGTCCCAAATTGAGTTCCCTTGAGGTAATTTTTCAACCTCGGGAAGAGAAAAAAGTCACAAGGATTCAAGTCAAGCGAAGAAAGAGGGTGAGGAGCCACAGGAATGTCTTTACTGGCCAAACCTCATTTACTGACATTGCTATGTGACAAGGAGCATTATCGTTATGCAACACCCAATTGCTCTAGATCTGATAAGCGGTGAGGTGAGCCAAATTCCACTCTTTCTCGATCATTCTGACTGTCAGCCGACGATCTGAACGCACAAGATCCCGGATTCTATCGATACCTTCATCGGTTCATGTAGATCATTGATTCCCAAAGTCGTCTATATCGACCCCTAGGGGTCTATGACAACCTCCAAGGGGTCTACGTCAGCGAAAAAAAATTTGGGGGTCCATGAAATGAATATGGGGTCCACGATAGAAGTTATTTCGTTTGAGAGTGCTGGAGAAAAGTAAGTACATTATTTTATATTAAATTTTAGTTTTGTACTCGTAGTTAGCAAAGATAGATAAATTACGCCAATCATGACTTTAGTTATTAGTAGTTAAATATTCAATCATGCAAAATTACACGAGTACTCCTCAATAGCTTCTTTTTGAAAGTTTTTGCAATCGGTAATATAATTACACTGCAATCTCCGTAATTCGAGCTAATTGTTGCAAGAAGATGTTCGAATTAGGGAAAATCAAAAAATATTTTTAATATACAGCTGCTGGATTTTCTGTCTTATTCAAATAATTTAATTTTGCCCACAGATGACTGATGCCATGTCCGAATCTAAAAAGAAATATATACAGTACAGTGTTGATTATTTGAAATTTGGCTTCATTCCATCATTGCCGGACAAACAATCCCCTATGTGCCTTTTATGAAAACAAAGTTTTGGGCAATGACGCTATGAAACCATCTAAACTGCAAGATCATCTGAGAAGATGCCACCCTGATAAAACAGAGAAAGATTTGAAATACTTTCAAACACTCAAAGATAAATTTCAGAAGAGACCTACACTGGACAGAATGTTCGCTTCGACGTCACAAAGAAATGATGATGGTTTGCGGGCGTCTAACAATATCTCGTTACTTATAGCAAAATCCGGAAAACCGCATACTATGGGAGAGAAGTTAATTTTGCCAGCCGTTGAAGAGGTTTTAAAAACTGTTTTACACAAACCTGCATCTGATATCATTAAAAGAATTCCCTTAAGCAACAATACTGATGAAAGACGTATTGATGAAATGAGTTCTGATATTGAAAGCTTCTTATGTAATTATTTGCAAACGACCCATTTCTCTATACAACTGGACGAGTCAACTTTACCTGATAATGCAGCATTATTATTGGCATATGTTCGTTTTATTATGAATCAAGAAATCTACGAAGAACTGCTCTTCGCAAGAACTTTGATAACCGACACTAAAGGTGAATCAATATTTCATGTTTTGAAGGATTACTTCATTGAAAAAGCAATTCCTTTATCAAATATAATATCAGTAGCTACAGATGGAGCACCTGCCATGGTTGGACGTTATCGTGGATTTATAAGCTATTTAAAACAAAATGTGTCAGGGGTGTTAGCAATACATTGCGTCATCCATCGACAACATTTAGTTGCTAAAAATTTGAGTGTTAGATTGCATGAATCACTTCATTTAGTCATTGATGCAGTAAACCGAATCAGAAGCAACGCGTTGAATACGCGGTTATTTGCGCAGTTGTGTGAAGAAAATGACGAACACTTTCATCAATTACTCCTTCACACTGAAGTACGCTGGCTGTCGAAAGGCTTATGTTTGACAAGATTTTTTGCACTTTTTGAGTCTATTTTAGAATTTCTGGATACTGAAGATACAATTTTAAAAGAAAATTTAATGAAGAGGAAAATAGACATCGCCTATTTAACAGATTTGTTTACAAAATTTAATATGGTTAATTTGCAATTACAAGGCGACAGTTTAAATTTGATTAAAACAAAGTCCATCTTATCAGCGTTTCTTGCCAGAGTTAAACTAATGAAGCAAAATATTGGACGGCGGATTTTCTCAGTTCCCCAATTTGTCACAGACAAGCTGCCAGGAAGACGGCGTTTCAACTTACGTTCAACATTTAAATGCCCTCTATTCAGATTTTGAATCTAGGTTTGAGGATATTTTGACTGTGGTAATACCACCGTGGATAATTAATCCCTATGGTGACATAGAAGAAACGAATGTCATAATACAAGAGGAACTGACTGAACTAAGAACAAACGAAGAACTTAAGGTTCAGTTTAAAAACGGATATCAGCAATTCTGGCTGCAAAACAACATACCCGTTACTTATCCCGTATTATGTAATATAGCGAGGAAATTTTTAATTTCCTTTCCATCATACCTAGTGGAAAGGTGGTTCAGCGCTGTTACCATCTCCTAACGAAAAAAAGAAACAGACTGGACATCATTAGCCGAGGAGATTTAATTGAGACAAAATTGACGCCAAATGTTGATAATTTATTATTAAAGCATCAGGTTCATCCTTCTCACTAAAAACGTTGACTTATTGCTTATGTTGTTTTATTTATAGTTTATTTTATGTTTATTGGTGTCCGACCAATAAATGCCCGCATTGGAAATAAGTGCCCGCATTGATTTTGTTAAAGAACCCCCCTTTATAGAAAATATATTTTTTTTAAATTATTCTGAAAATTCAAGGATAGGCACACACTAAAATTCGTTAATTTTTTGCCTATTTTTAGATAACTTAAACGTATAAGAAGCAGAATTTAATCAAACTAACAGTGAAATTATTGTAGAACATACGTTTATGTTATAATTAATAAACGAACTCGCTTATTGTACTATCTTAAGTAAAAAACTTTTTTTTTATTATTTTTCACTTTTTTTTTATTTTATCTCTCTTATTTTTGTTTCAATGCGGGCACTTATTCCCAATGCGGGGACTCATTGGTCAGATACCTGTTTATTTAATGTTACGTATATTTTACATAACAGATACAAAATTTTATTTTGAGTAGTTTTAATTTAAATTCAATTAATACATGTATAAATTGACATGTGTTTTACTTTAAGTTTTTAACACTAAACTTCACTACAGTTAGAAGTTTACAGGAAATCAATATCAAGTAAGTAGGGGGTCTACCCAACACGGAAAAACATGGCAAGGGGTCTACGACACAAAAAAGTTTGGGGAACTCTGATGTAGATGAAGGCCTTCCGCTTCGTGGTTCTCTCTAAAAAGGCCTTAAACCACCGAAAACCCTGGTCTATTGACAAAGTACTATCTCCGTACGCCTGTTTAGCAAGAGTTTCCCTTGCACTGTACCCAAGCCTGAAGCAAAACCTGATGGCGCACCGTCGTTCATTTTTAGAACACAAAAAAAAATCTCTACGGTCAACCGAATGACCCGAGCGAATTCAAACTTATACTGACGGCGAATTACATGTTTCCTGCTCTCTTCCAGGGGGGTGAAATGTCTTATGAGCGAACTGGCAACACCAAGGTCATCCCGTCAGGCAAAATCGGAGAAATTGCATCACCGACATCGCGTGACGTGCTGCTTGCCGAGAAAAATATCAAATATGGCGTTTGTTTTGGTTAATATCCAGATTATCAACGCTATGCTTTCGGGGATATTTGGTAAAAAAATGAGCCTAAAATACAAAGCAACACTATCAGTAGCTGTGGTGGTATACGTGAGATGTATTTTGACTATTGCGGGAGAGGCAGAAGCTCAGGAGACTCAGTCATAAAGTGCTACGGGTAGGTTGTGAACTTAACACATTGGCAAGATGTAGTTGGTAGATTATATGGAATTGCATGTCTGGATTCAGTGCCTCCTTATAACCCTTGTAGTTGGTACCGTCATATAAAGTATGGAAGTTTTTTTTTTAATTAAATAGGACCTTGTAATATCGGCAGAGTACAGTCATAAAGCCCTAAGCTTTTTCAAGAAAAATTCTGACCATCTAGGCCAACAAATTAAAAGCATAGAACTGAGCAAACTAATTAAAAGTGACTAGCTTATTTACAAAGAATTTTGAATCACATTGGTGCTTTCTGTATTGTTTCAGAATAATCAAGAAGCAGTACAATGAAGTGAGACCTCTATGTTTTGCAGCACAACATGAATTTGAAATAAATCTATCTGTATGCATATTTTCATTTGTATACCATTGTCAATAGCATACGACTATTTTTTGAAACTAAATAATTTGGTGCTTCATAATTAGGGTTGGATTTTATTATTCTGAACGTTGTTCTCAGCAAAACTGCTGAAAGAGATATTAGGTACCCTTAATCTGGATATTTTATAAATATATGTTCATGAAATAATCCTTCAATATCACAAACATAATTTTTAACAGATTTCAAATTATGAACAAACGAAATCACCGACACATTCCTAGCGTTCCTCATTCGAGATGTATTCTTGGCATTCTTACTATAGTTCCTCCAGATCTCCAGGCAAGTAGGCGGCGCAACCATCTGACAAACGTCAACGGTGTTGCCATCGTTCAATGTGCAGCTCTCACTTCTTCACCCTTATGTGTTTTGTGGTCCAAGCCGGGCGCCTCCAGTGTTGCCAAATCGAGCACCACAATACGATTCTCATCACTTGATTTACAGACCTCGTATGTCAACGCTTTCACGCTACATGACAAATTCTACTTTTTCATGTTTTTGTTTTCATCGTACAATATTTTACAAAATTGCTTTAATCCAGATTTTTACATTATTTCTATACGAAGGTTTCTATGATACCAATATGCTTCATTTATGGGATACGCTATGCTACTTCTGCTTTAGTGAAATTGTCGACCATATTCAGATGAGAAATGAGGGTTATAAGGACTTAGAAATAGCTGAAAGGTCTTACTACCCAGTATTTTTCTCCAAGAAGCAACAGGAATGAGATATAAATGTTATAATCTGTTAGCTGCCTTTAATTTGAAATTTATCTCATCAGGAAATGTGAATAATGAATATTATTTGATTTGTACAGGCTGGCCAATATATAACTGATTTAAATTGCGCGCTATGTTTATACACGTATTTCAGTAGGTGGCGCCATAGTAGTTGTTTAAAGCACATGTGTCCAATTCAACATGAAGCGCTACACGATCCCACAACGCGTCCATATTGATCTTACTTAAATAATGAGTCGATTGTTGCAAGAATTTGGAACCTACATCAAGATTTCGGTCGAAATAATGTGCCCAGTGTCAACACCACCGTCAGTTGGTACGGAAAATTGAACAAACAGCTGAAGTTGAAGACTTTCCAAGGTCGCGCCGGGTTCGAACTGTTCGGAAAATGACAAGCGAGTTCGTGAAAGCGTAGTGGAGCGCCCTGAGACGTCTACCAGACATCGTTCTCAAGAATTGGGTATTCGTCGCACGTCATTATGCACTATTTTAGAAAACGACTTGCATTTGCAATTCAGTTAACCCAAGAACTACAGCGTAGTGACCATAAAAGTCGCCGACAATACAGTCATGCAATATTGCCGCTTAATACCAAAAATAACGATTTTTACCGCCAACTGATAATGAATGGATTTGTTAATAATAATAATAATATATGCCTTTATTACAAAAATATGTACATGGTACATACTGAAAGTGGGACTCAACTGGCGAAGTTTAGCAATGCTACTCTCACACTTAACCAGCTGAATCAATAAATACAGTGATGTTAAATAACAGAAAAAATACATACATATACAGGGTGACTTTGAAGTTGAGTCATTAATTTTCAGATAATGATTGTAGAAGGAAGATAAACCAAAATATGCGTGTAAAAATAAAAAATAAAAATTAAAAAAAAAATGTTACCTTGTTTTGTAAAGTATCCTCCCGACAAGTATTTCAGTGCGGACCTGTATTTGATCGTGCAGTCGTGGAGCACCCGCATGCCCTCCCCTGTGAGGTCTTAAGTCACCTGATTCACGAGCCCTTTGTACTGTACTACATTCAGCATTTTCGTAAACATGTGCCATTTTTTATTTCGTTTGAGCCACGCAACAAACACCACTATTCACTCACGCGTTACCGACTGACACATCGACTGAATACAACTGAATAAAATTGTAGATTGTAGTAAAAACATCGTTTCAAATTCTTTCGCTTTTTTGTTTCCGATGCGATGAACGGATAAGGCGGATTATATCCGTTGTTGCCAAACACGAGCACATAATATTATTATTGAGACAGGGCGGTACTCAAACTTCTAAAGGGCTATAACTTTGTTACTTTAATTTTACCAGAAAAATGTTAAATGAAAAAAACATTTCTTTTGATCAGATCTACTCACTGTTAAAATAAATGACCCAACTTCGAAGTATATATACACACCTATATCCACATACATATATACACATATATATCATGCGCTTAAAAATAATATTAGCTTCTCAACGTAATAAATAGAAAGTCTGATTGGATGATGAATGTGGAAAGTATAGTATCAGTCAAGCAGCTTGATCCTTACATGCTTACGAAAACTTGCTAAGCTCATACATTTAAAGGAATACTCCAACGAATTATATAGAACTGCCGAATTATATAGAACTGCCAAATTATAAGAAAAACTGCGCGTAAGACTGTAGAGTGAGGTGGAATTTTGATACTCAACCTATGTCTAACTAGCCGATGTTGAACAACAAAGTTAAATAGAATTTTTTCTCTCAATTAGGCGAGCCTCGAAGTGGTTATTACTTTGTGAATAAATACTAGATGGTGGTATTCGACCAATTTATCAAATTTGAGCCAATTCAGCGTCCTGTATTTCTGTGATACATGGCCAAATTTTCTCAATACACATATAAAACGAACACAATTATTTTGTATAATTTGCATTCTATGTTTTGTTATTTTGTCAAGGCATGGGAAATAAAGGATGTTACAGTAGTTCAAACAAGACACCACTAACGTTCCACACTGATTTTTCCTTCAGTAAGTACCTACAAGAGTACAAAGTGCGTAGGCGCAGGTAGGTTTCTTGAACAAGACAGTTGATGTGATCATAAAACCTTAACTTCTCATCGACCTCGACACCTAAAATCTTGGCCGTAGTTCAACCTAAAGAAGAATTCTGTCAATAAAGATGTTAAGGTTAGCTTTGACGTAGTTTCTTTTATTATCAGAACAGAAAACTATGATTTTTGACTTCTCAGGATTAACAAATGAACTGTGGTTGGCTGAATATTTACAAAGCATGTCAATATCATGTTGTAGCTCTATATTAGCTATTGGTAATTTACTAGCTTCAAGATAATGTACTATTTGGGTATCTTCTGTAAAAGATTGCATTTCAGAATTTTCCATTACTGCATATAGATCGAAGGTGTAGATGAGGAATAAGAGAGGACCTATGATAGATCCCTGAGGCACTCCAGATGGTATGACACTTGGGACAGAGCTCTGTCTAGATAGAGAAACTTCCTGAATTCGGTCGGTTAAATACGCACTGAAAAATGTAAGTGAGGTATTATCAAAGCCAATATACTTCAACTTAGCTAGAAGAAGGAGATGATTGATCCTATCAAACGCCTTAGAATAAGCTGGAACTTTTAAAATTCTATCAAATAACCTTAATTTTGACGATGAAAAGGTGCAGATTCGGTCATTGCTGGATGAGGTACACTTTCAAGGGGATGGCTTAAAATTTGCAAAACTGCAACGATGCAACTGACTGGAGGAGAAAAGATGATGATCTTCTTCTGTTTCGCTGAGGGTCAAAATCCCATAAAAACATGGAAGACGTAGCACCCGAGCCAAAATAACTAAACATAAGTTACACAACAAAAAGAAAAGGGTGCTAGTCCATGAATGGGCGCTTGGGGCATAATATCCAGGAGTCCGGAAAACGACAAAACGACCCCTGCACCACGACCTCAACGGAAACAGAAAAGCGAATCACGCATAATACGTAACGTTCTAGAGGAAGGAACCTTGAGTGGCCTTGAAGAAGATATGTTTTATAGGAAACCAGCTAACGGAGAAAAACTACAGAGTTCTTTTGCTGATCGTCAACACCATACTGAATCGCTGAGAAAGAAAGATATGATACGAGTGAAATTACACAATCAATAAACTATTAAAATTGCAAAAAGAAAATCATTGAAAAGGGTATGGCCTAGGAATGGGCACTCTATTATCAATGAAGAGAAATTCAAATTAAGGATAAGTGATAAATAGTAAAAAAAAGGTTGCGTAATTTTGGCACGTGACAACCAGACTGATTAGTGGATAAGATTTTGCATAATAAGCAGAATTATCGTATCTGTGCATTGGAGAACCCTCGTGTTATCCATCAACGACCACTACATCTTCGTCGAGTCAGTTTGTTGCAGTGTTTGGTATGGAGGTGTCATTAGACCTTACTTCGTTTGAAGACGCTGCGGGTAAATTATCTTACTGTCACTGACGAGCGCTACCGTGATATGGTGCAGAACTTTCTGGCTCCTCAAACCCAACAATTTAACCTGAAAAACATGAGGTTCCAGCAGGACAGAGCAACTTGTCACACAGCTAGGGAAACAATGAATCTTTTGCGAACAATTTTTCCGGTACGTTTAATTTCTCGATTTGGTGAAGTCAACTGGCCACCAAGGTCACAGGATTTACCGGCTCCTGACTTTTTTATGGGGATTTTTGATAAATACGGTTTATGCCAACAAACTAGTTACTGTAGAGCAGCTGAAGAACAATATTATGGAAGCGATTGAAAATATTCCACCCGAAACCTACCAAAAAGTGATGGAATATGTAATCATTTCTAAGTTTCAATAAAAGATTAAGATGAAAAAATGGACGTTTCTTTCACAAATATTCAAGATACAAACCAGTTAGTTACATATCGGCCACCGTGTATAACCGACAGTTCTTAAACTGCTGAAAACTGAAATAACACTTTCTTATTCAGATATGCGGTTTTATTTCTTTTACTAACATCCACCTGTTAATTAATAAAACACAGAAAACACATAAAAAAGGTTTATTTTATTCAGGCCATTATAATACACATGGAGATACATCATGAACAGAAGGTTGTTGTGTTCAACCCATGGGCGCCCACAGGGCAGGCCTGGAATACGCTTGAACCATCAAAGTTGAATATTTAGCATGACTTTTTGTAAAATTTTGAGGATTCTTAGGATTTGACTGAACAGTTCTAGCTCATCAAAAAGCTTTGGGGACAAGTATATTATCACAAAAATTTATCTCTCTCCGATGATCGGCACCTGCGAAAAAATCTTGTGGGCGCCCATGGTTCAATCTAAACCAAGTAGCTATAGTCAAAATCACGAAAGATGACTATTACGTCATAATGACAACAAATTTATATTATGATTTTGCGAAGTTAGGTTACTTCACCGATTATTTTTATTTTCATTTCATTTCATGGTTTTGAGTGATACCTTAATAATAATTTTAGTGGGGAGTTTTTCTTTTGAAAAAAAAAACAGTTATGAGTAGAATACCTTAAGACAGGAACACCACAGACGAAAGTATTATCCGAAAACAACATAACCTGCTTTAACATAACCTAACTATTCATCTTTCAAATATGATCGATCATGTAACATGAAAACATCGTCTATCTTTGTCGGATACATGCAAATTAGCAACACAGTTTGTTTAGACAATAAAATTCTGTCTGTCTCTGTCTAACATATCAGAAACTTCATTAAATATATTCACAAATCGCTGTCGTTTGTCTTTACCACAGACTAAAATGATGACGTAATTGTCATATTTCATGATTTCGACTATATACGGTACATCAATAATAATAATAATAATAATAATAATAATAATAATAATAATAAATGGCCTTTATTCGTCACATGATTACAAAATAATTGGCTCAAGAGGAACAGTGACGAAAAGGTGAAGTGTCAGCTTATGCTGTTTTTCAACCCGACCTAAAAAAACATTGACACAAACTATAAAGAAAAAAAATAACTACATTTAAATGGAACAGTTCACAACATTGACCACCAAAAAGAGAAAATCTTAAAATATTACACTTCTCAGAAAAAGGAAACAATCAATTACCTGTGGATATGCGTAAATTCTAGCCATCCGATTGCTTTAAACTCATCTTTAACCTTTTTTTAAAATTGCTTAGGCTATATTCTTTATACTCACTTGACAAGCAGTTATATTAGTTTGGGTGCCCAGTACGAGAAACTGCGTGTGAACAATGCTGTCGAATGCCGCGGGATAAGTAAGATGCGTTTATTCCTAGAGGATCTTTGATTGTACTGACAGAGGAGATTTAGCTTTGAATAAAGATAATATGGCACTTTGAGGAGAAAAGTCTTATGTACCAGAGATAGGCAATGCAGTTTCCTCAATTTATTCATCTTAAACCATCCCGACTGGTGAAAATCGCTACTAATATGATCAAATTACCTTGTATTGCCTTGTATTTTACAATCTAGTTAACTGTTATGACATATATTCCTAAATTCTGAGCTTCCTAGCCACGATTGTTTCGCCAAATCATTTGATTCAATTCAATGAATTATTTACCTCCTCAACCACGAAATAGGTGTAAGATGAAATAAGGAAAATAGGAATACTAAGAAATAACTAATTATTGAACAATCGGGGCAACCTCTGCAGTTTAAAATAACAGTATTTTAAGAAAGATGTAATGAAAAAAAAAACGAAAACAGATCTCAAAAAACACAAAAGGGAAAGACATATAACTAGAACTAACTTAAATCATTTTTGTGATGATGAGGTGGTACAGCATATTCGGATTTGAAAAACAATACTACATAGTTGTATGTACTAAATTGATAACTTTATCTTATCTTAAGGCTACTTAAATTAATATATCTATAATCTTTCGTGTAAATACAATGTTGGAAATTATAAATAATGCTATCACCGTAACAGAAAAAGAACGCAGCAGATAATCATAAATATGCATGAAAAACAAACATTTTATACTTAATCTATACCTACCTAATTATTTCGATATTTGCAACACAGATATAACTTACTATTGACAAGCAAGAATCAAGTTTAATAATGTTATGAGCCAATCAATAGAAAGAAAGAAAGTTGTTATGGTCTGCTGCGTGCTCGTTTCCTCCAAGCTTAATGATTTTTAATAGAAAATGAGTCGAACTTTCTGAAATTTCAGGTTTTAATCCCATATGAGTTTTTCATCAAAAGGTTGAGAATGGCACCATAGCGAATATCCAAAGAGAGAGAAGTCCACTTCGAATTAAACTAAGTAGCTCAATTTCTAGTAAACTAGAAACTCATTGATTATGCTCAATAGTTAGTACTATTTGGGCAAAAGCCTAAGAATCAGTTCGAAACAACATACTTTTTTGCTTTGATTGACTAAGTGTGTAATAGTCTAATCGTATTAACAAATTTCACCGAAATGATTGTAAAGTATGGTTTTATTGCTGTAAGTTGTTCAAAACATGGACGCATAAAATAAGTACACCAATTTTTGTGACAAAACTTTTTATTTGACAACAAAGAATGAGAAAACGTGTTGAATGAAAAAACTTTTCATATAAGGTTTTTAGCTATTTATGAGATAAAATGAACCACACGTAAAAAGATCCGACTAATGGCAAAAATGTTATGGCCGAAAAGCGAGGCAAAATGCAGGTTTTGGCACTTGTGAAATTCTTCAAATCCGTAGAATTGGATTATATTGCTAAAGTAGTTATTTGAGAATTTCTAGTTGTTTATCCCAAACCACTGTTATCCGCCCATCACTACTAGTTTATTGAGCAATATACTGGGTTCTTTCAAAGAGCTCCTAATAGCAAAATACACGTGCTTGCCTTTCTGATATGAATCACATATCATTCCGAAAGATAAATGTTATTTTTATGCGAAAAACAAAAGTTACGTTTTTTTCTTCTAAACAAATTCAAACATTTCGTATTTGTGAGTAATTGAACATCTTTTGTTGCTAATTAGGTACTTACAAATACGAAATGTTTAAATTTGTTTAGAAGAAAAAACGTAACCAATCCTTTTTTTGCAGAAAAATAACATTTACCTTCCAGACTGGTTTGTGATTCATATCGGCAAGGTACACTAGTGTATTTTACTATAAAGTGCCCTTTGAACTAACCCTGTATATCGCTGTAACGATAGCACCACATAACAAGTCGGCAACATCTACAGTGATACAACCACTAGCAACAGATGTACAGCCTGGGCCATCGAAAATCAATGATCGTGTAGAAAAAACGAATCCCAATGATCAGCCCGGATCTTCGGCTTCTGAATCTTCTTTTGTTTTACCGCATGATACATCACCTATCCCGAAACCCAAAACAAAAGCTTCAACTCGAGGACGCAAAGCATCATCGGCCGCTGAACTTAGATTATCAACTTACATAAGGGAATTAGAAGCATCCGTGAAGAGAACTACAGTGGCAGTAGCTGCACGGGGTCGGGGTCGCGTGAACAGTGTACAGCAAGTTCGACGTAACTTTTTGTCAAAAGGAAAAGTTTCCAGAAAAGCCTCTAGTACAAGCAGCAGTTCTGACAGTGATGAAGATGTTCTTCCAAGCAGTGATGATGACTCCGATGTTGATGAATCTTTGCAAGGGGCAGTTTCTGAGAACATCGATGCGACTTGTATGTTTTGTGACCGGCGTTTCTCTGGTGACCGACAGGGCGGAATATGGGTTCAGTGCCAAAGCTATGCGATGTGGGCACACAATGAGTGCTCTGGAGCCGAACGGCAGTATTACATATGTGGTTTTTGTAGGTAAAACTTTGAGAGATTCGTTTCTACTATATACTTTGCACGGTAATATGGCCCCATTCTTTGTTGTCGATTAAAAGGTTTTCCAACAAAACTCGGTGTACCTATTTTATGCGTCCATGTTTTGAATATCCCTTTGAACAACTTGCACCAATAAAATCAAACTTTTCAGTTATTTCGGGGAAATTTGCTAATATGATTAGATTATATTAAATGAATACGATCATGAAAGGTGACTTAAGAAATTGAATACGTCAATTTTAACATTCTAATACTCTAATCTAACTCAAGCTTCCGAAAGCTTCCTAGCAAGCTCCCTGTACTGTCCTCAGTTTGTCGGTTTTTCCTACACATAATTCCTTGGTCACTCAACAGACTCATACAATCAAATGACAGAAGTCTTTTTCTTTTCGTAGCTAACTCAACTTTCCACAAGTCAATCATTTCTTTAGCTGGAACGTCGCCTCCATACTCTTTAGGAAGGCAGTGTCTGTCCACTTTCTCCAACATGCTGTCCTTGGAATGATATACCTGAAAAATCAAACATAGAAACCGTTTCCAAAATGATCGTTTATGTACTTTAGCATAAAGTTACATGATATTAATAGTCAGACCAGTACAAGGCTCTACATAGATGTGTGAACGGTATTCCGCTCCGATTCGAAGCTGGACCTTGTACGTAAAGTGACACATAATCGACCAGCTTGAGTTATTGTAGAAAATCGCGTCAGGTAGATTGACTATGTACATCCCGCGCAATTCTGAACAAATAGACTTTGAGTATGCAGCATCTATAGTATCTAAGTCAAATTTTGTACACAATAGTATATTTATTATATAATAATAATAATAATAATAATAAACCGTCTTTTATTAGAAAAAACAAATTACAGATAATTCATATATTATTATCTATAATTAGATTAGTGAGCAGCTAATGGCAAAGTTTAGCTATGGCAGCTATTCTTACACTTAACCATTAACTGCATAAGAATATAGATGGTAAAAAAGTACAGCTGTAAAGAAAATAATAATGAAAATAAATGGAGGAAGATGCCGATGTAACTGATTACAAACTAAATAAAAATTAGCTTAAAAATATAATGCTGGAGAAAACCACCTTTAAGAATCACCATTGAACAGAAGAGCTCTTAAGTGCTTTTTAAAACTATACAGCGGCAGGCTTTTTGTTCTGTAATCTAAGCTATTGTACAACATACATGCATTATATGAGAAGGACCTGTTAAAAACAGATGAACTATGAAGTGGCATTGTTAAAGCTAATGTGTTACGGATATGTCGTTGATGAACATTATACATAAAAATTAGTTTTTCACGTAGATAAGTTGGAGTTCCAGAGACAAGTAACTTATGTATAAAGGTTAGATAGTTGTATTTAACTAAATCTGTCATCTTTAACCAACCTATTAAAGGATAACGATCCGAAACATGTTTATTTTGTACTACAGATATGCTGTTACGACTTGCAACATCCAAACAAGGATGATAAACTAGATTGCAATAATTAAAAATAGATAACACAAAAGATTCACACAACTTTTTTCGCACCTTAAAATTCAGCAAATTTTTGTTCGCATACAGAGTTCTCAGACGGATGTAACTTCTTTGTAAGAGGTTATTTAAATGTTCACGAAGCCGCACGTTTTCATCAATAAACACACCTAGACACTTGACACTTTCAGAAAAAGGAAGATTTTGATTGTAAATAGATATACTCAAGGAAGCTTTGACTTCGGCTCTTCTGTGATTTGGACAAAACAGCACAGCAGAAGATTTGGAAGCATTAACGGTTAGGCTGTTATTGGCTGAGTGGGTGCAAATAGAGTCAATGTCCTCATTTATTTCCATAGTAGCAGTCTGGAGGTTCTCAGGATAAAAGAAGTAAAGCAGTTGAGTGTCATCCGCATAAGACTGTAGCTGTGAATTTTGAATGGACTTAGCAATATCGGCTACATAAATTAAAAATAACAAGGGTCCTAAAATTGAGCCCTGAGGCACACCCGAAGTGACAAAGTGCTCATTTGACAAAACTCCAGAAACTGAGACGCGCTGAGAACGGTGGGTTAGGTATGATTTAAAAAACTGCAGCGCTATTTTATCAAAACCATAAAATTTTAGCTTAGCACACATCAGTGCGTGATCAATTCTATCAAAGGCCTTGGAGAAATCCAGTGAAACTAAGGCGACACACATTTTTTTATCAAGGGCCCTGATGATATTGTCCACTAAAGTAGAACTGTATGATTTACTACTCATCGGCCATAGAAACCCATACTGCTGGTGATGTGATAACATGAATATAATTAAATTGTTAACTTTTTTTTTTTGAAATAATCGGTTCTGTCAATACATGATACATAATATTGGGACACCTTTCGTACACTTTGGTACCATTGCATCCTCGCGCGTCTCAGCTGGGGCACCGTTGGTGTTGCTGAATTCAGATCCGACCCTCCGCAGGTAAAGGATATCATGTATTCCTGGCTAGCTGGGGTTATTGGAGTCGCAGACGTTAACATTATGTGTCTACAGGTGTAATCACAAAGGCTATACGAAACTACATATGGAAATTGCCGCCAAAGGTATCCAAATCATGATCAATCCAAATCAAGATATACTGGGTCAAATCACTGCCAGATTTTTCGATCTTGTTTTTTCGAAATATACTAAGTGACATATAAATCCGAACACCCAGTTTAAATGGTTTTATTTTAATAAAATTTTGTATAACTACTTAATGAAGCATAATAAGTAAATGATAAAAATTTCAAAATGATTGCACTGCTTTAAAGCCCTTTGACCTTTAATAATGTGTGGATGCACCCTGATGTGCTACGCATTCTCCAACGCGCCTAGGCGTGCTTCTGATCAGGTGGTCAATGTCCTCCTGTGGTATCTCATTCCAGGCAACCACCAACTCCTCTCGAAGTGCTTCTAGAGTCTGAGGAGGACGTTGCAAATTGAGCAATCTCCTACCCATCATATCCCACACGTGCTCGATTGGGGATAAGTCGGGAGATGTTGGTGGCCATGGTAACAATGTGACATCATTATGTTGAAAGAAGTCTATTGTGACTCTTGCAACATGTGGTCGGGCATTATCTTGTTGGAAAGTTGGATCTGCCAGGGTGTCAAGATAGGGTAAAAGATGAGGTTCTAGAACTTCGTGGATATAACGCTGCGCGTTCATGTTACCTCTGATGAAGATTAAAGGTGACCTGGAACCATAAGCTATAGCACCCCAAACCATAACTCCTCCAACAGTGTGATGAACATGTCTTTCAACAAAAAACTGTGGACTCCTCCTTTCACCACGTCGCCTTCTAACCCTGGCACGACCATCGCGCATGCCTAAACAAAATCGAGACTCATCACTAAAGACAATACTGTTCCATTCCTGATCCCAGAGCGACCGTTGCCTGCACCACTCAAGGCGATTACGTCGGTGTTCTCGAGTTAAAGGGAGAACCCAGTGTGGCCGGTATGAAAACAAGCCAAAACTTCTCATTCGTCGGTAAACACTTCGCATGCCAATAGGTCTTCCGTGTTCTGCAAAGCATTCATTTGCAATGGACCTGGTAGTGGAGAAACGGTCCCTTAAGGCCAATAATCTTAGGTGGCGATCTTCACGGTCTGTTGTTCTACGGCGGCGTCCAGTACCCCTTGCTCTTTGCGTACGGCCTTCTCGAAGCCATGCCTGACAACATCTAACCACAGTGTCTACACTTCTTTGCACTCTAACTGCAATTGCCTGAAAAGAAAGTCCAGCTTCCCGAAGCGGTGGCCGCAGTAGTAGACTCTTCGGTCTCCTGATCAGTCGCCGTGCGCTGTGCGGGTTCGAGTCCCGTCCCAGGAGAAATTTTTCTCTTGGCTATGGATGTTGTGATTGTCCGTAGGTGGTAGATGATCTCTGTCTGTCTAACGTGGAGGTACCACCCGGCGGATCTCGTAGACGGAGCCAGAATGTGTGCATGTTGCATGCACACGTGTCCCTCGCCAGAGTCCGTGTGGCGTTCCCCCTGTTCCCTGTATCCCCCTATAGCCCCACGGTACCCAATGGGTGTTTACGCCTTAGGCCTTCGTGGTAGTTGGAGTATATAAAAAAAAGTAATGGGTCCGACAGAAAAAAAATTGAAATTATTTTTGGAATTTTTCAGGTAATGACAATTTCGCAAACTTGAGAATCCACCTTATATCCGTGCTTTTCTGTGTTCTCTTTAGATCCACTAAGATAACAATTAATTTGTTTCCGGAAAATCGTTAAAAATTGGAAAAACCGCATTTTCACCGATTCTCTCCAATTTTGGATATTTTACACGTAGGGTATCACAAATTGGCTAACTTAAGAACCAGTGTATATATGTAAATATTTTATTCATTCTTTTAGGTTCCACAATCAAAAATTTTCTCGGAAAACGCGAAAATAGGAAAAACCGCTCCTTCACTAATATTTTTAAATTTTTTACGATTTTGGTTAGGGAAGGAATAGTTCGCCCACCTAGTAAGTCATTGTACATATATATTGTTCTATTTTCACTTCCGTTATTAAAATAATGATTTCTTAATCAGGAAAATTGACAAAAATTGGAAAATCCGCAATATTATCGATTTTTCCAATTTTAGGTATTTTTAGAGGAAAATATCATAACTTGGCTGACCAAAAGCTCAAAGCACTTATACATTTGCGTGCATCTTCCAGGTTTATTTATAAAAATTGTGATTTAAACATGAGTGAAAATGCGGTTCTTCCAATTTTTGGAAATTTTCCTGGCAAAAATTTATAGTTCTGTTAAAGGATCTGGAAAGAACGCAAGTACGCACTACTGTGTGTATTTTGAACCTTGCAAAATTTTCCCAATCCCAAATCCGCATAGTTTACAACCCCCTACTTCCTACAACCCTCAACCACCAATCTTCAACCCCTACAAAAAATTCCCTGAAACTACTCAAGAACCTTAAAGAACCAACACGCGACGGAGCGAGCATTTTCTTCTTTAGTTTTTTGTCCTTAGCTCCACTGCACTGCCACTGGACCGATTTTTAAAAACTACAAAGTTTTTTGTTTTTGAGATAGAAGTTACCTTGTGTGAGATCTTCATCATAATTCCACAGATATTTTCCAAGTTATAACGTGGCAAAGGATTAACTGTTAGATAACATCCGAAAAATATGGAGTTGTCCAAAACGGACGCAGGAAAGTAAACGCATATTAAAACAAGAAAGATTGATATTCAAATCAAGTTGGGTACTTTATTTTGAAGGTTCATTTATACCATTTATGTATGAAAAATAATATCGCTCAAATGTTCACCACGACTGGATTTACAGACGTCCACGCGATGGTTGAAATTTTCAATGACATTTTGCAACATGGTCGGTTCTATGGCATTTATCTCGGCAATGATGTTGTTTTTGAGTTCTTGGAGGGTAGCTGGTTTGTTGACGTAGACTTTGCTTTTCAAATATCCCCATAAAAAGAAGTCCAAGGGAGTCAAATCGCACGATCTTGGTGGCCATGGCACATTTCCTCTGCGCAAAATCACGCGATCACCGAAGAAGGACTGCAATTGATGGATATTGACGTTGGTTGTGTGGCATGTTGCACCGTCTTGTTGGAAATAAACATTGTCCATATCCATTCCTTCAAGTTGCGGTAAAAAATAGTCCTCTATCATAACGTGATATCGCTCAGAATTGACGGTAACGGCGTCCCCAGCCGCATTTTCGAAAAAGTAAGGTCCGATGATGCCTTTTGACCACAATGCACACCACACAGTCACTTTTTGAGGATGCATCGGCTGCTCTTGATACTCACGGGGACTTTCGTTCGCCCAGATGCGGCAGTTTTGCTTGTTTACCGTCCCATTTAAAGTGAAATGCGCTTCGTCGCTGAACATGATTTTTGATGAAAAATTGGCATCAATTTGGCGGTGTTCAAGGAGCCAATCTGAGAACGTTCGGCGCGAAAAATGGTCGGCCCGACGCAGCTCTTGCGTCAATTGGATCTTGTAGGCGTGTACATTCAAATCCTTGTGGAGAATGCCAAGCAAACTGGTTCTCGAAATGCCCAATTCTTGGGATCGACGCGTTGTTGATTGTTTCGGATCGTCTCTCACACTCTCCTTCACAACAGCAATATTTTCCGGTGTGCGAACGCTCCTTGGCCGGCCAGAGCCTGGCAGATTTGCCACAGAACCTGTTGCCTCGAATTTACGCACCAGACGACCGTTTGGGCGGTTGTTGCGACCGAAATGTTCACGAAGCGCGCGAAACGTGTCTTTTATTTTTGCACCATTTTTGTAGTGCTCTTGAATAACTTTAACGCGGTCTTCAATCGAATACGACTCCATAGCGATCAATGGTAAACATTCAGCTAACAAAATGACATGTCGGTGACAGAAAACAAAGACGCCGTCTATGTCAAATTGACGTTTACTTTCCTGCGTCCCTATTGGACAACCCTAATTCTCATTTTTCAAATTTCCAGCGATCACAATAACTCCTTTCCAGTAGTGTAGGAATTAACAGGGAACCGATTCTGTATGCACAATCTGTTTTTTATTTTGAATTTTATCCTTACCGTAAATCGATCCCTTAATTTTTGGCTCATATTGGATTTTGCGAAATCGTAGACATACTTCACTGCCAGCGGCATGTTGAGCAAATTGATTTCTTTGTGCCTCAATGGAAATGATTGCTGTAAAATGAAAAATAGATAATTCTCAAATAGTGTATAATAATAATCTAGAACAGATGAGTATGATATTCAAAAACTGATTAGCACTACAAGGTCACTCAGAAAACATGTAGTTCTGGTTACATTTTAAAAATAATGAACATTTTCCTCCTCTTTCCGTCATATGAATTCTTCTGGACACCCTATAAACCTATTAAACAATAGCGCGTTCCAATCAGTAATCTTATTTGAGACACACGGTTCAATTTAATAGGCTTTATTCACAGGAAATTAATTACAAATCAAAAATAAATTAATAAATAAAGCAAAGTATAAAATAACACTTGTTTCGCCAATAGTTTTCTATGTATAATAAGAACAGATCTAATAACTAAAGAGATCACATATACTAAGTGACATATAAATCCGAACACCCAGTTTAAATGGTTTTATTTTAATAAAATTTTGTATAAGTACTTAATGAAGCATAATAAGTAAATGATAAACATTTCAAAATGATTGCACTGCTTTAAAACCCTTTGACCTTTAATAATGTGTGGATGCACCCTGATGTGCTACGCATTCTCCAACGCGCCTAGGCATGCTTCTGATCAGGTGGTCAATGTCCTCCTGTGGTATCTCATTCCAGGGAACCACCAACTCCTCCCGAAGTGCTTCTAGAGTCTGAGGAGGACGTTGCAAATTGAGCAATCTCCTACCCATCATATCCCACACGTGCTCAATTGGGGATAAGTCGGGAGATCTTGGTGGCCATGGTAACAATGTGATATCATTATGTTGAAAGAAGTCTATTGTGACTCTTGCAACATGTGGTCGGGCATTATCTTGTTGGAAAGTTGGATCTGCCAGGGTGTCAAGATAGGGTAGAAGATGGGGTTCTAGAACTTCGTGGATATAACGCTGCGCGTTCATGTTACCTCTGATGAAGATTAAAGGTGACCTGGATCCATAAGCTATAGCACCCCAAACCATAACTCCAACAGTGTGATGAACATGTCTTTCAACAAAAAACTGTGGATTCCTCCTTTCACCACGTCGCCTTCTAACCCTGGCACGACCATCGTGCATGCCTAAGCAAAATCGAGACTCGTCACTAAAGACAATACTGTTCCATTCCTGATCCTAGAGTGACCGTTGTCTGCACCACTCAAGGCGATTACGTCGGTGTTCTCGAGTTAAAGGGAGGACCCAGTGTGGCCGGTATGAAAACAAGCCAAAACTTCTCATTCGTCGGTAAACACTTCGCATGCCAATAGGTCTTCCGTGTTCTGCAAACCATACATTTGCAATGGACCTGGTAGTGGAAAAACGGTCCCTTAAGGCCAATAATCTTAGGCGGCGATCTTCACGGTCTGTTGTTCTACGGCGGCGTCCAGTGTCCCTTGCTCTTTGCGTACGGCCTTCTCGAAGCCATGCCTGACAACACCTAACCACAGTGTCTACACTTCTTTGCACTCTAACTGCAATTGCCCGAAAAGAAAGTCCAGCTTCCCGAAGTCCCACTATACGGCCCCTATCAAACTCACTAAGTTGACGAAATCGTACAGGTCTCCACACTCTAGGCATCGTAACCGATCGTAAAGGATGTCAAGAACCAAAATCCGCCAACGTTGATTCTTTACTGCGGCTGAAGTATTCATTTTTAGAGCGTTAGTGAATTAAAAAAAAGCAGTATAAAAACCGGAATGTCCAACTGATAAGGCTGAACATTTTTTCACTTGTTATTTACAGTAACTTAAATACATTCATCAACTTTTATTAAAATAAAACCATTTAAACTGGGTGTTCGGATTTATATGTCACAAGATAAATGGATAATAAAATGAACTAACTTTTGTTAGCACTATGAACAAAACCCAGCACAATTAACATTCCAATTTTAAAGGATTGTTCCCTCAAGGTTTTGCATGAGCTATAAATAATTAAGGAGTTTTATAGCGTTACATGGCTAGAATAATCTAGAAAAGCATTGGTTTCACCTATTTTAATTACCAGAATCAATATTACAGAAGTTTATTGTGTGCGACACAAAGCTAAATACACACATTTGGAAAGATTGAGTTTAATAGTGTATTATTTAAATAGCTTTACGTTTCACAAGTTACGAATAATAGGTCATCGCTATCTGAACATGCAACAGAGAATGATTCATTATATCACTTATACTGGCTAAACCAAATTATCAAACTTTTCTGAATGTAATCCCAAAGGTATCTAGCAACCTTCAAATCTTCGTGATAAAAGAGTACCTTATTTATATTAAGAAATTAGCTAAAATCGATTGCTTCTTCAAGACACAATGTGATAAAGACAGTACACAGTGACGAAAAAAACACCCAGAAAATTTATTTTATTTGAATAAAATTATGAATCTAGTTAGGAAGTGAAAGAAGAATTGATTAAATTTTGAAGTGATAACATTTTCTGTCTTCTTCTCCCAAGCTAGGTGTACTTAGTTCCGATAAGATGTTAGCGCTCAAGAAGGATGAGGTAAAAAGGTGACTTTGCTTCCCGTCATATCCCACATATGTTCAGTGGGAAAAGGCGCGGAGATCTAGAACTTGAGCGTTATTTTTCAGAATCTAATATTTTCAAGTGTTTGAAGAAATAGCAAAAATGGGGTTCCAGAATTGCCTGAAAATGCCGTTGTGCGGACATACCTCCTCTAATGGAAGCCAGAAGTGACCTAGGATCATATTTAATGATGCCCTAAGCCTAGCACTAAAGTGTGATGTACGTCACGCCCAACAGGAAACTTTACATTACGTCTCATTCCGTGACGCCTTCTAACCTGACTCGTGCCCGTCCATCATGCATTCCTAAACAGAATTTGCATCATCACTAAAAACAATTTTGTACCATTCATCATCCTACCTTTTTTGTTCTCAATTCTGAACCGCTACATAAATAGGGCACTGTTATTTCCACTTTTTTCACACCGAAGCAGCCGCGCAGGCAGAGGCCTTAATGCCAGTACACCGCGACTGCTATGAGGACCACAAAGAAATTTCGTTAATTCGATTCTAAGAACTGCCTAAGCTTAGCAGGACTGGGAAAAGCCTCCTCTTGTAGGTTGTTCCACCATCGGAGCCAATACTGATCCTTGGGGACCACCCGCGTTGGCGTTGCCGTCAAATGCAAAGCTTCTCTGGGAGCCCATAGCATACACGTTTGCAGAAGAGGGTAGCGTGCCACAGCTGATTGAACTCTTTCGTGGTATGAAGAGCAACGATATGAGGCTGACTGTATGAGTTGTCCAGAAGCTCACGATTTATGCACCTCTCCATCACTTTACTTATAACAGAAAGCAGAACTATAGGTCTGTAGTAGTAAGGGTCGGTCTTAGATCCTTTTTTTTTTGATGGGTTGGACATGGCCAAATTTCCAGTTTCTGGGAAGGTGCCGGATTCGTAATATCGTGAAGAGACGCGAAAGAACTGCAGCAAGCTCCGCTCAATACAAAGGCAGGAATCAAGTCCAGGCCAAAAGCTTTGTTATTGTCGAGCGACAAGAGCACCCGTCTTACGGTCTTATCAATGTTACTTCTCGCATAGTGTAGGGAACCCTTTGGATCGACGGTACTCGGGCATTGGGGGACTTCCATGGTGGAGTGGCAGAAAAGATTTTGGCAAGCACTTCCGCATTATCGTTGAGTCTGTTACAATCGTTCCATCTTGGCACGTAAGTGATGGAAGGCTACTGTGTGAGAAGTAATTTCTAATAGAGAAGGTATGACAGCGCAACAGTATATCCAGGATTCTAGAACGTCATCTTTTAGCATTTATCCAAATGCTTGAGAACCCTATTTTCCAATAAGAGACTGCCCATCCTCACATTGCTATAGCTACAGTAGACTCCCTCAATAATTTTCAAATCAATTTCCTTCCTTGGCCTTCTAGATCTCTAGACCATTTGGCAATTGAACAAGCATGGAAAATAATGGAAAGAAGGTCTACTTCATCCTCCGTCAACTTTAGCTCTTCAGAATCAAATACATCTAACATGGGATGAGAAGTCATAAATCACCTCATCAGAATCTTGCGCTGACGCTTATGTGTATAAAAGTACAGTACACGTATAGTCTAATCATATTAGACGAAAATATCCCTGGTTTGCGAAATAATTGTAAAGTCTGGTTTTATTGCTGCAAGTTGTTCAAGGGGGTATACACCGACGTAATCGCCTTGAGTGGTGCAGACAACGGTCACTCTGGGATCAGGAATGGAACAGTATTGTGTTTAGTGACGAGTCTCGATTTTGTTTAGGCATGCACGATAGTCGTGCCAGGGTTAGAAGGCGACATGGTGAAAGGAGGAATCCACAGTTTTTTGTTGAAAGACATGTTCATCACACTGTTGGAGTTATGGTTTGGGGTGCTATAGCTTATGGTTCCAGGTCACCTTTAATCTTCATCAGAGGTAACATGAACGCGCAGCGTTATATCCACGAAGTTCTAGAACCCCATCTTTTACCCTATCTTGACACCCTGGCAGATCCAACTTTCCAACAAGATAATGCCCGACCACATGTTGCAAGAGTCACAATAGACTTCTTTCAACATAATGATTGTTACCATGACCACCAAGATCTCCCGACTTATTATCCCCAATTGAGCACGTGTGGGATATGATGGGTAGGAGATTGCTCAATTTGCAACGTCCTCCTCAGACTCTAGAAGCACTTCGAGAGGAGTTGGTGGTTGCCTGGAATGAGATACTACAGGAGGACATTGACCACCTGATCACAAGCATGCCTAGGCGCGTTGGAGAATGCGTAGCACATCAGGGTGCAACCACACATTATTAAAGGTCAAAGGGCTTTACAGCAGTGCAATCATTTTGAAATTTTTATCATTTACTTATTATGCTTCATTAAGTACTTGTACAAGTTTTATTAAAATAAAACCATTTAAACTGGGTGTTTGGATTTATATGTCACTTAGTATATTTTATTGAAGAGCAATGTGGTATCGATAATATTGAAAATTGAAGAACCGACCTCAGCACCAACAAGGGGCATCATGGCTCATTTTCAGAAACGCTGATATAAAATATTAAGATTTTTTTAGTAGTAATCTGTTTTACTCCGAAGCAGCCGCGATTTAGTGAATTATGAATTCCAAAATTTTCGAATCAACAAATCTTTTAAGGCATCTTTCTCACTTAGAGCACAGTTCGACACTGGCAAACGGCAAGCTCCATAAGCTGTATGTGCATTATCGGAAATCCATATTTCTGTAAAAAATTACGTCCAGTAGATTGACTCTGTACATTCCACGCATTAGAAACAACTTCTAGTAGAATTTTAGACATAGGGTTCGTCAGAACCACTATTTGGGCTTTTCCTGAAAAAGAAAATCCTTAGATTGCTTCATTAAGTACTTATACAAAATTTTATTAAAATAAAACCATTTAAACTGGGTGTTCGGATTTATATGTCACTTAGTATATTTGTTGTTAAAAGTTTTCCCACAAAAATTGGTGTACCCATTTTATGCGTCCATGTTTAAACCAGGCTTTACAATTATTTCGGGGAAATTTGCTAATATGATTAGACTAATATACAAAATGTCATTCAATTAGAATCATTCATACTGGGTGTTCCATTCTCCTTGTCACTAGGTATATAGGTGCTATTACGTATGCGGAGCACTGTTCTGTAACGACCGTGGCAAGTTCTTTGGGCTAGAATTGTATTTGCAACTAAGGTTTTTTCCTACAACTGCTGCAATTTAGTCTGCCTATCTCAGAAACGCTACAATCATATACAGGGTGTCCGCAAAGTTGTGGTTTTCCTTTTCAGAAACAACTACCCTTGAAATATCAAAGGTAATGTGGAGTGAAACGAGGGCAACCAAGTAAAAAAAAATAAAGGAAAAAGTACTCACTCTCCAGTTGATGAGAAGGGCTAAGTACGTCTCTGCCCGAAATCATTCCGCTCCAACAGAAAATGAAATCAGCTGATGCGCTACCGAGCAGACGCAGGCAAACAAGGAAGGCAAAATGTTGCGTAATGACCAAACATGAGTGTTGCGAAAGTTATTCACCCCATTACGCGTGAACGTAGATTCGTCTGTCACCAATATGCACTTCAAAAAGTCCGGATTATTGTCATGTTGATGCAACAACCACTCACAAAACCGCACTCTTGCCGGAAAATCGTCAGGTTGAAGGGCTTGTACACGTTGGACGTGAAACGGATACAGCCCCTCTTCACGCAGCGTTTGCCACACTTTAGTTTTTGATGCTTGCACTTCTCTAGCCGCGTCTATAGTGCTTGTTGTTTTTTGAAACGCAATCGATTATATGGGTTCGTTTACCTCTACACGCGTGACCGTAACCGTCGGTTGAAGGTTGCATACTGACCTGACACACTGACCCCGACCCAGTTCTGCCGTCGGGTTGAGACCTTGTACCAATCGGCAATCGGTGATGTCCCGGGTCGCGGCTACAGGACGGTATTCAGATATTTTTGATGTTGCAGAGCCCTTTATCTCGGTTCCCTTAAGACATTGGTGTATATGGTACTAAGAAAAATTGCTTATGTTTTCAAGATCTACACGTCGTGAAAAGGAAAACTCCAAGTTTGCGGACACCCTGTATTTGTCGATTTTTATTACTCACCTCTCCCCATTTGATGAGATAGGAAAATTCAGTTATCGTAAACAAAGTCAAGAATTGAGGGCTGATCGTTTCAACATCTGCAACGTGGTGTACTCCTAAGATTTGAGTCTCGTCATCATCTAGCAAAGTCTCGTAAGTAATGGCATGAGACTTCGCTAAGTCGACTCCGTTGAACTTGCTCACATCAAATTTACCTAGAAATGAATTCAATTTGGTTGATTACTCAGTTAAAAGAAACTTATGAACCATATGAAGATCATTCAAATGTATGAGCTATATCAGGTGTCTCAAATTCGACTCTCACCATTTTGATCTCGGAAACGGTAAGAGTTGAGCATGGAAGTAACTAAGAAAGTTTCTCAATTCCAAGCATTTCCAAAAAAAACTGAATTTTCACAAACCTGTCATCAAACATTAACATCATTTTTTCTCACAGACGCCATACTGGATTTTCGCACAGGTGAATCCAGCTTTCATTTCTGATTCTAAATATGTATACTAAGTGACATATAAATCCGAACACCCAGTTTAAATGGTTTTATTTTAATAAAAGTTGGTGAATGTATCTATCTTACTGTAAATAACAAGTGAAAAAATTTTCAGCCTTATCAGTTGGACATTCCGGTTTTTAAACTGCTTTTTTTTAATTCACTAACGCTCTAAAAATGCATATTTCAGCCGCAGTAAAGAATCAACGTTGGCGGATGTTGGTTCTTGACATCCTTTACGATCGGTTACGATGCCTAGAGTACGGAGACCTGTACGATTTCGTCAACTTAGTGAGTTTGATAGGGGCCGTATAGTGCGACTTCGGAAAGCTGGACTTTCTTTTCGGGCAATTGCAGTTAGAGTGCAAAGAAGTGTAGACACTGTGGTTAGGTGTTGTCAGGCATGGCTTCGAGAAGGCCGTACGTAAAGAGCAAGGGGCACTGGACGCCGCCGTAGAACAACAGACCGTGAAGATCGCCGCCTAAGATTATTGGCCTTAAGGGACCGTTTCTCCACTACCAGGTCCATTGCAAATGAATGGTTTGCAGAACACGGAAGACCTATTGGCATGCGAAGTGTTTACCGATGAATGAGAAGTTTTCGCTTGTTTTCATACCGGCCACACTGGGTCCTCCCTTTAACTCGAGAACACCGACGTAATCGCCTTGAGTGGTGCAGACAACGGTCACTCTGGGATCAGGAATGGAACAGTACTGTCTTCAGTGACGAGTCTCGATTTTGTTTAGGCATGCACGATGGTCGTGCCAGGGTTAGAAGGCGACGTGGTGAAAGGAGGAATCCACAGTTTTTTGTTGAAAGACATGTTCATCACACTGTTGGAGTTATGGTTTGGGGTGCTATAGCTTATGGTTCCAGGTAACCTTTAATCTTCATCAGAGGTAACATGAACGCGCAGCGTTATATCCACGAAATTCTAGAACCCCATCTTTTACCCTATCTTGACACCCTGGCAGATCCAACTTTCCAACAAGATAACGCCCGACCACATGTTGCAAGCGTCACATTAGACTTCTTTCAACATAATGATGTCACATTGTTACCATGGCCACCAATATCTCCCGACTTATCCCTAATTGAGCACGTGTGGGATATGATGGGTAGGAGATTGCTCAATTTGCAACGTCCTCCTCAGACTCTAGAAGCACTTCGAGAGGAGTTGGTGGTTGCCTGGAATGAGATACCTCAGGAGGACATTGACCACCTGATCAGAAGCATGCCTAGGCGCGTTGGAGAATGCGTAGCACATCAGGGTGCAGCCACACATTATTAAAGGTCAAAGGGCTTTAAAGCAGTGCAATTATTTTGAAATTTTTATCATTTGCTTATTATGCTTCATTAAGTACTTATACAAAATTTTATTAAAATAAAACCATTTAAACTGGGTGTTCGGATTTATATGTCACTTAGTATATTATATTATAGCGTTTCTCTGGGTTCTTCTGGGTGTGGCTTAAAACACTGGATTCCACAAAAAGAAATGCACTAATTTATTTAACTTGATAAAACATTTATATACACCACTATTTATGTCTGACTAATTCTTATGTTACCATTGACTGCAATATACTTCACTCCGCCCTGCTACTCTACCGTATTCAGCGACATCTAGAATATTGGATATCACTTCGCATCGATCTAGAAGGCGATCCACTGTCACAGTCCTCACAGACGCCGTCAGGCGGCTTGTACGGTCGTGGTTCGCGTAAAAGCGGAGATCGGCCATTAAGCTCTGGCGAGTATGAGACTCGCCCAACAGAAGGAGGTATTTGTCACAATATATTGACATTGCCAAAACTTAGTTATCTCAAGAAAGTGCCTTATTGGAAACATTGAAAAATTCAATTCTATGTGACTAATGGAAATATTAAAAGCCTCATTATTGTAGCAGCTTCCTAAGCACATTTCATATCACACGACACGCTTCTCCAAAACTCATGATTTAATAGGAGAAACAAGTGATAGACTCATTTTCAAAGCCAACCGTGAGAATATTAGGTTTTTTTTAAATAACTTAGGCTCAACAAATTTAATTCATGACACATTAAACATTTTGAAATCAGATTTAAAAACTATACGATATCTATAAGAAAAAATAAAGTTGAATATGGATGACAACAGGCGAAACATCATATTGAAAGTATGTCGGAGAATAATATTAACGTACTTTTTATTTTGAAATCTCAGTTCAAATAAAGTCAGGATGAAATAAAAACGATTTTGGGAAAATTCAGTTTCTTGCGTCTACTTCCGGAAATACTCGGCATTTAGAAAAATTCCAAGTGCAATTTTCTTAGTCACAACTTTTCCCCCGTTTAACCGACTTCCTATCCTTTACTGTCCCGCAATGGTGAGAGTCGAATTTGAAACACCCGATATACTACTAGTGGTAACGCACAGCGTGTATATTGATCTTGCTTCTACTCACTTAGGTCGTATATAATTACTCTTCTACACTTAGAATCACGAAATGGGCTAACAAAGATATATCTGCAAGTAAAATATGTCAATTAGAATATATGGTTACCTAGCTGTCATTCCTGACACCAATTGAAATTCTTAACAACCAAGCCAGATTATTTAGCAATAAGAGCAATGATTCAAATAGTCACATGCGATCAAGGCTATTAAAAAAATGTTACACTGCATCTGTGAATCAAAACGGTTTTACCATAGTCCGAAGGATCACTCTTTGAATGTTTACCCCATGTTTACAAAACACATTAAGACATACTTATTAAGTTTCTATGCAACGTATGCGAGTGCTTGTGAAGAAAATGTATTAGTACCACTACTACTACTAATGGTGTGTATGTCCTCTTACCCTTTAGATATCAGTTCGTTGATTTTTGGATCTCTGTAGTCTAGGTTATAAAATATCTCACGAAACTTCTTCCTATAGTTCAAATACTTTAACAGGATCTGCTGAGCCATTGGTATGCTGTATTTTTTGACTCGCAGAAATCGTAGAAGGAAATTGTCGTCTATAAAAATAAAAAAAAATAAGATTACAAAATGGTATATTTCATATAAGGCATTTCAACATAAAACAGTTTTTATAGAAAATTTACTCCAAAAATGAACTTTTTAAAACTACATATCAACCAAGCAGAACAGAACATTAGTAATTTTCATGTTATCGCCTCCAAAACTTGTGTACTGTATTCAAATATAATATACTCCAGGTAAAAAACCAGGATTAGCGCGTGACGTCAAAATCTTGATGCTCCTATTCGCCGTCGAACCAAAAATGCCTGGGCAGGTACTGACATACCAATAAAAGCGGTGCTCCAATGTTCGTATCTGTTTCTACACAGACTAAATGAAATATGAGTGGGGTATATGTTAAATTCGGAAACTACTTAGTGAAGTTATTTCTTCCACCAGTATCCATTACGTTTTAACGTCTACTGAGGTGACCCACGGATCAGCAAGTAACATCCCAGTGAACATAGTGAGATTGCAATGTCGGGCACCATTGACGTACACCGACCAACAAAAATGACGTAGAAATGACGTCATTATGATGGTCTAATGTCACACCCAATTGTATGACGTCATAGTACTATATGTCGTATAAAAGATCAAATACAAAGTCGATATGACGTCTGTATGTCGTGGATATAACGTCTATCTGAGGTCGATAGGAATTATGTGACATCGATATGACGTACAGTTACTCGTAAAGGTAATCGCGCGGTGTATCCAGATGCTACTGAAAACAGTGAGTTTAGGAGTAGTAGAAAGGCGCCGAAACTCATATTCGACTTACCTACCACTCTTTAACCTTCTCGTTCCGAGACGTCATTATCACCCCCACATCTTTGTTTGTACACAGTAAATCTGGATGATTAATAAAGAACTAAAAAACACTGTTTTATCTCAAGCACGTTCCAGTCCTCCTATGGTTCAGCATTTTTTTTTAAATATCAAAATCACTTTTTCCCAGGAGGCCACAGCACTGCTTGTTTCCTGGGTGTCACCCAACCTTATTGACTATGTGGCAATACTACTGTCATTAGTAAATGTTTACCAAAATGTACCTTAAGTACGACGAAGCCATCGTGATGCCGGTCAAACCCATAGATTTATAAAACAAAATGGCTGAACCATTACTAGACGGCGAACACGCATGGAGCTTTTACATCGTTCGAGCTCACCGCCAAGCATCGTGCTTGTTTGCTTGTTCGCTGATGATAGACTGAATGATATACCGTTCCAAAATTTGAGTTTTTACGGCGCTTGATTGCAAATTAATATTCTAGTGAAACTTGGTTATTGTTATACAGAGGAGTTTCTCATAAATTTGTTATTTACGAGAATAAAACATGATGTCAAATGGCGATTTGAAATACCTGAAAATGAAATATTATTATTATAAAAGCCATATTATTTATTTTTGGTCGAAGAGTTCATGTTACTTCTTTATAAATAATAAAGTAGTAATTAGTATTTGGATATCTAGTTTACCTTACTGTTCATTAAAAATCTATATTTTCTTTGTATGTGTTGATTTTTCAATACTGGGCGTCCGAATGGCAGGTTTTTAAATGGTATTTTATTGTCGCCATAAAAATGGCATCAAAAATTACGTCATTTTTTAGTCAATGACGTTTCTGACCAAAAGTCACCGAATAATGACGTCATTTTGGCGTCATCATGTTCACTTACATATTTGTATCGAAGCCTGTATTGTTGGCAATAATGAATCAAGTAAAACACAGGACCGTATTGAGAGCCGTTTATACCAAACATAGCCATCAACAGCCATTTTGTTTGTAGAGTTTTTTCCAGTTTGCGAAGGTACTTTTCTAAATGAAAGCGTTGTTAGGAAGTATGGATCTGTAGCCGTAGACCACAATAAAATACGAGTCTACTACTTAGCGTAGACAGATCCGTCAGAATTGTTTATCACTAGTCAATATGCGGTATTTTGAAATATTACTAGATGATCAGCTGTTAGTTGCTGTCACGTTTGACATAATGGATACTTGTGAAAAATGCCTTATCAACTATCTATGACAACGAAACGATGTCGAAGATGCGTCTGATATAATACAAGGACCTATGATTACAGTGTATAGTTTTGGGAATCTGAACTAAGCAACCTTGGTAAAATTCCAGAAATAACAGATTTTTTGACTTAAAATCGCAAAATACCCAGGCAGTATGTGTAAGAACAAAGTGTGTATATATTTGTTTTTGAGAAGTAAATGCTTATATTCAGAGAGAGGATCCTCCCACAAACGTATACAACAGCCAAACAGTTGCGTAAATTACAGTATTCGATAATAATTACTGTTGTTAATACGATGCTATGTGGCCTACTATTTCGTCTCCTTCATTTACGTCAGTACATTTAGTTGTTTGAATAATGTGAACAAACATTTGTAAAGGCTGGCAGAGTCACTCATGCTACTCGCATATGTTTCGCTTGCACTTAAGTCGTCGTGCAAGATATAGTATTTTCATTCAGAAACTCAAGTTTTTCCTTGAGCAAGTTGGTGCAAGCGAAAAAATCAGCCTTCAGTTGATTTTCTTCGTTCTAAGGCCCGTATCGTCAGTCGTCCCTAGAATTGTAGGGCGCCTTTATGGCCTCCTTGATTGTCATAGTTTTCTACTTCTTTCTCTATTTTGAGGTTATGTCACAAACATCTATTTGCATCAAATTGTGCTTGCTTTTGAGTTATATCATATTTTATCAGCCTGAAATTTACTACAATTTAAAAAGAAAACATAATATGTTCACAATAGGAGAGCGCTGACGCTGACACGGGACAAGTGTAATCTAGAAATTTTTGACGGAGAGAAAGCAGTATGACAATCAAGGAGGCCATAAACGCACCCTACAATTGTAGGGACGACTGACGATACGGGCCTAAGACACTGAAAGGACGCCATAAGGAAAACGGAAGATTTAGTACCATAGACACTATAGCCTACATACTGATTCAAGACTCGACATAGGACAGCGTGAAGTGGCATGTATCTGCCAAAATCGACTACTGCGAACAGTGAATCGCAGCTCACCGGTTGGGACTGTACGGATCTCAAGGCGACGAACGCAAAAAAACATGTTTATTTTGTTCAATGGCAAATCGACCACATCTACTACACAGCTCGAAGCATCACCATCTAGCGGTCACTTGGTGACTGGGCCTCCAATTCGCGGACTGAGACGCAACCGGCTGCGATTCACTGTTCGCAGTGATGGGCTCTAGTGATAGATGGCGCAGTCTTAAAGATCTCACACTTTTGATAGTGTTAGTTGCTAACGATTCAGCTGGTTGTCCGAGAGAACCAAGCCCTGACCATAATAAGGAGTAGTCAAAAAGCATGAAGCATCTGTCCATGGTTGCCTGTTTATTTTGATTTAAGACTGTACAAGCAAAACGTATGACAAGCATGAGAGTGTTTACGCTAGCCTTAAGAGTTATCAAGTATCCACCTTTCAATCCTTCAATAGATGTCACTGCCATTTAGTGGAACAACTAGGGTCCTAAGTCCTGATTCTACAGAATTTCGACAGTTGGAATTAATTCCGATGTCGCCTGCCCGTCATTCATTCCCGCTATGGTAATTTTGGCACCTGATTCTAATGAACTTCAAATTATCATAACGAATCAAATGTAAATGAACTTCAACGTCAAAATTCAGTTAGAGGTAGGCACCTGGACACTGAATACTATTTCTCTTACTCGTAATCATGCGGCAGTACCCAAACATGTGAGCAATTTTCGAGGTCTGATCTGGGTCAAGATACTATGTCTTGGAACCATTAAACTGTATCGGATTGTTGTATACCTAAGCAGTGATAATCGCCAGGTCTTTCGCCAGATGGGTAGACGTTGCTAGTCTTCCTGTCTTCAGCTCACCGGCAGACATCGGCTTGTTACTCTGAATTGCTGCATGTAGACTCCTGTCATCAGCAGCTGAGGATCTGATTGACCGTACAGAAGGAGGTCCTTAGCATATAAGAGGTACAATTGGGCTAAGACCGATCCTTGACATAGAACGGGGAAGAGGAGTATCCGTCAATTACGGACAGGGACGAAGTCACCCATCGATCAGCAAAGCTTCTCTGGGAGGCCATGGGATGGAAGCTTAAATAAGAGGACAGAATGCCAAAGCTGATCAAACGATTTCGTGATATCAAGAGCAACGACAATAGCCTCACCATGTGACTGGATGGAGGGGGTGCCCCGTGGATTGCTGGTGCTGGAAACCATACTGCCAGTCGCTATCAAGCCGTGACGTTCTACGTACCCCAGAAGGTCCTGATATATGCGCCTCTCCATCACCGTACTTATAACAGAAAGCAGAGCTAATATAGGCCCGTTGTTGTAAGGGTCGAACTTAGATTCTTTTTTATAAGATAAGAAGGTAAGAGAAGAAGGGCAAGTCACGCCCGGTATTTGCATATGATACATAGTTTTGTGTCCAAGTCCAGCTTCTTGAAGCATTTTTTCAAGTTGCAGATTGCGATTGTTTGATTTTCTTTGCGTTTATGAAAATTAGCTGTTGCCGCACACCATTAAAACTGTTATGAGCTACTGAACTATAAAAATCTAAATAGAGTTCTCAGAAAAACGATAAGGAAGTGATTACCCATTCAGCAGTTGATGTTTTATAACCTTTTTGATTATATTGAGGGTATCTAATTGCATTGCATGCTTATTGCTACACTCTAGAAGTAATAATTATGTTAGGTAATTTACTGCTGATTAAGTGTGGCATCGTTGTCTATAAAACATTCTCTACAAAGTAATCTCCTAGAATTTTTACTGGAAGGGAACATTGCCATCTTATACATCTTTCACTACATTTTAAATATCAAGTGAAATCGTTTATCAGATAGAGGGTTGTATACAATTTAGTCTAATCGTATTAGCAAATCTCCCCGAAATAATTGTAATGTCTGGTTTTATTGGTGCAAGTTGTTCTAAGGGGTATTTAATACAAGGACGTATAAAATGGGTACACCATTTCTTGTAGAAAAACTTTTTATTTGACAACAAAGAATGAACTAGTTGAAATAGAACACATAAAAGAGGATATATGGGTGGCCTTCCTGACAGAAATATATAAAAAAGAAAACGAAGAATCTTTACCAGCAACGCCAAATATAATAACTGATGAAAAGCCCGAAATCTCCCAAGAAGATGTGAAACAAGGAATAAATAAATTAAAAAATAGAAAGTCGCCAGGAGAAGATCAAATACCAAATGAACTCTTAAAATATGGAGGTGATTACCTTGAACAACAACTGCAACTCCTTATTCAAAAAATAATCACCACGAACAGAATACCAGATGAATGGAGGAGAGCGATCATGCTGATGTTCTTCAAGAAAGGAGATAAGAAAGACCCCAATAATTATCGAGCAATAAATCTGTTAAATACAACACTCAAATTGACAACAAGAATAATAGCGACAAAAATAAACGAACGAACAACTCTGCAAGAGGAACAGCAAGGATTCCGAACAGGAAGATCATGCATGGATGCAGTTTCTGTAATAAGACAAATAAAAGAAAAGTCGCTGGAATACAACAAACCAGCATATATGTACCTGACAGATTTGAAGAAAGCGTTTGATGGAGTGAGAATTCGGGATGCGATACATTTATTATATGACAGGGGAATACCACTGGATTTAGTAAAAGCTGTTGAGAATATATACTAAGTGACATATAAATCCGAACACCCAGTTTAAATGGTTTTATTTTAATAAAATTTTGTATAAGTACTTAATGAAGCATAATAAGTAAATGATAAAAATTTCAAAATGATTGCACCGCTTTAAAGCCCTTTGACCTTTAATAATGTGTGGATGCACCCTGATGTGCTACGCATTCTCCAACGCGCCTAGGCATGCTTCTGATCAGGTGGTCAATGTCCTCCTGTGGTATCTCATTCCAGGCAACCACCAACTCCTCTCGAAGTGCTTCTAGAGTCTGAGGAGGACGTTGCAAATTGAGCAATCTCCTACCCATCATATCCCACACGTGCTCAATTGGGGATAAGTCGGGAGATCTTGGTGGCCATGGTAACAATGTGACATCATTATGTTGAAAGAAGCCAATTGTGACTCTTGCAACATGTGGTCGGGCATTATCTTGTTGGAATGTTGGATCTGCCAGACTGTCAAGATAGGGTAAAAGATGGGGTTCTAGAACTTCGTGGATATAACGCTGCTCGTTCATGTTACCTCTGATGAAGATTAACGGTGATCTGGAACCATAAGCTATAGCACCCCAAACCATAACTCGAACACGAACACGTCGCCTTCTAACCCTGGCACGACCATCGTGCATGCCTAAACAAAATCGAGACTCGTCACTAAAGACAATACTGTTGCATTCCTGATCCCAGAGTGACCGTTGTCTGCACCACTCAATGCGAATACGTCGGTGTTCTCGAGTTAAAGGGAGGGCCCAGTGTGGCCGGTATGAAAACAAGCCAAAACTTCTCATTCGTCGGTAAACACTTCGCATGCCAAAGGTCTTCCGTGTTCTGCAAACCATTCATTTGCAATGGACCTGGTAGTGGAGAAACGGTCCCTTAAGGCCAATAATCTTAGGCGGTGATCTTCACGGTCTGTTGTTCTACGGCGGCGTCCAGTGCCCCTTGCTCTTTGCGTACGGCCTTCTCGAAGCCCTGCCTGACAACACCCCACAGTTCTACACTTCTTTGCACTCTAACTGCAATTGCCCGGAAAGAAAGTCCAGCTTCCCGAAGTCCCACTATACGGCCCCTATCAAACTCACTAAGTTGACGAAATCGTACAGGTCTCCGTACTCTAGGCATCGTAACCGATCGTAAAGGATGTCAAGAACCAAAATCCGCCAACGTTGATTCTTTACTGCGGCTGAAATATTCATTTTTAGAGCGTTAGTGAATTAAAAAAAAGCAGTAGAAAAACCTGAATGTCCAACTGATAAGGCTGAAAATTTTTTCACTTGTTATTTACAGTAAGATAAATACATTCACCAACTTTTATTAAAATAAAACCATTTAAACTGGGTGTTCGGATTTATATGTCACTTAGTATATATAAAGATAACATAGCTATGGTAAGATGTATGTAAAGGTAAACTCTAGCAACCTATCAAGTATGAAACTGGCATTAGACAAGGAGATTCGCTGAGCCCACTAATAGTTAATCTGATAATGGATGAAATCATAAAGAAAGTTAAAAAAAGAAGAGGATATAGAATGGGAGAAAAGAAAATGCTAATATGCTACGCCGACGACGATAATAGCCGAAAATAAAGATGACCTACAAAGATTAATTAAAGAATTCGAAGATACGGCACTCATATACAACATGGTGATTTCAACAGAGAAAACTAAATCGATAGTGATATCAGCGGAACCGAGACAATGTAAACTGGTCGTAAATAACAAAATAATAGAACAAGTGATGGAAACGGAATACTTGGGAATCAAACTGTCAAGCTATGAAAAAGAGGAAGAAGAAGTACAAAAACAAGTGAACATGGCGAACAGAGCAGCAGGATGCCTCAGCAATACAATCTGGAGAAACAAATACCTCACAACGGAAACGAAAACTAGGATATATAAATCAACAATAAGACCGATAATGACGTACACGGCGGAAACAAGAGCAGATACGGCGAAAACACAAAGATTATTGCAGAAATGAAAGTCTTACTAAAAATAACAAACCAAACTCTAAGAGACAGAGTAACAAGTGAAGAAATACGAGCGAGATGTGGTATAGAGGAAATAAACCTGTGGACCAAAACAAGAAAAATAACGTAGAATGAAATCAACACATAGAAAAAATGACAGAAAATAGAATAGTACGAATAGCAAGAGAGAAATCGCCAAATGGGACGACCAAGGAAAAGATGGTCACAAACATCAATTGAGGCTAAAAAGCGAAGTAAAACAGGCATGAGCCTATTAATAAAGTAGGAATAAGAAGAAAAACAGATAATGAGAAAACGTGTCCTTTGAGATTCAATCAAAAGTGTTGACAGGGACGAAAAGACTCTTCATATAAGAATTTTAGGTATTTATGAAGCCTACAAAATGAGACTACACGTGAAAAGTTCCGACTAATAGCAAAAATGTTATGTTAATAGTAAAATTCACGTGTTTGCCTTGTCGATATGAATCACAAACCATTCCGGAAGATAAATGTTATTTTTATGAGAAAAACAAGGGTTACGTTTTCTTCTTCCAAACAAATTCAAACATTTCGTATTTGTGAGTAATTGAACAAATGCATTACGATATTCGAAAAACATACGAATTTTTTTAAGTAGGCGTTGCAATCAAATATTTGACATAAATACCTGTCACCGAGTATAGTTATTATTGTGTATTGTTAATATTGCTTTATTATCATCAAATATGCCAGGCGGACATTTTAGCAATGGAGAAAAGTTCCACATGCTCTGTACTAAAAAAATACTAAAAATACTGCAGACATGTATCTTATTATATACTTACTAAGTGACATATAAATCCGAACACCCAGTTTAAATGGTTTTATTTTAATAAAAGTTGGTGAATGTATTTATCTTACTGTAAATAACAAGTGAAAAAAATTTCAGCCTTATCAGTTGGACATTCCGGTTTTTATACTGCTTTTTTTTTAATTCACTAACGCTCTAAAAATGAATATTTCAGCCGCAGTAAAGAATCAACGTTGGCGGATTTTGGCTCTTGACATCCTTTACGATCGGTTACGATGCCTAGAGTACGGAGACCTGTACGAACTTAGTGAGTTTGATACGGGATGGAACAGTATTGTCTTTAGTGACGAGTCTCGATTTTATTTAGGCATGCACGATGGTCGTGCCAGGGTTAGAAGGCGACGTGGTGAAAGGAGGAATCCACAGTTTTTTGTTGAAAGACATGTTCATCACACTGTTGGAGTTATGGTTTGGGGTGCTATAGCCAGGTTACCTTTAATCTTCATCACACGCAACATGAAAGCGCAGCGTTATATCCACGAAGTTCTAGAACCCCATCTTTTACCCTATCTTGACACCCTTGCAGATCCAATTTTCCAACAAGATAATACCCGACCACATGTTGCAAGAGTCACAATAGACTTCTTTCAACATAATGATGTCACATTGTCACCATGGCCACCAAGTTCTCCCGACTTATCCCCAATTGAGCACGTGTGGGATATGATGGGTAGGAGATTGCTCAATTTGCAACGTCCTCCTCAAACTCTAGAAGCACTTCGAGAGGAGTTGGTGGTTGCCTGGAATGAGATACCACAGGAGGACATTGACCACCTGATCAAAAGCATGCCTAGGCGCGTTGGAGAATGCGTAGCACATCAGGGTGCATCCACACATTATTAAAGGTCAAAGGGCTTTAAAGCAGTGCAATCATTTTGAAATTTTTATCATTTACTTATTATGCTTCATTAAGTACTTATACAAAATTTTATTAAAATAAAACCATTTAAACTGGGTGTTCGGATTTATATGTCACTTAGTATATTTCTTAAAATAAATTCAAAGCCATTTTATTTTTAAAAGTTTCTTAACGGCATGTAAATACGCCCCAAAAAGCGCAGCTTTTTTTTAGCCCACCCAAGCTGTATTTTCCACAGGTATTGAAGTCCCCATGGATAGGGTCCTTGTCTTGGATACCATGTATATTGTCATCAAGATTATTATTCTTGCTTGAAAAGGCCACCATGGTTTCCCAGACGTCGTCGGTAAATGCGATTTCAATCATATTTGGTTTCATTTAGCGCTCAGACAAACATGGAGGACTAACTTCATACCTGTCAGGCAATTTTCAATATCAGCATTTTGCTCCACCCATTCACGAAGGCTTTGTAAGCATTGAACCCTGTTACTCTCAGTCTCTCTGAGTTCCTCTCTAGCTACCCTTTCTAGCTCCTTCTTAATTCTGTCTTCAGAGTTGTTGTTGCGCATATTCATAGGGTCCGGCATTTTTCTTCAGTACAGCTGAAACGAAACATCGTATTATATTCTTTTAGGACCAACTTCATAAAAATGTTAAATTTTTCAATCATTCAGGTAAGCTGATTCTAGAATGCTTCCAAATATTCCACTGTGAAAGTTCCTGAAAACCGTTGATACGTGTATGAAAAAGGCATATGTCGGAAAGATATTTCTTCAAGACACGTTTCATGTCGCCCACACGGGTGCATTAAAAACAATTAAACTTTCTAATAAAAACAGTTGAACTGTTTATTTGAACCGCAAACTTGACGGGAGTCATGAATGTTCGGGAGTATGCGACAGACGCAATGCAGGTGACGCGCTTAGAACTCTCAGTTTCATTTGTGATTTTCACGAGGAGCTACAAATTAGAACCATTAGACCCATAACCATTGTTAGAATATTTATCGCTCTATTTAGGCCAATGAAGGGCAGTTATACCAAATATGTATTTAACATAGGCTTGTTTTGCTTTTCCTTTATATTGTATAATGTATATTATCGGAAGTGGCGCCTCCTGATGGTGCAGACTTTGAGTTATTTGAAAATATCCTAGTTTGTTTACAGTGATGTCGAATTTATTTATATTTGTAAATAAAAGTGCAATTTTTGGACACACGATCAAGTTGCCTTATTCAGTTTGAGATATCCCTTTCCCTACTTTCTGAATTTAGAACAAAGAGTTGCTTCTAGTGAAAAATGATATAGTTTAACCTATTTTTGAACAATCAGACAAATAATTGGTGAAACTTGATTCCATATATAACAAGTACACAATCAACTGAATTAAAAAATATCAAATTTTGTTAGAGTTACAAGTTTCGGAAGATGTTATTTTGCTTCGAAAATGTCAACTATTAAGATCAAGCTTTCCAAATTTTTTGATGTCAAATTTGTCAGAGCACAGCTATAATATAAATCGTTCAGTAGAATGCAATTTGTTCTTTATTATATATATTATCCAAATATACTTCCAAATCTAAATAAAATAATTCATTTTACCAGGCTGATACTTTTGCCTAAAATAATTAAACAAATTTAATACGTATAATTAAAATGTTATACTTGGAATCGGTAAACTCATTTTGATAGTTCATTAATTTTAAATAAACTGATGTACTCAATCTAAGTAAACGGTTTAATAAATTTAACTATCGATTGCGTTTCAGCTTAATTAAACTATTTTCATAGATCAAAGTAAATTTTTTAGAAATCGGAGTGCAGTTAAACCAAGCCCACCAAACTCTACTGTTTGTTCGGTTAGGTTTTCGTGAATGGATCCTCCAATGCGACTTACTGGACCATTGCTGCACCCCTGTATACTACTCCCAGTACGTCTAATCTTCTAAAGAAGTTGATAAGCTTATTTTGAGAATACCTTCCATCATGGAGTAGCGCTCTGGGGAACAAAGCCCCTCGCCGTCATTGCGAAAGGGTCCCGAGACTGTCAGTTAGAAAAGAGTTCATCGGACAGCCCCTCTCTGAACAACCCAAACAGGGGAGCAGTACCCGAAGCTAGGTCTTATCTGGGCCTTGTACAGAGTGAGGAGGTCATGTGGAGAAAAGTATTCTCAGCGCTATTGAAGAAATGTGTTCGTGCCAGATGAAGTCCTCGGTGACCTAGACTTCGACCATCCGAAATCATTAGTAGGGCTCGGCCATTTATAACCTGCTGAATATAGCTAAAACCCTGACACATGAGATTCCGGGCTATTATCATTTCTCAATACTGAAATCAGTTTACAAAAAAGTCGATTGAAAGTAACACTCATAAAATATACTATTACATTGCATACCCACAGGCTTCTGCAAAATGCTTTATGGCCTTTCGTTCATTTGACAATTAGACAACTATGATATATTTATATACTTCTTCATGCATGAACGATAATCATAATTACGAATAATTATGCAAGATGCAACCCATATTTTTGAGATCCTCAGAGACGGTAAGAACGGAGAAAGTTGCAAACATGAAGCGCGCATGAAAAAGGATTTTTTTTAGTGCCGTTTGCCTTTGTAATGTGGCAATGTTTACATAAGTCGAGAGGAATTTTGTAATTATTCTTCCTTAATATTTCACAATGAAAATTCGATGGTTTTCAATTGTAGATAAATGCTTAGCTCGTGACTCGATTTTTTCTTTGGCTTTTCATATCTACACAATGTTATTTCCATCATTGAAGTAACATTATTAAGATACAATTATGTCACCAAAGGTACAACGTGTCTTCAGAATGAATAATTATTCATTTCCATTTGAGTTGTTTCATGAGAACCTTGATGCCGTAAGTGAAGTACAAGGTGTGAGTTTCCACTAACTTATTAAAGTTAGATACGTTGTTGCATTTTTGAGATGGACCGGAGAGAAAGCATGAAAGACAGAGATTGAACAAAAATTTCGATGGAAGCTATTAAAGATGTCATAAGTTTTCTGACACAGTTGGACAGCTTAGTACAATTTTCAGAATTATTGCTGGTTTTTGTGTAAAAACTAATTGATGCGTTCAATAATGTTTATTCTTTTATAAAAATTGCTGAAAATGGTGAAACATAAATGTTTTCGATAAAAAAATCACGACGTGCTAGAAAAAAGCTCACATAGATTAGGTGTTGATTGAAAATGAAAATCAAGGAGGCCATAAAGAGCTTCTTCAATTGTAGGAACGACTGACGATACGGCCCTTAGTCTGCGAGTCTAATGTATAACAGAATAATCTTGAACGATTCCATTTTTAAGAAATTCCTATCGTTTATAATTTCCGGTAGCCAATATAGCCGATCGAACATTGTCGAGTCACTTCAGACTTACCTGCATCAATCATTTTTTTTAATTATTACATTATTGCAAGTCTTGCCGGCACAGCGACATAGTTTAATACGTTCTCAGAATTACCATGACCTTTACTTATAATATTGTCTAGGCATTCGATCTGCTTGCTCGATAGGTAAAATGTTTTCAATGTTAATTATTGAATCATGTAAACGGTAAATGCTGCCTTGTATGTTCCGTTACATTTTCCTTATGCTAATTATAGGTGGGAAAAGCAAAACGCTAGTAATTTGAGATGAGAAATCTTTTGGACTCATGACTTTTTATTGCAACAATAGCGTGCCAGTTCATCGTAAATAATTTCGCCGAAAACTAAACAGTATATATAAAAAGCAGTGTGCCTTTTTCTGAATAATTTGACTGATGAACCTATCAAACTTTGCAGCCGTCAATCAACTGTACTGTACTTTTACAGTATGTAACTTTAGCAATAATTTGGAAATAAATATGAGTATATTAATCCGAATTCATCGTCGTGTAAGAGATGTAGCTGAAAGCTGTGACTGAAATTCAAGAATAATCCATAGAAAAATATGACTCTTGTATTCCATACTTATAACTATACAACGGCCCCTCATTATTAATTTCATTCATTTATTTCAATACCTTCGTTATTATAAGTTTTTTTTAGCTTAATTACATTTCCAAAAAAAGTATTCGACTAAAATGATTTTCTGAGTGCTCACGGTCCATTTTTCATTCTTGTTATAGGTGATCCTTAGGCGTTTATTTGACATACTGTTTCACACCGCTCCGTTCGTGGACAGAGTTTTGACGTTCGAGTCTACCGAATACCTATGTGGTTAGTTCAAGGCGCGGTCACTAAGGACTCGGGGAGACAAGGAGGAGGATCCTTAATTTTCCAACAAACTATTCCTTTTCCTATTAACCTTCTCCCTCAATTGCCAGCCTACCGAGAAATTGCACCGTAATGTTAACCTCATTGTCACAAACTGTTCACCGTACATGATTATTTACGTCGGTACATGAGTGAGTAAATATGTCTTCATGTGCACCACATTCCTCCAACGTATTTACACAGGAAACCTCAATTTCATATACAGGGCGTTCCTCAATGATATGCGAGTATTTAAGGGTGTGAATCCACATGAAAAATTAATGTTAGTTTGCTGAATAAACTATGGCCCAAAAAAGTTTCCTTACAAAAACTCGGGGTGTTGAAGTTTTAGGAAAAAAAATGGAAATTAATAAATATTTTTAGAACCGCTTCAGATATTTCACCGATATTTAGTACGTAGTGAAAGTTAATAAAGGTGAATATTTATCTATGCAAAAATAATTTTTAGCTTTAACAGTGACGTGCGTACGGGTATTGACTTTGATATTTTTTAAGAAAAAAATGGTACGCCAATGGTTTTTTGTCAAATAAAAATTATTTTGGAATTCCCCGTTCAATTTAATACAAATGATCTCTCTTGAATTGTTTTCTTTCGATTCGCCAAATTATTATTAATTTAATTGGATAAAATAAACACATTAGGGGTAATGAACAACAACAACTGAAAACATAAGCATAACATTAAAATCAACGAAATGATTACAAAAATGGCCCCCATCACTTAGTATGCATGCTTCCGTCCTTCTTCTCATGGAATAGCGCACTCGTTGAAATATCCCTGGAGTATTTTTTATTCTATCACAAGCTGCAACTATTCTTTCTCTTAATTCCTCTACAGTGTTAATGGGACTTATGTACACTAGTGTCTTAAGATAGCCCCATAAAAAGAAGTCTAAACTGTTGCGGTCTGGGGACCTTGGTGGCCATTCTTGGGGCAGACCGCGGCCATCCAACGATTTGGATAAACAGTTTGTAAATAATTACGAACCCCTACACTGAAATGCGCTGGTGCACCATCATGCATGTACCACATATTGTTTCTTATTACTAACGGAACATCATCAAGCAGCAAAGGCAACTGTTGTTGAAGAAAATTGAGTTAAGTCCTTCCGTCAAGTCGTCCTGGCAAGAAGAATGGGCCAATAAAGTGGCTGACAATAATTCCTGCCCATACGTTAACCGCAAATTGGTGTTGGAAATGGGTTTCGGTTCCTGCATAGGGATTTTCTTCTGCCCACAAATGATTATTGTGGAAATTCTAAATGGCATTTCGAGAAAAATTAGCTTCGTCCGTGAACAGAATCATTGATTCAATTTGCGGATTTTGTGTAATTTTTTGAAGATACCACTGACAAAAGGTCACACGTCATTGAAAATCAATGGGAATTAATGCCTGTACTATTAAAATATGGTAAGGATATAACAAAAAATCCACTTAAATTCTACAAACAATTTGATAGCAAATATTTAAGTGTCTAGCGATCTTCCTCGTACTCATTTCAGGATGTTCTTCGATTTCGTGCAGCACCGCTTCCTCAAAATCGGGTGTTCTCACACTTAAAGGTCGACCTTCAGATGTTCCTTTTCGGACAGAACCAGTTTCAACAAGTCGACGATGAATATTAGAAAAGGTTCGACTATTTGGCAAAGCACGATCAGGATTTCTCTGGTGATGAATCCGTCTGGCTTGCTCACCATTACCGTCGGCAAGGCCATATACGTAATGCATTTCCGCAATTTCTGCATTTGAATAATTCACCGAGATTGTAAGAACGAAATAATGAAAAAGATGTCACAGCGAACAGATTTGAATAACAGAGATTTGTCAGATATCAAAAGCCAGTAACATATTCCAGAGCAACTAGATATTTGGCAAAAAACCATTGGCGTACCTTTTTTTTATCTTAAAAAGTATCGACGTCAGTACCCGTATGCACGCCACTGTTAAAGCTAAAAATTATTTTTGCATTGAAAAATATGCAACTTTATTAAGTTCCGATACGTACTAAATATCAGTGAAATATCTGAAGCGGTTCTGAAAATATCAATTAATTTCCAAAAACTTCAACACCCCGAGTTTTTATAAGGAAACATTTTTGGACCATAGTTTATAGAGCAATCTAACATTAATTTTTCATGTAGATTCACACCCTTAAATATTCGCATATCATTAAGGAACATCCTGTACTGGCTTATCCTGAACTAGATAACGGATTTCACTTTGGACGCCCTGTTAGTATAATATGATAATGCTTGTACTCTATACTTTCCTTATAATTCATCAAATATCCCCGTACTATCTTGAAAAGATCTTAAGTTTCTTATTTGATAATGACATTATTATGAAATTGGAAGTTTTAAATCTATCGCGAACCTTTTGGATACTGCTATTAGTTATTGTTACTAACTGTAATCTAATATTTCGAACTAACTGCGTCGGCCTGACTCAACTAAATACATATTAGGCCAATATTCATAATTGACGTGATATGTAGTTGCAGCCAAATATGATATACCAGAACAATGGCTTACTGGCTTCCAATCTGTAAATAAGTAGAAACGCTAATGATACAGTTATTGGGTGCCTGGCATCTTTCAGCTAATGGTACTTACTGTTTCTCTAGAGATATGAGAAACTCTATTTAGGCTGATTAGCTTTTCCAGTTACGTAACAATTTAGCTAATCTTTAAAAGAAAAAACGCCGAACACGTCAAAAGATTTGTCAAGCGGGACAACTTTTTAACCAAAAATCACTTCAACTCCTTTCATCCTCTGCCCACCAGGGTCATCCCCATACAAATTTTAAATGACAAGGGACATCAAGTAATAGCTTGTTCGAAAGGTCTTCCAAAGTCCTTTATTTTGATGCTTGATTTTTTAAAAGCGGTCAATTTGTTTTCGAGAAAATTGGAAAAATCTTTATTTATCTTAATTTGTTTAGAGAACAAAAGCACTGAAAAGATCACTTATTATTTCAAAATGTTGCTCGTTATTGGCCAGACAATGATATAGGTGATGTTCTAATTCCTGACGGACATTTTTAAAAACATGTGATGGGACATCACAGCAGCTTTCGATCATGCCTTGACGAAGTTCATCCAAGCTTTCAGGTTGGGGAGTAAACACAATAGATTTCAAATGGCCCCATAGAAAAAAATTCTAATGGCGTCAAATCAGGAGATTTAGCTGGCCATTCTATAGGCCCTTTTCGCCCTATCCATTTATCTGGAAACTCGTCGTCTCGCCATTGCCGAACCGGAAGAACATAGTGAGGTGGAGCGCCGTCTTGCTGGAAATATATTTCAGCCTCACCAACTATATGGTTTCCATCGTCTTCGATTTGGTTTTCAATGGTTTCAGTGATAATCGGATTTATGTTATTCTCCAACATATCCAAATAAATGCCCTTCTACATAAAAGTGATGATTTTCATTGCTCAAATCCTTGCAGCTATGCTTATTAACAAATCCATTTAGATAAAATCTGCATTCATCACTGTATTCTTTACATGAATGGTATTATCATTAATCGCTGCAGTCATTTGTTCACTTGCATATCGAAATCATCTTCGGTTAACTGTATACAGAGCCTAAAGTAATACCAGTCGCATCAACAATTTTGCCTAATGAAGTATTAGTGGCTTCATCCAAAACTCTCCGATGATCATGTTCTTTATTCGCAACAGATCCAGTTTGAGTAAATTTAGTAACAAGGTCCAAAACATACTGTACATATGCAAAGTTATCTTCCCAGGATGTCTGGCGTTGAACTTGACGGCAGTTTGCCGGGCACATTGATTTTGGGCAGCATAAATTAGAATCAATTTCACTCTATCGGCTAGTGTGTAAACCATTTTGGAAGTAAAATCTGAATCAATAAATTATTTTTCACTATACAAGGTAGGTAACTTACAACAAATTAATTTCTTTCTTCCCCTTAGCAACAAACAACTAAACAGGTGTAACAGTAAATACAGATCGCCCAGGATATCTAGGTTGATGAAAAGAATGCGGCAAAATTCGGGTTGTTGTTGGTCTAATCTTTCGAATTGCTGTTTATGATGGTTTTAAATTATAAGCGAATTGTAGATTTGGCAAACCCTAACGAGCAACATTTTGAGCACTTATTGGAATAGGAAGTGATATTTTCATGTGTGTAAGTTTTCTATCTGAACAAATTAAGTTAAATAAAGATTTATCTGATTTTCTCGAAAACAAATAGTCTGATTTCAAAAAGTCAGACGTCAAAATGAAGGACTTCGAAATGCCTTTCAAACAAGCTTTTACTAGATACCCTTTGTTATTTAAAACTTTTAAGGGAATGACCCTGGGTGACTGAGGGTGAAAGGGGGCCGATTATTTTTTGTTCCCCTTGAAAAATCTGCTGACGTGATTTTTTTCTTTTAATCAGTAGTTTTCGATAAATCCGTGGTGGGAAGTTTTTAAATGAACATCCTGTATATACTAATTTTCGCATCTTCTCAAAACGTGGTATATGCACACACAGCAATATAGGTGCATTAAGGATGCCATATAGACATTGTGTCTCTATGTGACACACAAATAATGTATTTGCAATCAAGTTCAAACTTCAGCTCTTGAGCACAAAGATTTGTGTTAACCCTCCGGAAGGCGCGCTTTTAAAAATCTCAAAATATTACGAAAATAAAACGTAAATAAAAGTCAATTCTAACAAAACAAATTTCTAACGAAATCAAAAAATCTATTATTTCTTCGTAATCTTCTATATATTAAACTTCAGTAAGCATACAATTTTGACAGGTAACAGTCTTAGTACTGTGTCCCTTGCATACAAAATGTTGATATAAATTACAAGTAACTGTGGTTCTGTTGTTCTTTTTAGAACTGCGAATATGGCACCGTCCATTGGAATTTCTGGTAATTGCTGCCTCAGTCTCAAGCACTGTACCTTGAAAGAAATGCTGTTATATCCTTGGGAAGCGCTGCAGTTTTAGCTCGATCTTTTAGATGATTCGCAAACAGCTCAAAAGCTAATTCGGTTAGAAAAATACGTCTTCTTGGAGGATCAGCTAAAGGCTTAGTATTATTATAGATAATTTCAGAATTTATTCCAGCAATGTCAAGCATTCGAAAAAAAACTTGTAAGGGGCCATATCTTCTAGTAATTCTTTGTGTTGTGTAAGATGCACATTTTTGGTCTACGGTATCAACGCCACATGTTGTTCGATTGTAGTCCAAAATGATGTGTGGCTTTTTTATGGTCTCATCAATTTCACCTGCATCTTGCATTGTTGACAATAAGATTACCGCATTATTCTTTTTGCTTACATAAGAGGTTATCATATTATCTTGAAACCCGAATAGAGTGGATCCTACTTGACGTGAAGTATTTGGTAGAAAATCCAGTGGAATTTCTTTTTTGTTTTTTATATACAGTGGACCCCCGATAATCCGGCCCCTGCCTAATCCGGCGCCCCCTGTAATCCGACATGTCTTTAAATATGTTACATACATACGTATTTGACAATCTTCGCTAATGTAGATCACGCAGGTTTGAACAGGTTACAACTTGGACGCACCACCGCTATCGTGCTCGATGCGCAAGCATTGTTTTACTTAGTTTGAATTTGACTACTGGTGATAGCGGTACGGCCTAGCGTGCGTTCATTGTTTACTATTTATTCATTGTGTATTAAGTATAGTACCTAGTAATGTCATCACAAACTCAGAAGCGAAAGCACAAAACATTGACAAGTAAAGAAAAATGTGATATTTTAGACCGCTTAAATCGCAACGAAACTTTCAGTAGTTTAGCAAGTGAATACGGCGTAGGCCGATCTACAATTTATGACATTAAAAGAAACCACGAGAAGATCAAGAAGTTCGTGTCAACTACTGACTGCGGGCCAGGCAAGAAAGCTGAACATCCAGAATTGGAAGAAGCTTTGTACATGTGGTTTCTTCAGGAAAGAAATAGGCATGCACCAATTTCAGGACCCATGTTGGCCATGAAAGCTAAGTTTTTGTATAAGGAAATAACAAAAAAAAATGATTTTGTGGCCAGCAAAGGATGGCTAGAACGTTTTAAAAGTCGTCATGGCATACGTTTAATGACTATTACAAGAGAGAAACTTTCTAACGATGCCACCTGCATAGAGCCCTTTAAATTAAGATTTTTGTAAAAGGTGAACGATTTAAATCTTGACCCGTCACAGGTGTACAATGCAGACGAATGAGGGCTTTTTTGGCGTATGATGCCTAACAAAACTTTCGTTTCTTGTAACGAAAAATCCGTACCTGGACGAAAAGTAAGTAAAGAGCGTATAACTATACTACCATGTGCTAACGCTGCGGGCACACGCGCGCTTAAGATGATGGTCATTGGGAAATCTAATAAACCACAGGCATTCAAAAACATTAATTTACCTGTACACTATTACGGACAAAAAAGTGCATGGATGACAAAAGACCTTTTCAGAAAGTGGTTTCATGAATGCTTCGTACCTGAAGTTAGAAAATGGTTAAAAGATCATAATTTTCCTCAAAAAGCGTTGTTGCTTCTTGATAACGCTCCCAGTCATCCGTCTGAAGAAGAATTAACAACTGAGGATAAATGCATCACTGCGATATTTCTTACGCCAAATTGCACTGCCCTGATTCTACCAATAGACCAGAATATCATTCAGTTTGTCAAGCAAGACTATAAGAAAAACCTACTTCTGAGAGCCGTATCAAAAGACCAACCAATAGAAAAAACTTTAAAAGAATTTAATATGAAAGACATGGTTTCTGCTCTTTGTCAGTCGTGGAATGCGTTACCGTCATCAACTATTAAATCGTCTTTGAAAAAGTTATGGCCAGATATAGTCACCACTCCTTGCAACGTTCTACAAATCAGTGTTACTTCGGAAGTTATACAACAAGTCGCTACTTTATCACAGATAAGTCCGGAAGATTTGGAAATCTGGTGCCGTGGAATGGATAAAGAGGAAAATGTTTTTCATGAAATGTCTGACGAAGAGATTATAAAAGAGGTTTCTAATTATACAACAAACAATCAGGAAAATAACGGCGACGTGATTGCAACTGCTCCACAAGTCACAGCACAAGACGCAATTAACGCCTTTGAGCTAGGTTTACAATGGACTGAAGAGAATGGTACATCCTACAACGAACTTTTACTTTTGAGAAGACTGAGGGACAAAGCTCTGATCTCGCGTTATAACAACCTTAAACAAACAAAAATTGATGAATATTTCCAAGCTTCATAATTTGATAAATCCATTAATGATTTTGATTAATAATTCTTGATTATTTTGGTACATATGTATGTGCATTTACGCTTAATTTTATAATAAAACGTAAGCTCTATTGTTATTTAATTTATTAAATTCGACATACATAAACTATGTATGATTTGTACTTGAAAGTACATACATATACATAACATATATCTATGTATACATAATCTTACCATTGAATATGTAATTTGTCGGATTACAAGGTACTCTTTTGTGAAAAATTCCAGACTATAAGGGTCTTAGGCAGTGCTCTATAATCCGACAAATTCGATAGTCCGACACTGATCTGCATAATGTTTGTCGGATTACTCGTCCACTGTATTAATATAGTGGAAAGGCGACATTAAGTGCCGATAGCGCGCCCGCTGGAGGTTTAAGTTACCAGTAACATTTTACATGACTGCCAGAAACATTTTGCACTTCATTTTGTTTCAAGTACTAGCTCACAACCAGTTACAAAATACACAAAATGTCTATGACCTTTTTATGTTTCTATTGTCTTCCAATAATATAACTACAATTTAGACAAAAATTGACCGTCGCAGTCGCCAGTTTTTTCGTCACATTGAATATGCACTGGAAGAACATAACCGCCTGTTCACCTATCTCTCATTTAAAAGTGACGGAAGGCAGACGTTTTATATGGTCATATTTTAAAATCTATTTTGGCCTTATTTAGATAATCCGATATTGAGTTTAATCGATCCAGCAAAAACAAAACACCAAAAAAGAAAAAAGCACACTTACCGACACACCAGGCAAACTGAACACACGGTGTAGCGCAAGTTATATCCGCGTTTCGCTTATGAAGAAAATGATCTGCGAGATTACCAAAAAGCACCGCAGCAGCCGCGACTGCAGCCGCGGTTTGGAAGGGTGACCATGTGACCAGGTGTCCACTATCACTATACTGTTACCTATTATCACTTGCCAGTTTCAATTTTCATTGTGTCTCACGATCAGTCCGGGAACTGTCGAAGGTCAGTTATTAGAAGTGGTCATTTTGTTTCATATTTCGCAATCTCGGCAATTACATGCATAATCCTATGTTCTGATTCGCTGGGGGCGAGCTGCGATATATTCATATCTTCAGACTTTTTTATATAAAAAAGCCGTAAAGGCGAAGACTAAGTACCTAAGCACCGCAGCTGTTATAAACTTTTTGGCTCCAGTTTTTAAGCTCTATAAAGTATAATAATGCGAAATCCCGCCTTGCTGGTTGGCAGACCTGCAAAGGCGTACCACAACTGATCCAAAACCTTTGTGAAGTCAATTTTTTTGCTGAACCTGAAGCCTATGTTCGGCTTTTAACAGGCGATGGCGAATGTTTAATTAATCAAAAATTTGGGTACGTTATAAGAATAAAGTTATAAACAACAGTATTTCGTGCCTTTAGCAGTAATGTAAAACTCCTAATAATGGAAGGTGATACGAACACGGTTAAACCAGAGGAATGTTCACATTACTATACCTATATTGAAAGCGGCACCGAAAAAATTGTATAGCTCAAAGTGTTCTGAAAAAAACGGTAATTCCTTAAATCATCACTTATTCTGACACATTCAAGGGTTTGGTAATAAAAACATGACAATACTTATTGTTGAAGAAGATATATACGATGAAGCATCCTATTTGAGATATGAGTACCAGAACAGCTGCACAGTCACATGCTTAGAAAGTGCCTGATTGCGTGAAACACTTTCAAAATTATACCGTACAATCAAGTCAAACTGACCATTCGAGTCATTTTACTTTTTGATCATGGAATAAGCTAAATAGATAAACAAAACTAATTAGCTATGCCAATGCCAAAAAATAGTAGCATAACAACACCTTATAGTAATCTGACTCTTTTATCTTCATGTTTTTAGCTGGAGCCTTGAGTGGCGAGAAGTCGCTTGACAAAGTCGACGCTTAGGCAACCAAAGTTACGCGACTATGTATGGAGCGTAAATGCCTTCTACCCGTCTGGAAGCACCTGCTGTCATCTAGGCCACTTCCATGAAAGTCCTCGAAAACGCTAGAATATTAGACGCTTCGATACGTGGATAAATATCCGACCAGATGGCGGAAGCAGTTAGTCACAGTAAAGACTCAGTCGAGCCAGAGGCCAGTGAGTGTGGAATTAAAATGGAATAATATTCCAGTCGACATAGTTATCAGTCTGTTATAAACTATACTATAACTATCTAAAACTGTAATGACTCATCGATGTTCAGGTAAACATCACTTAACTACCAGTAGTTGGCTGATCATAGGCGGGGTATGAATGTTTAACATGGGTGAACTAGATTTGTCACATGCTTAATAAAGAGTGGTTTGAAACATATTGTAAGTGAAAAATTTGGGAATTACCTTTATTCATCGTCGCTTCCACTTACATCTGACAGTAATAAACTGTCGCTATCGCTTTCCTCGTTGAAATTGACTATAACTGGCTCTATGATGGTGTCGATGTGGTGGTCAAGCTGCCACATTTTTGTTTCTTCCTTCACAACATGACGGATAGCATTCTGCCAAGCTTCGGGCGTTACTAGCTGTATGGAAGTCTCAAGTAAAACCTTAACGTCTGGTAATTTGAATATGGCGCGCAATATAACCCTTCACTTGAGCCCAGATGAGCTCTATTGGGTTCAGTTCATAGTGGTAGGGCGGTAACCGCAGCACAGTGACACCACATTGACGGGCCATCTCATCAGTCACGTAACTAATGTTCGCAGGTTTGTGCTGTTTAATTTTTTCATACAATTCCGATTTCACACATGAATCGTCAAACGGGATTCCTTTTTCGCGCAACCATTGCTGCATGTCACTTTTTCGAGATCCCGTAGTCGGTACACGTTCGGCTCGACGACTATGGTAGGAAGCATTATCCATGACGATCACAGAGTTGGGCTCAACTCGCTGAAGCACCCCTTGAAACCAGCTCTCGAAGCAGCTGGCATTCATTTCGTCATGGTAATCACCTCCTTTCTTAGAGACGAAAATCAAGTCACACTCTTCTAAAAAGCCACTATCGCTACCAATATGAGTTACGATCAATCTTTGACCTTTCCCTGACGGTCCACGAAGACCTGTTGACAAACCTTCAATGCTTGCTTGTCGGTTACTCACTACGTTTTTGTCTATCCAGGTTTTTTTAACTGTGTGACCTGCATTTACCCATGTCTCGTCCAAATAATAGATTTTTCTGCTTTGTCGCCTATATTCAATCATTTCGCATAGGTATTTTCGACGCCAGGCGACTATTTCAGGTCTCTCTATCAATACTGACTTCCGATTACGCGTTTCGTAACGAAAATTAATTTCGTGCAGGGATTTCCTCATTACCTCGACGCTCATTTGGGGTATAATTTAATTTTCCTTGATCGCTGCATGTACAGCCTTGAGGGTTGGTATCTCATTCCTAAAGAAGAATGAATGTACGGTTCGTCTTAACGCCATTTTGCTATCGTCATCCAATTTAACGGCCTTTCGTCCCTTCAAATTGAACTTTGGATCAGTAGTAGCTCCAGTTTTCTTCTTTTCATGCACCACCCTGCGAATGGTCCACTCTGGAATGCCTGTCATACTTTCACAACGCGCAAGTGCATCTCCCTGCGACATAGTTCTGTTCAGATAATTGAACACGATGAGCACAATTTCTTTCGCGTCCCTCTTCAGTGCTTTACGAAGCCGTCTACTTGTTCCCTGGCTTTCAGTACTTCCACTCGTGCCATTTGTACTCTCCATGGTTAAGTATAACCAAAACAGTAACCACAGAAACCACAACAATAACAATCACACAACAATTCTTATAAAAACACACAATATGCGATCGCTCAACGAAACACGTTCCAATGAGTTGCCGACGCCTATGAGTCTGCCGGTCGAGGCGCGTCTTTGATTTCATTGGTTCTACCGGCGGAGAAGAATCAGCCATTATTTCCATCTCTGTCTGTGCTGTTGACCACCGCAAAGCCACAGAAACGACATATGTCGTACGCTATACGGCTGTACTGGAAGGAAGCCGGGATCGAGCTCTGATCACATGTTGATCACGCGTATGAGTCATTACAGTTTTAAATAGTTGTAGTATAGTTGCAAGTATTATAAATTAGTGTAGCAGTAATAAATTCTATTTTAAACAGTCAAACGGCGTTTTTTACATTATGTTTGTCTTTAAGATGAAATACTTCATGTTTTCGATATGAAATGAGTTTGGTACATAAAGGCGAGTTCAACTATAATTATGATATTTGTGATGAAAACTAATGATTGTACATAAAATTTAAATCCAAAAAATTGTTGGTAGAAAACGCAGGTATAGACACACGCGCTTTATTGAAATATTTAAGTTGCGACATGGGACTTTGATGATGTCGCACTACCAATCCACGGTCGACCCGTCAAGAGGTCGCAATAGTGTTCACAATTGGTGGTGCGACATCTTCTGTGCAAAGCACAGAACGTCGAACAGCTATGAGCCAGAAGGCGTAAGGGTCCTCTGCCATCTCCATTCTTTTGGATGAGGCTGAAAATCAGCATAGCAAACCACTGGTAGATGGCGTTCGTCGCGTACTTGCGCACAATATTTTTATCTTTCAAAATATCATGCCCATTTGTTTGCTCTTCGTTTGTCTGTCTTCAAGACTAGACCTGTACCGCACTAATGAGTACGAAACATCGCTGTTTGCGGTTGGTCGTGGTTACAGAGACGGAAAGCAAATATGTCCTTCTCAGTCACAACAAAGATTGTTTATACTACTCACTAGTTTGAATCTAACAAAACTGTCATAATTAATTTTTATATTGGTGTAATAAATGTAGAGTTCAACAATAACGACATAATTAATTTTTGTCATATAATGATATTTCATACCGCGGCTCTTGGGCGAGAAGAATGTGTGACCCTGTCTAATGCCTCAAATTTCCTATTCTTCTTCCCTACTAGATTAGTTTTTCTTGTCATGGTTTCTATACGAAAACGTTTCGGATATATTATTTTTATTACTTATAACTTGTTTCTGAATGATACGTTATATCCCAGTACCATTAATAAAAAAATATGATATTTTATAAGAGCTCGCTAGGATTCTGCAAAGAACATACCCTCCAGGATAACAACCATAAATATATTTATGCATGTACGCTACGCCAAGCATTACCCAGCTAGAGAATCATAGGGCAGGTTCGGATAGGTGTTGCCTAACGAGAATACGTTAGTCAATGGATTTTCCTGCCCGAAGGATGTCTGATTTGTGTGATTTGACAAATCGGGGAATAGCAAGTGAAGATACAGATTGGATATTTTCATTAGCAGGCATCGTCAAGCTAGCGTTGCCATTTATACTAAGTATTATTACCGATAGCTAGTAGCATAATAATCCTATTACGTGTGAAGGGTCATTTATATACGCTTTTCATAATTCAATGGACGAATCTACAATAAAGAGATAAAGCTGTCCGCGAAGGGTTAACAAATAACGGCACAATTAGACACAAAATCTTGAATCACTCAACTTTCCCCTACAAGTTTATAACCTACTATCAGTCACATGTATGACCCAATTGAATTTGTCACACAATACGTGATAGCGACCATCTTTCAATATGTTTTTGTTTACTTTTCTTTGTTTAACATACCGCTTTAAGGAAAACTATCATTCGGTGTCCCTCAGTGAATCATTTATTTACAAACAAAGTGCACTGAAGATTTATTTTCATTTTGCCTTTACCCAAATTTCTTGGTATAAATAGATCTCACGTATCATCGACTGACAAAAAGGGCTGCTAAAATATCAATTATGAGTATTCTGCATATCGGACGCACCCTCAAAATCTTCAAAGATATGTGGGATAATGATCTCTGTAATATAAAAATTAGACATCCGCGCAAGACCTTTAAATTCGCGCGTTCCTATTGGCCAGCTCTTCATAAATGTCTGGACAGGCAGGGACAAGCGAGCAGCAGTGGTAATCGAGTGCTCATGTTTGTTGTGGCTTGGAGTAAATGAGGTATTTATATGGTAAAAGGGTGATGTAAGAAAGAAGCTCAGCTGGTTAGTATCCTCACCTTCTTCAACAATTTTTGATAGCTAATGCACCAGCTCTGAGTAACATCTGGCAAAGACGTACAAGAAAGCCATTGTTACTCGTTCATAATGACCAAATAAAATGAATAAATTGAAATGAAAAAGGATAGCTAATGCACCAGCTCTGAGTAACATCTGGCAAAGAGGTACAAGGAAGCCATTGTTACTCGTTCATAATGACCAAATAAAATGAATAAATTGAAATGAAAAACACATTAATAAAACAGACGTTGTAGACACAAATATTTCGTAACCTTTTTAGTATTTTTAACAATCCGCATTGCCAAACAGGCACATATGTACAATTCCCCCACCCTATTCGATAATGCTAGAAGTCAGCCATGTCAGAGGTGCCCGAACTATCAACTATCAGGCGCAGACAGGATTCTATGCTCGTATGTAGAGGTTAGCCATCTCTATTTTTTTCGTTTTTTGTCCATAGCTCCGCTGCAACTGAACCGACTTTCAAAAACCACATAACTTTTTTGTTCTTGACATAATAATGTGTGTGAAAATTTTAGCAAAATTCGACCGGCACGGGTATTACGTACTTCTCTCGAAAAGTGACGTTTCATCGTTTTATTTTTGACATTTCGTATCTTTTTGCCATTTCGTAGGTTTTTCTACAAGCTATTGTACCCTTGTGAACCCGTTTTGTAGCCGTACATATTGTTTAAACGTCAGTTAGCAGAGATGACAGCGAGTAAACATGGAATGAACACTCTAAAAACTACCTAGTCTGCAAGGTGACATTTTGTCGATCTTTTTTGACGTTTTTTAGGTATTTTACATAATACCCCTGCTACACTTTCCAAGTTATAGAAGGGCCACAAGGATTAGCGGACAGACAGACCGACAAACAAATCGACAGATACACCGTCAAACAGACCGATGGAAATAAGTGGCATGGTTTTTCGTAATCTTGATATTTAATAACGTCCAAAAAATATAACATTTCATTTTCGATTTTTTTTTCACGATTACAATACCTCGTCGCCATTAGGCATGGAAAGTAAAAACGAAAAAAGCTACTCGAATTTTATATATATACAGGGTGTCCGCAAAGTTGGGGTTTTCCTTTTCAGAAACAACTACCCTTAAAACAACAAAGGTAATGTGTAGTGAAACGAGGGCGACCAAGTAAAAAAAAATAAAGGAAAAAGTACTCACTCTCCAGTTGACGAGATGGGCTAAGTACGTCTCTGCCCGAAATCATACCGCTCCAACAGAGAATGAAATCAGCTGATGCGCTACCGAGCAGACGCTGGCGGTGGTGCAGACCACGAACAGAGGTAACAAATATGACGGCGTTGCCGCGTTTTCAGTTTTTAGGTAAACGTACTTTATAGGTATTGTTCGAAGTTATCGCCGTTTGATTCAAAAACACAGGTGCGTGCACGTCGTAGCCAAGCATCGGTGCAGGCTTTGAGAATGGAGTCCCTCCCCCGAATGAAAGCACCAGCTTGTTCAATTCTGAGACGAAGTTCGTCAACCGTATGCACTTCAGTTTGGTACACTAAGCGTTTCATTTCTCCCCAAAGAAAAAAATCACATGGTGTTAAGTCTGCAGATCGCGGAGGCCACGCTTTGGGTCCATTACGTCCGATCCACCTATTCGGAAATAATTCATTCAAAAACTCACGCACTTCGCGTCTAAAATGGGGTGATGCACCATCGTGCAGAAACCACATTGATTGTCTTACACTTAATGGCACATCTTCTAACAAGGAAGGCAAAATGTTGCGTAAAAAGTCTAGGTATTGCATCCCGTCCAATCGATTTGGGAGAATAAATGGTCCAATGAGCATACCGTTCACCATGCCAGCCCAAACATTCACCGAAAATGTTTGTTGAAAATGTGCCCGACGGACAGCGTGCGGATTTTCTACTGACCAAACATGAGTGTTGCGAAAGTTATTCACCCCATTACGCGTGAATGTAGATTCGTCTGTCACCAATATGCACTTCAAAAAGTCCGGATTATTGTCATGTTGATGCAACAACCACTCAAAAAACCGCACTCTTGCTGGAAAATCGTCAGGTTGAAGGGCTTGTACACGTTGGACGTGAAACGGATACACCCCCTCTTCACGCAGCGTTTGCCATACTTTAGTTTTTTATACTTGCACTTCTCTAGCCACGTCTCTAGTGCTTGTTGAGGGATTCTCGTCTACGCGATTCAGTAGTTTTTGAAACGCATTCGATTATACGGGTTCGTTTACCTCTACACGCGTGACCGTAACCGTCGGTTGAAGGTTGCATACTGACCTGACACACTGACCCCGACCCAGTTCTGTCGTCGGGTTGAGCCGGTGACCTTGTACCACTCGGGGATGTCGCGGGTCGCGGCTACAGGACAGTATTCAGATATTTTTGATGTTGCAGAGCCCTTTATCTCGGTTCCCTTAAGACATTGGTGTATAAGATCTACACGTCGTGTAAAGGAAAACCCCAACTCTGCGGACACCCTGATATATATTATTCCAGCAGAGAATGAAAATGATAAGGAGTCTCTGAAACGTCAAAAAACGACGTTTGAACTACAATTCTTTTTTCGCCTTTCTCCCCATAATGTAGAAAGTTCTTCCAGGTTATGCGTAAAAATGATATACCTTCATATTGATGCTTTTAAGCCTAGAGATCATGTTTCATATCAAGTAAAATAGAAGGCCAGAACAAAAAGAAAAGGTGTCATGCAGTACTAAGTAATGTGATAATATATTACGATGTAATCAATAAAATATTTAATCTCACAATCTGAAGAGTCTCCAAACTCGCTCAAAACACTTAGAGATAATATTTTTATATCAGCTGTTGCATATATAACCAAGAGATTAGGCGAACAAGTGCTTACAGTACCGGCGATTCACAAAATTGTTCAAAATGAAATACTTGTGCGCAATTTTCGCTATTTTCTCCCTTATGGCTGTTTTTGCAGCTGCTGAAGAACCAGGTAAATATACTTGATACAATTCAAAAACTACAAATAAAATGGTATATTATTTCAAATTCTAATATTATTATGAAGATGTTTTCATCACTTATGCCTAAATTCTGATTTCTGTCGAATATGTAAAACATTGTGATCTTTATTGACGAGTTCAAAGATGATGTGTTCATACACTCATGTGAGAAACAAAACAAACACTATATATCTAGAAAACTTTCAACGCCCATTCTAGTGACAATTTGTTTAAAATTAGTTACACTTTTCGAAATAACGTCGTAAAAAAGTTGATATAAACTGAAAAATGTTTCTAGTGAATCAGTTTGTCATCGCAATTGGAGACAAAACCAACTCTGATACGTAATTATTAAATTAGTTATATCTCCTGTCGCATCTCATATAAATAATAATATGTATGTATCAGCTATCTGTGAAATAACAAAAATCGGGATACACCAGAATGAGAACGTGGGAAATTTAAATAAGGATGATCAATGTTTTATTAAAAATGATTGCGTATTCAATGTTGTCATCTATATTACTAATCAGATGTTATCTAATCTGTAACTTGACAATCTATCCTATAAGTAGCATGGATGAGCAATGATGATCAAAATATTAATTTTTCCTGGAAGTGATTATTATATAGATATTTTGCGTGCTGATACTTTTCCTTTGATCAAATTGTTTCCCATCGAACATTTAAATTTATTGTAAAATCATTACTTTTAGTCATTCTTGATTATTTTTGAAAGAACTTGTTCTTATCATCAGTTTATAATGCCTTGAAAAAGTAGGCTTCCTTCGATGTCATAAAGCTCCAAACTTGACCAGTTTTAACAGCCTCAAGTTTTTTTTTTGTGGAGATTACTTAAAAATAATGTGCATACTAACTAAATAAGTACTATACAATAGCAGCTAAAAAACAATGTCACAAAACCAGTCACAATGTTGCGTCTTGAATGATGTCTCTCGAATGTTGAATTCAAAGCAATTTTTTGATCATCCGTGAGCTTGAGCGGAGCAAACCGTGAACACACCTTTCTCATGCCCATATTCTTGGCCAAAATGCGACGGATTGAATATTCAGATATATTTGATTCAATTTCTATGTATCTCAGTGAAGATTTTGAATCATTTTTGATTAACCTACGCACTTTTTAGACGATTTCTAGCGTTATCACAAATTTTGGCTGGCTAACATGTTCGTCGTCCAGACCTAAAAAATGCCTTCGATACCATGAACCATGCCGAGCTTCTCAAAGTTATGGAAAGATTGGGGGATTTAGGGGGTCATCAAAAATACTTTTTACAAAATTACCTTTCAGATTGGACACAGAATATCAAAATCTCTAACACTTTCAGTAAAAAAATGTACATCAAGTGTGGTTTGCCTCAAGGAACAATACCAGTCCCACTATTATTTAATCTCTATTTAAATGATTTTTATTACTGCAAAGACTATATGTTTCACATATGACACCCTAATATTATATAAAGATGAAAACTCGAATCTACTGAAGCAAATTTCTGTTAATTATCATGGCCAAAAAAACAAAAATCCATAGAGTTACCAGGTTAAAATATCCTGGAGTATTTATAAACTCAAATTTAAGGTGTAATAACCATGTTACATATGTTATCAAAGAATTTCAGAAATTTGGCATATAAGCTCAGAACTTGCAAACATACTTATATCCTATTTCACGAGTATCCATCACGCTTTGACGTCTACCGAGGGAAACAGCTGATTAGTAAGTGACATTTTTGTGTTAGTCTGCAACGTTGGCAATAATGAATCGGTTGTAGATCTAGTAAAACTTGTTTGTAGCGTTTTGTTTTTTGTGTGCAAATGAACTTTTCTGAATGAAAGAGCTGTTAGCTAGTACAAAATGAATCTGTAGCGTACAAAAAATCAAAGCAAATACGGCTCTGACTACCTGACGTTGACGGATCCGTCAGAATTATGTGTCCTGTGTCGATATGGAGAATTTTGACATGTTACTAGATACTCAGCTGTCATACTACCGTGATTGATTCTCGTGAAATAGGGTATATCTTATCTCCGAATACTGTACCATGCTTCAGTTGAAACCCATATAATATACGGCACCTTAGCCTGGAGTGCCACCTGCAAGATATACGAGTGGCAAAAAAAGGTAAATACCTACGTTTGTTTATTAGAATTCAAGAATTTTTTACATATCGATTTATCTTGCCATGAACAACAAGTGATAAAATGGTCAGAGCGACAAGCCCGCCGGTTAAGTCTTCTGACTCTGAGAGACAGATTCAGTAGTACTCGAGCCATCGCTAATCAGTGATTTGAAGAGCATGGAAGGATGGTTGGTATGCGTACGGTATATCGCCGACCTTTTCTTTATCGCCCACATTGGATGCTACCTCTCACAGCTGAACATCGGCGTAACCGTTTGTTCTATACTATAACTATCTAAAACTGTAATGACTCATCGATGTTCACGTGAACATCACTTAACTACCAGTAGTCGGCTGTTCATAGGCGGGGTATGAATGTTTAACATGGGTGAACTAGATTTGTCACATGCTTAATAAAGAGTGGTTTGAAACATATTGTAAGTCAAAAATTTGGGAATTACCTTTATTCATCGTCGCTTCCACTTACATCTGACAGTAATAAACTGTCGCTATCGCTTTCCTCGTTGAAATTGACTATAACTGGCTCTATGATGGTGTCGATGTGGTGGTCAAGCTGCCACATTTTTGTTTCTTCCTTCACAACATGACGGATAGCATTCTGCCAAGCTTCGGGCGTTACTAGCTCTATGGAAGTCTCAAGTAAAACCTTAACGTCTGGTAATTTGAAGGTTGTGTTATGGCGCGCAATATAACCCTTCACTTGAGCCCAGATGAGCTCTATTGGGTTCAGTGCACAGTGGTAGGGCGGTAACCGCAGCACAGTGACACCACATTGACGGGCCATCTCATCAGTCACGTAACTAATGTTCGTAGGTTTGTGCTGTTTAATTTTTATCATACAATTCCGCTTTCACACATGAATCGTCAAACGGGATTCCTTTTTCGCGCAACCACTGCTGCATGTCACTTTTTCGAGATCCCATAGTCGGTACACGTTCGGCTCGACGACTATGGTATGAAGCATTATCCATGACGATCACAGAGTTCGGCTCAACTCGCTGAAGCACCCCTTGAAACCAGCTCTCGAAGCAGCTGGCATTCATTTCGTCATGGTAATCACCTCCTTTCTTAGAGACGAAAATCAAGTTACACTCTTCTAAAAAGCCACTATCGCTACCAATATGAGTTACGATCAATCTTTGACCTTTCCCTGACGGTCCACGAAGACCTGTTGACAAACATTCAATGCTTGCTTGTCGGTTACTCACTACGTTTTTGTCTATCCAGGTTTTTTTAACTGTGTGACCTGCATTTACCCATGTCTCGTCCAAATAATAGATTTTTCTGCTTTGTCGCCTATATTCAATCATTTCGCGTAGGTATTTTCGACGCCAGGCGACTATTTCAGGTCTCTCTATCAATACTGACTTCCGATTACGCGTTTCGTAACGAAAATTAATTTCGTGCAGGGATTTCCTCATTACCTCGACGCTCATTTGGGGCATAATTTCATTTTCCTTGATCGCTGCATGTACAGCTTTGAGGGTTGGTATCTCATTCCTAAAGAAGAATGAATGTACGGTTCGCCTTAACGCCATTTTGCTATCGTCATCCAATTTAACGGCCTTTCGTCCCTTCAAATTAAACTTTGGATCAGTAGTAGCTCCAGTTTTCTTCTTTTCATGCACCACCCTGCGACATAGTTCTGTTCAGATAATTGAACACGTTGAGCACGATTTCTTTCGCGTCCCTCTTCAATGCTTTACGAAGCCGTCTACTTGTTTCCTGGCTTTCAGTACTTCCACTCGTGCCATTTGTACGCTCCATGGTTAAGTATAACCAAAACAGTAACCACAGAAACCACAACAATAACAATCACACAACAATTCTTATAAAAACACACAATATGCGATCGCTCAACGAAACACGTTCCAATGCGTTGCCGACGCCTATGAGTCTGCAGGTCGAGGCGCGTCTTTGATTTCATTGGTTCTACCGGCGGAGAACAATCAGCCATTATTTCCATCTCTGTCTGTGCTGTTGACCACCGCAAAGTCACAGAAACGACATATGTCGTACGCTATACGGCTATACTGGAAGGAAGCCGGGATCGAGCTCTGATCACGTGTTGATCACGCGTATGAGTCATTACAGTTTTAAATAGTTGTAGTATAGTGTAGAGAATGAATTCTATGGCCCGAGAATGGAGTCAGGTGGTCGTTAGTGACGAATCCTGCTTCTGTCTGGGTCACGTTCTCCACACCGCGGGAGTTATGGTATGGGTGCTATTGCTTATGGTAGCAGATCACCACTGATTTACATCAGAAGCAATATGACATCCCGACGCTATATTCAGGAAGTAGTCGAGCCTCATCCCATTCCATACCTAAACACCATCCAAAACTCGATTTTTCAGCAAGACAATGCCAGACCCCATGTTGCCAGAGCATCGTTAGCCTTCATGCATCAGCATCGCATTAACCATTTACCTTGACCACCACGATCGCCTGACCTATCTCCAATTGAACATGTCTGGGACATGATAGGTCGCAGGCTCTTGAATTTGAAACACCCTCCACAGACTTTAGCAGCTCTTACTCACGAAGTTGCAGTAGCCTGGAATGAGATACTCCAACAGGATATCGACCACCTTGTCAGCACGATGCCCAGGCGTGTCAAAAATTATTAAAATCAGATAAAGATACGTACGTGTTTACCTTTTTTTGTCACCCAGTATATATATTTCTGATCTGGATTTAGCACAAAAAATTGTTTCAAAGGCCATTTTCCATAAGCCAAGATGCTACCACCTTATACCACGAAAATAGTAATGAACAAAATTCCTATAAGCACGAGGCTCATCTATCCGGTATCTGTCTATCTGGTATCCAAGGACTACACAAAACATTATTCAAAAAATCGTTTAAATTCTTAGCAGCTAAATTACATAATGTAGTAGCAAACAAAATAAATAGATTTAAATTTAAACGATAACTGAAGGACTGTGTTGGTACTATGCAGCAAATAATTTATACACCATTACATAGAAAACTAGATCTACAAAACACCAAATTATGTAAATACTTCTTAAGCTAAATTATATTTGTTATACACATATGATTTTTGTTAATTAGTAAGATATTAAATAACGGGTGATTTTTTAAGAGGTATAGGATTTGATTTAAAAAAAAAACACAAAAAATTTGAAAAAACGATTAAATCTTTATTTGAGTCGATAGAACAGTCGATGTAATTTAATGTTTAAAGATTATTTCATGTAAATGGTGGCCGCGGCTCCGCTTTAGATGGCCCATGCGCACGGTCCAATTTTGGCACACTCTCCCCAACATATCGGCCGGTATCTCACGAATAAATGCTTCAATATTGGCTTCCAGTGCGTCAATCGTTGCTGGTTTTTCCCTGTAGACATTAGCCTTAACATGGCCCCACAAGAAATAGTCCAACGGCGTTAAATCACACGATCTAGGCGGCCAATTGACGGGCCCCAAACGTGAGATAAACTGTTCACCGAACTCGCCTCTCAATAGGGCCATTGTTTCGTGTGCGGTGTGGCATGTGGCACCGTCTTGTTGAAACCACATATCAGCCAAGTCCAGCTCTTCCATTTTGGGCAAAAAAAGTTTGTTATCATCGCACGGTAGCGCTCGCCATTCACAGTTACGTTGCGGCCATTGTCGTCTTTGAAGAAGTACGGCCCGATGCTGCCACCGGCCCATAATTCACACCAAACAGTGATTTTTTCAGGATTCATTGGTAGCTCTTGCAATGCTTCTGGCTGGTATTCAATCCAGATGCGGCAGTTTTGCTTGTTATCGTACCCATTCAACCAGAAATGAGCTTCGTCGCTGAACACAATTTTTCGATAAAAATGTAGATCTTCCTCCAACTTTGCCAGCGCCCGTTCACCAAATTGGAAACGTTGTGGGAGGTCGTGTGGCTTCAATTCTTGCACCAGCTGTATCTTATAAGGTTTTACACCCAAATCCTGTCGCAAAATTTTCCACGTAGTAGAGTAACAGAGGCCCAATTGCTGCGAACGGCGGCGAATCGACATTTCACGGTCATCACTAACACAGGCGGATACAGCCGCAATATTTTCTTCAGTCCTCACTCTACGTCTGCGTGTTGGTGGTTTAATGTCCAATAATGTAAACTGGGTTTAGTCACAAGCTTCGGAGTAGCTCCCTCAGTAGGCCGACCAAATTGCCCATAAATTGGAAGCAGTGCTCGATGCGCTCTCTTAACCGAGCATGAATTTTGATAGTAAAATTCAATAATTTGCAAGCGTTGTTCGTTCGTAAGTCGATTCATGGTTAAATTATAGACCAAACTGAACAAGTTTCACAATGATACAAGACACGATTCACGCGTCATCTGTCAAAAACAGTATTGCCAAAAAGATACTAGCAAAAAAATCACCCATTACATAACTCACACACAGATTTTTCATATATTTATTTGCCCAGTTTTAAACTATTTTTTATTTTGGCGAATAAATATTAGTATCCTTCTTATTATTATTATGATATAGAATAAATCTATTTCATTTCGCTCTAAAGATATTATAAATACGAATCAGTTGTTTATTTATTATTATATTTACTTTTTTCAGAAGTTCGTCCAATGTTGAGCGTCCGCGCCCCTTCCGTATCAGCTGGCCCCCTCGGAACCTGCGAATGTAATTCTTGTAACCAGTACTGCTACGGCAACAACTACATAGGAGGATTTTGCTATTCGACAAGCTGCTATTGCGTCAAGTACCAGTAGTAAATTCGAATTAATCATGATATCTGTTTCTGTTTAAAGTAATAAATAAATAATTTTTTTTTATCTTTGTCGATCTTTCTATCTATTTCATAGTTTTGTTGGATTAAAAGCCCTACAACGCATCATTTGGACGACGAAGCTCTAAAAAATTTATTCGTATTATATGTAAACTTGTAAACGGTTCCTCAATCGTTATTCCTCCGGTCCCCATGGAACGATGGTGAATTGAGATAAAGCAAACTATACTAAGTGACATATAAATCAGCACACCCAGTTTAAATGGTTTTATTTTAATAAAATTTTGTATAAGTACTTAATGAAGCATATTAAGTAAATGATAAAAATTTCAAAATGATTGCACTGCTTTAAAGCCCTTTGACCTTTAATAATGTGTGGATGCACCCTGATGTGCTACGCATTCTCCAACGCGCCTAGGCATGCTTCTGATCAGGTGGTCAATGTCCTCCTGTGGTATCTCATTCCAGGCAACCACCAACTCCTCTCGAAGTGCTTCTAGAGTCTGAGGAAGACGTTGCAAATTGAGCAATATCCTACCCATCATATCCCACACTTGCTCAATTGGGGATAAGTCTGGAGATCTTGGTGGCCATGGTAACAATGTGACATCATTATGTTGAATGAAGTCTATTGTGACTCTTGCAACATGTGGTCGGGCATTATCTTGTTGGAAAGTTGGATCTGCCAGGGTGTCAAGATAGGGTAAAAGATGGGGTTCTAGAACTTCGTGGATATAACGCTGCGCGTTCATGTTACCTCTGATGAAGATTACAGGTGACCTGGAACCATAAGCTATAGCACCCCAAACCATAACTCCAAGAGTGTGAAGAACATATCTTTCAACAAAAAACTGTGGATTCCTCCTTTCACCACGTCGCCTTCTAACACTGGCACGACCATCGTGCATGCCTAAACAAAATCGAGACTTGTCACTAAAGACAATACTGTTCCATTCCTGATCCCAGAGTAACCGTTGTCTGCACCACTCAAGGCGATTACGTCGGTGTTCTCGAGTTAAAGGGAGGACCCAGTGTGGCCGGTATGAAAACAAGCCAAAACTTCTCATTCGTCGGTAAACACTTCGCATGCCAATAGGTCTTCCGTGTTCTGCAAACCATTCATTTGCAATGGACCTGGTAGTGGAGAAACGGTCCCTTAAGGCCAATAATCTTAGGCGGCGATCTTCACGGTCTGTTGTTCTACGGCGGCGTCCAGTGCCCCTTGCTCTTTGCGTACGGCCTTCTCGAAGCCATGCCTGACAACACCTAACCACAGTGTCTACACTTCTTTGCACTCTAACTGCAATTGCCCGAAAAGAAAGTCCAGCTTCCCGAAGTCCCACTATACGGCCCCTATCAAACTCACTAAGTTGACGAAATCGTACAGGTCTCCGAACTCTAGGCATGGTAACCGACCGTAAAGTATGTCAAGAACCAAATCCGCCAACGTTGATTCTTTACTGCGGCTGAAATATTCATTTTTAGAGCGTTAGTGAATTAAAAAAAGCAGTATAAAAACCGGAATGTCCAACTGATAAAGCTGAAAATTTTTTCACTTGTTATTTACAGTAAGATAAATACATTCACCAACTTTTATTAAAATAAAACCATTTAAACTGGGTGTTCGGATTTATATGTCACTTAGTATATGTGCGAGGCATCGAGTTGTCTTATTTGAATCTATTAAATATCCAAACAGTTCGAAATCTTGGTATCCACACAATTTTTTAAAAAGATTCAAGAGATCAAAAGAGAAATTTAAGTGGTGACAAACTGACAATTAGCGTTATCTAGATAATGACCCCACACGTCATTTGGAGGTAAACTTCGTATATTCAAATATGCCATTATGCATATTAGCAAATTTCCCCGAAATAATTGAAAAGTATGGTTTTATTGATCAAGGCGGTATTTAAAACATGGGCGCATAAAATGGTACACCGATTTTTGTGGAAAAACTTTTTATTCGACAACAAAGAATGACTAAACGTGTTCTCTGGGATTCAATCGAAAGTGTAGGCAGGAACCAAAAAACTCTTCAAATGAGATTATTAGGAATTTATGAGACCTACAGAATGAGATCACACGTAAAAAGATCCGACTAACGACAATAATTTCAGGCAGTTACTTGAAATTCTTCAAATCCGTCGACTTCATACTTCTAAGTAGCCACAATAAAATTGGAGTCGATTGGTCAAGTAATCTTTAAGAATTTCTAATTGTTTATCCCAAAACACCTGACTTCCGGCCATCACTACTAGTTTACTGAGCAATATACAGGGTGTTCAAAGAAGGTCATTTTTTCTTCTAAACAAATTGAAACATTTCGTATTTGCTTGTAATTGAAAAGATTCGCTACGATATTAAAAAACACGTATTATTATACACATCTTAAAACACCTTTGATTGCGAAGAAAACGATTTTTAATCAAGATTTTTTCATACTCTTGTGTATACATATTTAGAGCTGGTAATTTTGACACGGTCACAGATGGGCCCTAAAGTCTATAAAAATAAATATTTCACACAGGAAAGCACTGAACTGTTTATAAAGGTATCTCTCAAAGTGAAAACAATTATGTTTCAAACTGTCTTAGACTAGTTAGTATGTAGCATGTGCTGAATGGCTACATTATTTTTTTTTATATCGAAGAAACCGCGCAGGCAGAAGCCTAAATGCCGGAACACCGCGGCTGCTATGATGATCCCAAAGAAATTTTATTAATACGACTTTTGAACTGCCTAAGGTTAATAGAACTGGTAAAAGCTTCCTCTTGTAGATTGTTCCACAATCTCGACATCCTCGGGACAAAGGAGCGGTAGTATCGTATGGAGGTTCGACGCGATTATTATGGGACGCCAAAGTCAGGCGGGTCTGTCTGGTAGGCACATCGCGCGACGGCATCATGGAAGAGAGCTCTGAGGAGCAAAGCCCGTTGGTGTAATGGCAGAAAAGAGCCAGATCGCCGACAGCCCGCCGGTGCGAAAGAGTCCCGAGACTGTCTGTTAGAGAAGAGTCATCGATCAGTCGGACCGCCTTCCTCTGGACAGCATCGAGCATGGATAATGTAGCTGGGGCGGCAGCATCCCAAATGTATGAGCAATACTCGAGGCTAGGCCTTATCTGGGCTTTGAATAGAATAAGAAGGTCATGCGGAGAAAAATACTTCTTAGCCCTAAACAAATAGCCTAGCTTTTTTCCAGCAGCTGCAGCTATGGACGAGATGTGTTCGTGCCAGATCAGGTCCTCGGTGATCTGGACTCCGACCAGCCGAAATGAATGGCTTTTTGGCAGAACTCGACCATCCATCGAAACCGGGTGAGCGCAGTGACGCTTTTTGTTCGTCAAAGTACAGTACCGCGTTTTGGAAGCATTGAACTGTACAAGATTGTTGCGTACCCAAGCAGTGATGGCCTCCAGGTCTCTTGTCAGAGAGGAAGTCATCGCTAGTCATCTTTTTTCCAACTCAGCGATTGGATCTTTTCAATAGCAGGCATCGTCGAGCTAGCGTTTCCATTTATACCAAGTATTATCACCGATTGCTAGTAGCATAATAATCCTATTACGTGTGAAGGGTCATTTATATTCACTTTTCATAATTCAATGGACGAATCTACAATAAAGAGATAAAGTTGTCCGCAAAGGGTTAACAAACTAACGGCACTATTAGACTCAAAATCTTGAATCACTCAACTTTCTCCTGCAATTTTAAAACCTACTATCAGTCACATGTATGACCCAATTGAATTTGTCACACAATACGTGATAGCGACCATCTTTCAGTATGTTTATGCTTACTTTTCTTTGTTTAGCATACCGCTTTAAGGAAAACTATCATTCGGTATCCCTCAGGGAGTCATTTATTTACAGAGTGCGCTGAAGATTTATTTTCATTTTACCTTTTCCGAAATTTCTTGGTATAAATTGATATCACGTATCATCGACTGACAAGAAGGGCTGCTAAAATATCAATTATGAGCCCCCTGTGTATTCTGCTTATCGAACAATCCAAGGCCACACCCTTAAAATCTTCAAAAATATGTAGGATAATGATCTCTGGAATATAAAAATTAGACATCCGCGCAAGACCTTTAAGTTCGCGCGTTCCTATTGGCCAGCTCTTCATAAATGCCTGGACAGGCACGGACAAGCGAGCGGTAATCGAGTACTCATGTTTGTTGTGGCTTGGAGTAAATGAGGTATTTATATGGTAAAAGGCTGATGTAAGGAAAAAGCTCAGCTGGTTAGTATCCTCGCCTTCTTCAACAATTTGGGATCGTTAATGCACCAGCTCTAACATCTGGCAAAGACGTACAAGGAAGCCATTGTTACTCGTTCATAATGACCAAATAAAACGAATAAATTGAAATGAAAAACACATTAAGTCATTGATTAACTGCAAATCATAAAACAGACGTTGTAGACACAAATATTTCGTAACCTTTTTAGTATTTTTAACAATGCTCATTGTCAAACAAGCACATATGTACAATTCCCCCACCCCATACGATAACGCTAGGAGTCAGCCATGTCAGAGGTGACCGAGCTATCAGGCGCAGACAGGATTCTTTGCGCGTATGCAGAGGTTAGCTATCTTTATTTTTTTCGTTTTTTGTCCATAGCTCCGCTGCAACTGAACCGGCTTGCAAAAACCACAAAGCTCTTTTTTTCTTGGCATAACACTGTGTGTGAAAATTTTAGCAAAATACGTACATCTCTCGAAAAGTAACATTTCAACAAGATGGTGATCCTGTGCCCACCATCTTGTGCAGCATCATGTGGTTCACGATGTAATTTTAACTTTCGTTTTAAATATTTTTAATACGTTTTAATTTATTCCTGACACACAGCTGTGTGTAGTTTATATTAATTTTGACGAATGTACCATGTATCCAGCATTCACCAGGTTACTGGTTGTCTCCCTCAACATAAACGTTAATAACATTTTTAGCAACAATCTCACATACGACTCTCCTGATGAAGATGACAAAGTCCATTAAAAGCTAGAGAATAATAAAGTATAAAGAGTTGTAGTTCAAACGTCGTTGTTTGACGTTTCAGAGGCTCCTTATCATTTTCATTCTCTGCTGTAATAATATATATATATATATATATATATACTAAGTGACATATAAATCCGAACACCCAGTTTAAATGGTTTTATTTTAATAAAATTTTGTATAAGTACTTAATGTAGCTTAATAAGTAAATGATAAAAATTTCAAAATGATTGCACTGCTTTAAAGCCCTTTGACCTTTAATAATGTGTAGATGCACCCTAATGTGCTACGCATTCTCCAACGCGCCTACGCATGCTTCTGATCAGGTGGTCAATGTCCTCCTGTGGTATCTCATTCCAGGCAACCACCAACTCCTCTCGAAGTGCTTCTAGAGTCTGAGGAGGACGTTGCAAATTGAGCAATCTCCTACCCATCATATCCCACACGTGCTCAATTGGGGATATAAGTCGGGAGATCTTGGTGGCCATCGTAACAATGTGACATCATTATGTTGAAAGAAGTCTATTGTGACTCTTGCAACATGTGGACGGGCATTATCTTGTTGGAAAGTTGGATCTGCCAGGTAAAAGATGGGGTTCTAGAACTTCGTGGATATAACGCTGCGCGTTCATGTTACCTCTGATGAAGATTAAAGGTGACCTGGAACCATAAGCTATAGCACCCCAAACCATAACTCCAACAGTGTGATGAACATGTCTTTCAACAAAAAACTGTGGATTCCTCTTTTCACCACGTCGCCTTCTAACCCTGGCACGACCATCGTGCATGCCTAAACAAAATCGAAACTCGTCACTAAAGACAATACTGTTCCATTCCTCATCCCAGAGTGACCGTTGTCTGCACCACTCAAGCCGATTACGTCGGTGTTCTCGAGTTAAAGGGAGGACCCAGTGTGGCCGGTATGAAAACAAGCCAAAACTTCTCGTTCGTCGGTAAACACTTCACATGCCAATAGGTCTTCCGTGTTCTACAAACCATTCATTTGCAATGGACCTGATAGTGGAGAAACGGTCCCTTAAGGCCAATAATCTTAGGCGGCGATCTTCACGGTCTGTTGTTCTACGGCGGCGTCCAGTGCCCCTTGCTCTTTGCATACGGCCTTCTCGAAGCCATGCCTGACAACACCTAACCACAGTGTCTACACTTCTTTGCACTCTAACTGCAATTGCCCGGAAAGAAAGTCCAGCTTCCCGAAGTCCCACTATACGGCCCCTATCAAACTCACTAAGTTGACGAAATCGTACAGGTCTCCGTACTCTAGGCATCGTAACCGATCGTAAAGGATGTCAAGAACCAAAATCCGCCAACGTTGATTCTTTACTGCGACTGAAATATTAATTTTTAGAGGGTTAGTGAATTAAAAAAAAGCAGTATAAAAACCGGAATGTCCAACTGATAAGGCTGAAAATTTTTTCACTTGTTATTTACAGTAAGATAAATACATTCACCAACTTTTATTAAAATAAAACCACTTAAACTGGGTGTTCGGATTTATATGTCACTTAGTATATACATATATATTATTACAGCAGAGAATGAAAATGATAAGGAGCCTCTGAAACGTCAAACAACGACGTTTGAACTACAACTCTTTTTTTCGCCTTTTTACCCATAATGTCGAAAGTTCTTCTAGGTTACGCGTAAAATTGATATACCTTCATATTGAAGCTTTTAAGCCTAGAGATCATCTTTCATATCAACTAAAATAGAAGGCCAGAACAAAAGGAAAAGGTGTCACGCAGTACTAATGTGATAATTAATACATTACGATGTAATCAGTAAAATATTTAATCTCACAATCCAGTGGCGAAGCGTCCATGTAACCATTGTTACCATTGGTAACAGTTAAAAATCTTAAAAACAAATATTTTATGACTAAGTACTGTGAAATAATTTCATTTATTTGTTTACCAACAGCGATATGTAATAGTAATTCAGTAAATAGCAAATTAGCCCCACGAAAATAATGCACCCTATAATGTCTAGATTGCCGGTTGTTACCATTTTCATTTATGGATACACTTGGTAGTCCGTCGGGGACTGTCGGTACCGTCTGATCGCGGCCGCCCGAGTGCGTGGGGCGCTGCGACTATTATGTGGGCTTGTTACCATTTTTTGATTTGGTTACTCACTTCTCACTCGTTAGTAGCCGTTTTGGTTACCGGCTGTAGTGTGCGTGCAATTAAAGATGGATGAGTGTCGCTGCGTAATCGATGAACTACTTGAAAAGTCATTCTCCTTGTATAATATTTAAGAAAAAAAGGACATCATTGAAAATGGAAGATCAACACCTATTTTAGATAATTTTAAAAAGGAATAAAAAAACGTATTTTGATACTTTAAATTAAGTTGGTACATGGAAACTCTTGGTTATGTGGTTGCAAAAACACAGATTGTGGCGATGTCTTCTGTTTTATACAGAAAAAATGGGTGGACCAGCAGCAGAGTCAACCATTTAAATAGTTTTAGGGCTCTAAAGAGGAGACATGAAATTTCTCCGTTACATGTGAGATGTGTAGCCAATTTAATTCAGTTTGGCAAAACAAGAATCGAAAGTTGTCTTAACCAAGCTTTTAGGCAGCACACTTCTAGATACCATATGTTTTTTGGCAATACAGGAATTACCGTTCATTTTGAAGGGGATGACTCTGACAGAGGAAATTACAGGGAATTGTTAACATTCATTGCCAAAAAGGGTCAAACAATTTCCGAACATCTAGAAACGTCGACTGTTTTTTCGGACAGCTTGGATTAGTCATAGCATAAGACGATGAGTGCCCCAAACGGTCAGTCCAGGAATGTTTTCCTTAATTTAAAAATAGTTTAAATAAAATACCTAAAATAAGCAAAAACTTATATCTGGGAGGTTCAAAATAAACTTTTTTTGGTAACAGTTTAGGAAAAGTCACGCGTCGCCACTGTCACAATCTGAAGAGCCTCCAGACTCACTCAAAACACTTAGAGATAATATTTTTTATATCAGCTGTTGGATATATAACCAAGAGATTGGGGGAATTAGTGAATACAGTTGCGACGTTACCCAAAACTGTTCAAAATGAAATACTTGTGCGCAATTTTCGCTATTTTCTCCCTGATGGTTGTTTTTGCAGCTGCCGAAGAACCAGGTAAATATACTTGATACAATTCAAAAATGAAATGGTATATGATTTCGAATTCTAATACTATTATGTTGATGTTTTCATTATCTATGCCTAAATTCTCATTTCTGTGGAATATTGACGAATTCGGAGATAATGTGTTCATACATACATGCAAGAAACAAAACAAAGACTATACATCTGGGAAACTTTCAACACCTAATCTAGTGTCAATTTAAAATGTTTGAAATTAGTTACATTTTACGAAATAACAACGGAAAAAGTTGTGTTAAACTGAAAAATGTTTCGAGTGAACCAATTTGTCATCGCAATTGGAAATTAAAGTAACTCTGACATGTAATTATTAAATTATATATATATATATATATATATATATATACATATATGTATACAGGGTGTCCCAAAAAAAGTGTGCAATATTCTACCAGCGGTTTCTAGAGCTTAAAATAGGAAGAAAAGTTTGTATACACATAGGTCGACAAACGTCCCCTAAGGGCGCTACGGTCTTTTAAGGGGCTCCCCTGAAGATGGTTTTTCCTTAATATTTCCGAAACTTGTTGAGATAAAGGCATAAAATTTGGTATTCTAGCCTAGTTTTTTATGCTGGATTTAAAAATATTAACAATTTTAGACAGTTTTGTTTGGAAGCGTATGTAACAGGTACGGACTCAGGTTATTTTAGCCCCAAAATTTTTGTGTGATTCTATTTTTGAAATTCAATTTTAGAAATTGGAAGTTTAGGGTTTTCTACATGAAAAAGGTACTCTTACTGAATATAGATAAATTGTACCATTTTTGAATAAAATCAAACTAAAAAATTTGTCACATGATAGGAAATGTACTGCGAATTTAAATAAATTCAACGAAAAAACTAGTTTAATAATTGGTAAATATTACATAAATACATATTTCTATTGCAACATAGCTAATATTTAGGCAAAAACAAAAGAAATAATTTTTTTCTACGAACGAAATTGTTTAAAGAAGAAGACATAAGTAGGATATACTTAAAGCTAGCTTTACAATAAGTGTTCAAATAAATTCCCATTTTGTTGGATACAGAGTCTCGCTCGACGATCTAATGGTTGCGTAGTCCGAAAAGTGGTACACCTTTTTCTTCTTATTTCATTTGCAGCCTGATGGATTCTTTGAAGTAAGTCTTCTTGAGTATTTACTTCAGTCGAGTAAACTAGGTCTTTTAATGACCCCCAAAAATAGAAACGTGGCGGCCATGCTATAGGACCTCCTCGGCCTAACCACCTGACTGGAAAATTGACATTCAACCAATTTCGAACATTGCGTCCAAAATGTGCAGGGGCGCCATCACACATCCAATGGTATTATATCCATGAGCTCATTCTGAAGAAAGTTCAGATACACCTCTGAATTAAGACGATTGGGAAGTACAATAGGCCCAATTACTTGATCCCCAATTACTCCTGCCCATAAGTTCAATGAAAATCTATGTTGGAAAATTGTACGGCGAAAAACTTTTGGATTTTCATCTGACCAGTGATGCAAGTTATGGAAATTAAAAGCACCATTCCTAGTAAATATTGACTCATCCGACCATAGTATTCTAGGAATAGTGTTTTCATTTGCTAATATCCACTGACAAAACTCGATTCGTGGTAAAAAAAATCTGCCTCCATTACATGCTGCACCCGTTTAAAATGATAAGGATGTAATAGTCTTTCTTCCTATCTAAAATTATTATTTTTAGGATAACTATCAAATAGGTATTCATAAATTTTTCTTACTATTGATCGAGGTATATCCAAAATTTCTGAAACATTTCGTATGTTTATTTGCGGATTATTTTCAAACATAATTAAAGCAATATCCATACGATGATCTTCCAGTGGCCTTCCTGAGCCCTGCATGCGCTGAAAACTTCTATGGTTTGACAAATTTCGGTGAATATCAGTAAACATTCGACGTCCAGGTATTATGCGATTGGGACATCTTCTTTAGTATTCTCTTACGGCTGCCAATGAACTGCCATTGCAAAACCCGTACACAAAATGCATGTCAGTTAGTTCTCTGTCTGTAAATATTGGCATTTTAAATCGATTTAATAAAAATTTTGATTGTAATCTAGCAATTTTACACTGCTAACAATGTCAGCTTAACGTCAAAATAAGTCATAACAAATCAAAACAACTTTTGTTTGCAGTCATGGCTAACTATGTATAATCAACAATTCATTTAAATTCGCAGTACATTTCCTATCATGTGACAAATTCTTTAGTTTGATTTTATTCAAAAATGGCACAATTTATCGATATTCAATAAGAGTACCTTTTTATGTAGAAAACCCTTAATTTTCAAATTCTAAAATTGAATTTCAAAAATAGACTCACACAAAAATTTTGGGGCTGAAATAACCTAAGTCCGTCCCTGTTACATACGCTTCCAAACAAAACTGCCTAAAATTGTTAATCTTTTTAAATCCAGCATAAAAAACTAGGCTAGAATACCAAATTTTATGTCTTCATCTCAACACGTTTCGGAAATATTAAGGAAAAATCATCTTCAGGGGAGCCCCTTTAAAAGACCGTAGCGCTCTTAGGGGACGTTTGTCGGCCTATGTTTATATAAACTTTTCTTTCTATTTTAAGCTCTAGAAACCGCTGGTAGAATATTGCACACTTTTTTGGGACACCCTGTATACAGGGTTATCCAAATTAAGTGTCCACCATTAGTAACTTTGTTATTAGTGAAAATACAAAGTTGTTTGAATTAGCAAACTAGTAGCATTTTTAACGCTGGTAAAAATGAGAAATAAAAAAAAACAATTGAGAGTCGTTATTTTGATTTTTTTCAGTAAAATAACATTTTTTTAAATGGAAACCCCTGTATATTATATTTTTTTCTGTTAAAGCATCAAATTTTAAACAAAAAAGCTTACAATAACTTTTCTCCTAGGTTACAAATTGTTGAAGTTATGGCCTCCAATCTGAAACAATTAAATTGTATCGACAAACTTTATTTTCAACATCAACTTATAATCTTACAAAATACAATAACAATTTTTTTTAAAGAAGATGCTCGAAAACACCACCTTGTTCTTCAATACACTTTTGGGCACGTTTTTCAACTGCTCGAACTGTCTTAAGTATGGTCATACCATCTATCTGGGTTATCTTTTCCCTAACTGCAGTCTTTAACGCGTCAAGGTTATCGTACCTTCGCTTGTAAATTTGGTTCTTTAAGTAACCCCACAAGAAGTAATCAAGTGGGTTTAGATCTGGTGATCTGGGAGGCCACTGTATTGGGCCATTTGTTCCTATCCACTGATCATTAAAAGTAGTACTTAGAAAATGATAAGTACCTCTGGAGTTGTGGGCAGGTGCGCCATCTTGCTGAAAATGCAGATGATGTCTACTTATAAGATCCGAATCGTCTAAGAAATTAGTCAGAATTTCTGACATAAATTCCACATATCTTTCACCAGTTAGGGTTTCCTCATAAAAGAACGGGCCAACAATTTTTGAACCAATTATACCGCACCAAACGTTGAAACTGAAACGGACTTGTGGGCCTCTTGGATGTACTAACAAAAGATTTTCTCTTGACCAATAATGGTGGTTTTTTCTATTAAACATTCCAGAATTTGAAAAATTTGATTCATCTGTCCATAAAAGGTAACGAAAGTTATTTACATTTTGGCGACAGAAGCTAAGATACCAATGGCAAAAAACAAGTCTTCTCTCTGGATCCCCTGCCAAAAGCGTTTGAACTGGTCGGTACTTATACGGAATAAATTTGTATTTTTTTAAAATCCTTTGAACAGTACCATAACTGAAATTAGAGTCCTTGAGAATATCTGCTATTGAATTCTCACGATAAGCTTCAAAATATCCAATAACTGCAATTTCCGTGGCCTCGCTTATTATGAATTCTTTTTTTGCCCTTGTTTTAGCAAAAACATTTTCGTTGCCCCTAAATTTTCGATAAAGTCTCAGAAAATATCGTTCATACGGTTGAATGCGAGCGGGATATAATTCACTGTAGTATTCTCTTGCTCTCAAGGAGGATTTTCTGCACACTAAATAGCATTCTAACATATCACACTTTTCTTCATGGGAGAACATTTTTCTTTAAATTAATGACACAATAAAGCTTATAAACAACTATTTACACTAATGTTTGACATTATTTGATTTTATCATTGTTTTCCAAAGCCTTCTAGTTGCGAGTATGTCCAGTTTAACAATTTGTCGCTTATCTTAATGCTGTCAAATCGCGAACGCCATGTTGTTTTCATAGCCGTCTTAATATTATAATACTGCAAATAATTAAAAATATTTATCGTTATTTTGACTTTATTTTTGACTTTAGCGGAAAAGTCATTATGAACTTTTTTGTTTAAAATTTGATGCTTTAACAGAAAAAAATATAATATACAGGGGTTTCCATTTAAAAAAATGTTATTTTACTGAAAAAAATCAAAATAACGACTCTCAATTGTTTTTTTTTTATTTCTCATTTTTACCAGCGTTAAAAATGCTACTAGTTTGCTAATTCAAACAACTTTGTATTTTCACTAATAACAAAGTTACTAATGGTGGACACTTAATTTGGATAACCCTGTATATATATATATATATATTTCCTGTCCCATCCCATACAAATAACACCTTGACTTGCACTAAAACTTATTTTTGAAATAACAAAAATCGTGATACATCAATATGAGGACGTCGGAAATTTAAATAGGTATGATCAATGTTTTATTAAAAACGATTGCTTTTTCAATGTTGTCATCTATATTACTTATCAGATGTTATCTAATCTGAGTAACTTGCCAATCAACAATGATGATCAAAATATTAATTTTTCCTGGAAGTGATTATTAAATAGATTAAGGCGTGCTGATACTTTTCCGTTGAGCAAATCTTTTCCAAACCAACATTAAAATTTATTATAAAACCATAACTTTTAGTCATTCTTGATTACTTTTAAAAGCACTCGTTCTTATCATCAGTTTATAATGCCTTAAACAAGTAGGTTGCCTTTGATGTCATACAACTTGACCAGTTTTAACGGCCTCAAGTTTCTAAAAAATAATATGCATACTAACTAAACAAGTACTACGAGCCCCTTCCCACTTCATTTGGCCCACTTCAAGATTTGTACCTAAATATGCCTTTATAAACTAAACATAATGAAACTATTTACTTCTACAACAATTTATTTTCTCAGAAACATTTTAGATACACTCTAGTCGTAAAAAATACATATTTGAAATCACTTAGACCTATAACTAATAGAACAAATAAACAATGTGCGAATAAATGCGCGAAGTTGATAAAGCAACAATTGAAAGATTACCATTGCGTAACATCACCTTTATTTTTTATTAAGGCTGAAATTTCTTTGGGGCATAGTGTTAACAAGTTTTGGCAAAAGTTTTGTGTAAAACAATCCCATATTCCTTAAACCTTTGTCTCAGTTCGGTGATTGTACGAGCAGGATGTCGTAGAACCTTTTTCATCTCGTGCCACAAAGTTTCAATAGGTGACAGATCTGGACTGCTAGAAACCCATTTCAAAAGTGGTACATTATTTTCTTCCATCCATTTTATAGCCTTTTTTGAGGTATGGCACGCTGCACCATCTTGCTGAAACACAAAATCTTGGCCGGATGTCAAACATTCTTCCATCACTGGTAAAAGCGATTCTTCTAAAATTGCCAAATATTTGTTTGTATCCACATTTCCATCAATTAAATGATGTTTTCCTACTCCTTTTGATGACATACTGCCCCAGACCATAATGGATGCTGGAAATTTCACTTTTCTCTTCAGACAGTTAACATGGAATGCTTCATTTTTTTTGCGAATAACTCTACTGCGACTATCACCAACACAAACTTCGAATCGGGCCTCATCACTCCATTGTATTGCACACCATTGTTCATGTGTCCATTGTCTATGTTCTTTAGCCCATCTAAGCCGATTTTTCTTTTGCAGTGGAGTTAATAGTGGCTTTTCTTTGGCCTATAAACAAGTTGTGCAACTTTAGCATTTTTACTTCACTTTTTTTTATAAGAAAACTTACCTTGCAAGTGCTAAATCCCAGTTTGTGTATTACTTTTTTTCACATATCGTGGCTTAATATTAACTGAACCAGTTACGTTATATCTTCTAACAATATTTCTCACACTGTACCGCAATAAGTCTAACAAAGTTGCAATTTCTGAGTTTGATTTCCCAGAATTAAAAAATTTAATCATCAGTAACCGAATTTTCTCACTAATAACCTTTCCTCTACCCATTTTGGAAACCTTAACTACCCAAAACTTTTTTAAACGTATTCTGACAGCTGTGATTAATAAAAACAATTGTCATGGCTTTTATTTTTCACAGCCACCTATGCGTTATAGATTTATTTTGCATTGAAATGAAAATAGGTTGATATGCTGTAATTGCAACATGTGTTATTTTTATGCTGCAAATTTGATTAGGGAGTGATAAAGTTGGTGTTTTCTACTATATATTATCAAAATATTCATTGTTAATATTTTAAACCTATAACACCCTGCTACATTTTTATTAATTGTGTTTGATTAGAAAAAAACTAAGATTTCAATAGTTGCGCCAACTGAAGTGGGAAGGGGCTCGTATACAATGGCAGCTAAAAACAACGTGCCGGAAGCTATTCAAAATATTCCTCCTAGATTCTACCGAAATGAGAAAACGTACTGAAAAGGGCAAAGGTCAGTGTGGCTTCCAGGGCAGACATTTATATACGTACAAGGTCTGTCGCAAAGGAAAAAAATGAACAAACATTTTTTATTTCGGAAAATCGAATTTACTTCATTCAAAATAGTCTCCTTCGGAGTTAATACAGCGATTTGCGCGTACCAAAACATTTCGAATGATGATTTTAGTTCAATGACCTGGATGTCCTTCAACATGGTCGTCGATGCCTTTTGGAACAGAAAATAGTCACACGGTGCCATATCAGGAGAATATGGGGAGTAGTTGAACAAAGGCGTCGATCGATGACATGGAGCATTATCGTGCAACAAGCGCCAGCTTCCTTCTTCGCGATATTCTGTCTGAACACGACGAATACGCATAACACCAAGATAAAACACAGCAATAACCGTTTGGCCTGGTGGAACGAATTCTTTGTGAATAATTCCCTTCAAATCGTAGAAACAAATCAACATTGTCTTTGGACTTTTCCAAATGGCTATTTTTTGGGATTTGGCTCGCTGACACACCTTTCTCATGCCCAAATTCTTCGCCAAAATGCGATGGATTGAATATTCAGATATATTTAATTCCATTTCTATGTATCTCAATGAAGAACAAAAAGAAAGGTGTCATGCAGTACTAATGTGACAATACATTAGTATGTAATCAGTAAAATATTTAATCTCACAGTCTGAAGAGTCTCCAAACAGACTCAAAACAATTAGAGATCATATTTTTATATCAGGTGTTGCATATATAACCAAGAGATTAGGAGAACAAGTGTTTACAGTACCGGCGATACACAAAATTGTTCAAAATGAAATACTTGTGCGCAATTTTCGCTATTTTCTCCTTTATGGCTGTTTTTGCAGCTGCTGAAGAACCAATATATACTAAGTGACATATAAATCCGAACACCCAGTTTAAATGGTTTTATTTTAATAAAAGTTGGTGAATGTATTTATCTTACTGTAAATAACAAGTGAAAAAATTTTCAGCCTTATCAGTTGGACATTCCGGGTTTTATACTGCTTTTTTTTAATTCATTAAGGCTCTAAAAATGAATATTTCAGCCGCAGTAAAGAATCAACGTTGGCGGATTTTGGTTCTTGACATCCTTTACGATCGGTTACGATGCCTAGAGTACGGAGACCTGTACGATTTCGTCAACTTAGTGAGTTTGATAGGGGCCGTATAGTGGGACTTCGGGAAGCTGGACTTTCTTTTCGGGCAATTGCAGTTAGAGTGCAAAGAAGTGTAGACACTGTGGTTAGGTGTTGTCAGGCATGGCTTCGAGAAGGCCGTACGCAAAGAGCAAGGGGCACTATACGCCGCCGTAGAACAACAGACCGTGAAGATCGCCGCCTAAGATTATTGGCCTTAAGGGACCGTTTCTCCACTACCAGGTCCATTGCAAATGAATGGTTTGCACAACACGGAAGACCTATTGGCATGCGAAGTGTTTACCGACGAATGAGAAGTTTTGGCTTGTTTTCATACCGGCCACACTGGGTCCTCCCTTTAACTCGAGAACACCGACGTAATCGCCTTGAGTGGTGCAGACAACGGTCACTCTGGGATCAGGAATGGAACAGTATTGTCTTTAGTGACGAGTCTCGATTTTGTTTAGGCATGCACGATGGTCGTACCAGGGTTAGAAGGCGACGTGGTGAAAGGAGGAATCCACAGTTTTTTGTTGAAAGACATGTTCATCACACTGTTGGAGTTATGGTTTGGGGTGCTATAGCTTATGGTTCTAGGTCACCTTTAATTTTCATCAGAGCTAACATGAACGCGCAGCGTTATATCCACGAAGTTCTAGAACCCCAATCTTGACACCCTGGCAGATCCAACTTTCCAACAAGATAATGCCCGACCACATGTTGCAAGAGTCACAATAGACTTCTTTCAACATAATGATGTCACATTGTTACCATGGCCACCAAGATCTCCCGGCTTATCCCCAATTGAGCACGTGTGGGATATGATGGGTAGGAGATTGCTCAATTTGCAACGTCCTCCTCAGACTCCAGAAGCACTTCGAGAGGAGTTGGTGGTTGCCTGGAATGAGATACCACAGGAGGACATTGACCACCTGATCAGAAGCATGCCTAGGCGCGTTGGAGAATGCGTAGCACATCAGGGTGCATCCACACATTATTAAAGGTCAAAAGGCTTTAAAGCAGTGCAATCATTTTGAAATGTTTATCATTTACTTATTATGCTTTATTAAGTACTTATACAAAGTTTTATTAAAATAAAACCATTTAAACTGGGTGTTCGGATTTATATGTCACTTAGTATATAAATATACTTGATACAATTCAAAAACTACAAATAAAATGGTATGTTATTTCAGATTCTAATATTATTATGAAGATGTTATCATCACTTATGCCTAAATTCTCATTTCTGTCGAATATGTAAAACATTGTGACTTCTTCATCATCTTTATTGACGAGTTCAGATATGATGTGTTCTTATACGCATGCAAGAAAGAAAACAATCTCTAGAAATCTTTCAACGCCTAATCTAGTGTCAATTTGTTTGAAATTAGTTTTCGAAATAATATCGTAAAAAAGTTGATATAAACTGAAGAATGTTTCTAGTGAATCAGTTTGTCTTCGCAATTGGAAATTAAACCAATTCTGACACGTAATTATTAATTTAGTTATATCTCCTGTCGCATCTCATACAAATAATAATATGTATGCGTTAACTATCTGTGAAATAACATAAATCGGGATACACCAGAATGAAAACGTGGGAAATTTAAATAGGAATGATTAATGTTTTATTAAAAACGTTTACGTATTCAATGTTGTCATCTATATTACTAATCAGATGTTATCTAATCTGAGTAACTTGACAATCTATCCTATAAGCAGCATGGATGAACAATGATGATCAAAATATTAATTTTCCTGGAAGTGATTATTATACTAAGTGACATATAAATCCGAACACCCAGTTTAAATGGTTTTATTTTAATAAAATTTTGTATAAGTACTTAATGAAGCATAATAAGTAAATGATAAAAATTTCAAAATGATTGCACTGCTTTAAAGCCCTTTGACCTTTAATACCCTGATGTGCTACGCATTCTCCAACGCGCCTAGGCATGCTTCTGATCAGGTGGTCAATGTCCTCCTGTGGTATCTCATTCCAGGCAACCACCAACTCCTCTCGAAGTGCTTCTAGAGTCTGAGGAGGACGTTGCAAATTGAGCAATCTCCTACCCATCATATCCCACGCGTGCTCAATTGGGGATAAGTCGGGAGATCTTGGTGGCCATGGTAACAATGTGACATCATTATGTTGAAAGAAGTCTGTTGTGACTCTTGCAACATGTAGTCGGGCATTATCTTGTTGGAAAGTTGGATCTGCCAGGGTGTCAAGATAGGGTAAAATATGGGGTTCTAGAATTTCGTGGATATAACGCTGCGCGTTCATGTTAGCTCTGATGAAGATTAAAGGTGACCTGGAACCATAAGCTATAGCACCCCAAACCATAACTCCAACAGTGTGATGAACATGTCTTTCAACAAAAAACTGCGGATTCCTCCTTTCACCACGTCGCCTTCTAACCCTGGCACGACCATCGTGCATGCCTAAATAAAATCTAGACTCGTCACTAAAGACAATACTGTTCCATTCCTGATCCCAGAGTGACCGTTGTCTGCACCACTCAAGGCGATTATGTCAGTGTTCTCGAGTTAAAGGGAGGACCCAGTGTGGCCGGTATGAAAACAAGCCAAAACTTCTCATTCGTCGGTAAACACTTCGCATGCCAATAGGTCTTCCGTGTTCTGCAAACCATTCATTTGCAATGGACCTGGTAGTGGAGAACCGGTCCCTTAAGGCCAATAATCTTAGGTGGCGATCTTCACGGTCTGTTGTTCTACGGCGGCGTCCAGTGCCCCTTGCTCTTTGCGTACGGCCTTCTCGAAGCCATGCCTGACAACACCTAACCACAGTGTCTACACTTCTTTGCACTCTAACTGCAATTGCCCGCAAAGAAAGTCCAGCTTCCCGAAGTCCCACTATACGGCCCCTATCAAACTCACTAAGTTGACGAAATCGTACAGGTCTGCGTACTCTAGGCATCGTAACCGATCGTAAAGGATGTCAAGAACCAAAATCCGCCAACGTTGATTCTTTACTGCGGCTGAAATATTCATTTTTAGAGCGATAGTGAATTAAAAAAAAGCAGTATAAAAACCGGAATGTCCAACTGATAAGGCTGAACATTTTTTCACTTGTTATTTACAGTAAGATTAATACATTCACCAACTTTTATTAAAATAAAACCATTTAAATTGGGTGTTCGGATTTATATGTCACTTAGTATATATACATATTTTGCGTTCTGATACTTTTCCGTTGATCAAATCGTTTCCCATCCAACATTTAAATTTATTGTAAAATCATTACTTTTAGTCATTCTTGATTATTTTTTAAAGAACTTGTTCTTATCATCAGTTTATAATGCCTTGAAGAAGTAGGCTGCCTTCTATGTCATAAAGCTCCAAACTTGACCAGTTTTAACAGCCTCAAGTTTCTTTTTGTGGAGATCTCTTAAAAATAATGAGCATACTAACTAAATAAGTACTATACAATGGCAGCTAAAAAACAATGTCACAATGTTGCCTCTTGAATGATGTCTGTCGAATGTTGAATTCAAAGCAATTTTTTGATCATCCGTGAGCTTATGCGGAGCAAACCGTAAAGACACCTTTCTCATGCCCATATTCTTGGCCAAAATGCGATGGATTGAATATTCAGATATATTTAATTCCATTTCTATGTATCTCAGTGAAGATTTTGGATCATTTTTAATTAATTCACGCACTTTTTCGACGATTTCTAGCGTTATCACAAATTTTGGCTGGCTAACATGTTCGTCGTCCGACCTAAAAAATGCCTTCGATACGATGAAGCATGCCGAGCTTCTCAAAGTTATGGAAAGATTGGGGGATTTAGAGGGGTCATCAAAACTACTTTTTACAAAATTACCTTTCAGATTGGACATAGAATATCAAAATCTCTAACACTTTCAGTAAAAAAATGTACATCAAGTGTGGTGTGCCTCAAGGAACAATACCAGTCCCACTATTATTTAATCTCTAATTAAATGATTTTTATTACAGCAAAGACTATATGTTTCACATATGCCACCCTAATATTATATGAAGATGAAAATTCGAATATACTGAAGCAAATTTCTGTTAATTATCATAGCCAAAAAACAAAAATCGATAGAGTTACCAGGATAAAATATCATGGAGTATTTATAAACTCACATTTAGGATATAATAACCATGTTACACATGTTATGAAATAATTAGAAATGTTGCATATAAGCTCAAAACTTGTAAACATGCTTATACAATATTTCACGAGTATCCATCACGCTTTGACGTCTACCGAGGGAAATAGCTGACAAGCAAGTGACACTTTTGTGTTAGTCTGCAACGTTGCCAGTAATGAATCGGCTGTAAATCTAGTAAAACTTGTTTGTAGCGGTTTGTTTTTTGTATGCAGATTAACTTCTCTAAATGAAAGAGCTGTTAGCAAGTACAAAATGAATCTGTAGCGTTCTAAAAATCAAAACAAATACGGTTCTGACCAGCTGACGTTGACGGATCCATCAGAATTATGTGTCCTGTGTCGATATGGAGAATTTTGAGATATTACTAGATAATCAGCTGTCATTCTACCGTGATTGATTCACGTGAAATATGGTATATCTTATCTCCGAATACTGTATGTTTATCAGAATTCAAGAATTTTTTACGTATCGAATATATTTATGGCAAGATAAATTGCCACAAACAACAAGTGATAAAATGGTCAGGCTTTTTTATTAAGTTTTTGTGGCGGCTGCGTGTATTGTTTGGTGATAAAGAAGCATTCAGTTTTCGTACATTTACGTGTCAGTGAAATGTTTAATTTCGTGTAGCTTATTGAGAAGCCTTTTTTCGCAGTGTGTCCCAGCTAAGTGACTTTGAGAGGGGTCGAATTAGGTATATTCTTTAATTCACCGATTGATTCCATCACGGATGGATCCGGTGAACTCATGGTTGACAGCTGATGTGATGACGTCGCAACCGGTTCCGTTGAATGGTCGTTAATATAATGACGCATTTCTAGCCCTCAGGTTGTTGTCATATGAGAAAACCTAACCTTTGTTTTATCGTAAATGGATATTTGTTAATTTGAACACCGTATCATTTAAAATCATTTTGGAAATGTACGCAGCAGTTGGTATTGTCGTGGAACGTTTGTTAAGCGATTTGAGTGATGATTCTGATGAAGAAGTTATCCAGCGGAGAGAATTTGCGCTCCGAGAATCAATATAAGAACTATAAATCAGAAAACCAAGAAATTTTCAGATATCGACGATCTCAAATCAATCCGAGGCATTGATTTGAGATCGTCGATGCTTCCCATATAAAAACCATCGATATGGATTTTCTGAGAGCATTCCTGTATTCATACAGGAATAAAAACAGAACAAAATCAGAAAATCGACATTTTCGGACTTACGAGGTATTGATTTGAGATCGTCGATATGCATAATTCAAAACAAATTGACTTGCTTTCAGATGCTCTGTTTATTTCAAATTGTGTTGAAAAAAAAATTTCACGCGACTCCTATGCTGCTAACTTCAATCTTTTCTTCTTCCATTTTTTCACACAAAACTGTAGTTGTCAAAAACTGATAAAATGTAGAGGTTAGAATATCGTGGATCAACCGAGCCCGAACGTCGGTGGAAGCTGTTGGCACCGGTGGCATATCCACCATCAATATAGAGACAATAATCAAATTCAAGCGGATAACCAAATGGAAATGGTATTTACCATTTTGGGTTGGTATTTACCAATCCGTTCAAGCGAGTGTAGATATCAGTTTGGTTATAAGATCCGTGACGTCACGAATCAGCCGTTATATGTCATAGTTATCACCGCAAAATTGTGGTATTTACCCAACTCAAGAGTAGTTTTATATTTCTGGTTATTATTTGAAATGTCACAAGTTAGAATTTTGCCGGGTATTGGATATTGTTATTGTACTTCAGCTTCATTTTTGAGAAAAATGATACAGGCTGACTTCAGTTTTACCATAAAGTGGAGCACCTTATTAGTTATACTCATTACGGTTGTTGGGGACACTTTAAATGTAGTTCCTATGCTTAACAAAGTATCATTTGTAGCCATATAGCACAAGGATATTAAAATATGGCCATATAAACTCACTAAATGATATCCACCTGTATACGGTTTTGCTAATTTCTTTTTTCATCATTTCTGCTGAATCAATAAATGTTTTCTTTGACATGCGGAAAAATTTAGAGAATTGAAAGTTATCACAGCTACAAAGCCATGGTTCCATCATTAAAAAAAAATCTGAAAAAAACATTTCTCCCATGAATATTAAGAAAGGTTTCTTATTTAAACTTTCCATATACAGTTGTAGACGAAAAAGCACCGATTATTAAGTGATACTAAAAATAATCAGAGATTATATACGCGCTTTTCTAAAATAAACAACTTGCAACAAAACCGCGGTTAAAACCAACGCGTTCAAGCGATTCGTGTAACTGACGTCATCAACCCGTGTGTCATCTTGAACCATATTATAACCGCGGCACATAACACAGAAATTTTGGTTATTCGCTTGGATTTGATTAAGTTTGATGTACAACCAGTCGTTCCAGCGGAAATTAAAGGACGCAAATTTGGCTAACCGGTTGCACCGGTAGCTCAACCGGTGAATTAGAGAATATACCTATTGTCGGGTTGGGAGAAGCAGGTCTATCAATAAGCGGACCAACAGATCCTTACGTCGTATACAGCTGTGAATGAACGTGAACTCAGGACGGCCGAGGGCAGCGAGCGAGGGGTTCTGGAGGTCCCAGAGGGACCACAGAGCGACAAAATCGCCGGTTAAGACTTCTGGCTCTGAGAGACAGATTCAGTAGTACTCGAGCCATCGCTAATCAGTGATTTGAAGAGCATGGAAAGTTGGTTGGTATGCGTACGGTGTATCGCCGAATACGACAGTTTGGCCTTCCTTTTATCGCCCACATTGGGTGCTACCTCTCACAGCTGAACATCGGCGTAACCGTTTGCTCTGGTGTAGAGAAAGAACTCTATGGTACCGAGAATGGAGTCAGGTGGTCTTTAGTGACGATCCTGCTTTTGTCTGCGGATGCACGATGGTCGGGAGAAGGCGACGTGGTGAAAGACGTGACCCACAATTTGACATGGAGCGTCACGTTCTCCACACCGCGGGAGTTATGGTTTGGGTGCTATTGCTTATGTTAACAGATCACCACTAATTTTCATCAGAGGCAATATGACAGTCCGACGCTATATTCAGAAAATAGTGGAGCCTCATCTCATTCCATACCTAAACACCATCCAAAACCCGATTTTTCAGCAAGAGAATACCAGACCCCATGTTGCCAGAGCATCGTTAGCTTTCATGGATCAACATCGCACCAAC